>JAODUP010001052.1:0-90000 GCA_025642065.1 Paralvinella palmiformis
TGCATTCTCTTTGTTGTGGACAAACTGTAATGTTTGTTAACACGCTGAGGCTATATATAGGGCTTGAAACTGTGTTAGTGTACATTCTCTTTGTTATGGACAAACTGTAATGTTTGTTAACACGCTGAGGCTATATATAGGGCTTGAATTTTCACTTAGGTTAGAGAAGAACTTCGACGCCAGACCAGTCGGACGTGTATTGATACACGGTTCATATAGGTAGGATTTATTCAGCTATTCGAACCCAGAATAAAGCTGAGGTCAGCATCTGAGGTGTCGAAATGCTTTATATACAGGTTTCTTTTGGACCACAGAAAATTACTGTTGAATGTAAACTGTGGTGTCAAAATAGTTTATGATATGTATGTAGCAAGTCACCATTGAACCACACGCACGTGTTTGTTCGAGCTGTGGTATCAAATGGTATGTTTTTACGTGCTTCCGCTTTTTGTACGTAGCCTGCATGTAGCCGCTTTCCTGTGGGCGTGACATATTTGTCGCGTACGAAAAGCGAATTAGCTGGTTCCCACAGGCTGATGAGTAGACCAGACACATGCTTAGGTATACGCACACATTTATCAATATGTGGAGGTATTGAACATTTAATATTTAGATTAATGTATGTATAGTTGTATTTAGATTTATGGAGGTAGGTTTCGAAGGATGTTTAGATATGTTGATGCTCTGTGCCTGTTGCCTCTTACTATGTACCCTAAAACACACACATCACACACACACACACACACACACACACATGAGCGAGTGCATGAGCGTGTATGTGGTATAACGTGATGAATGTAATTTTCACAAAACTGACATATTCAACGCTAAGACAAAATAGACAAATTATTTCCAGGATATGACTATGTCGTTAAGTAAACGAACTAATAGAACACTTAAATTTGTTTACTTTTAAAAGATCCATTAGAAACATGCTAAACCAGAAAGGCAGCCGTATCTCCACATTCTGCAGTGAAGTTGAAATTGTCTCTTTGTTGGAATTTGTTCCACAAAGCTACAGCTAAAATAGAACGATGAGGCTTTACAAAGTAGTACTATTTGGTAATCACACGGTTGACTGGAAATGGACATTGACTAGCCGATATTAGCCATCGAAGCAACCGAAACCGTCTATTGGTTGTTGGCTAAACTTCGATTCACCTCGAGTCAGTCATATTACCATAGCGAGGTCAAGGGCACGTCGGTTCTTACTTTGGCCGATAATTGAACAATCAGTAGTCGTGATGATGTGAAATCTCACTGCATGGAATGTGATGTGATAGAAATACCGTAGAATAAAGGTTAGCAATTGTGAAGATATCTGCTTGCAATGAGCAAATTAGTCTTAATGATCGGTTTATTATACAAGGTAGTTAAAGAAAAAATGAATTTAGTCCATTTGTTAACAGTAAGCCTATTAGAATAGAGCTGAATCGCTTAACACACAATCTGGTATTTAATTTGATACGTTTTATTCGGTTAAAAGAAGGATGTTGTGTCTATATTCTTAACGGTTATATGTTCTGTTATTATTTTTGCATAGATTTCGTACAACTCTTAGCGTTAGATAAATGGTTATATCAAAGATGTAAGCAATATTACCGTAATACAGCGAACGCATTCAAATATTATGAACACTGATAGCATAATGCAGTCTGTCATAATTAGAAGGAAACATAGTAATCGAGAAAGGTCATGACATTTCCTTTGCTGGCGAGTTTATTGTTGGCCTAAGAGGAAGATTATTTACGTGATTATCTAATTTATGTGTGTGTGCGTTTGCATATATATATATATATATATATATATATATATATATATATATGTATGTGTGTGTGTTTATATATGTGTGTATATGCATTTGTATTAGTGTATATGTGTATTTGTGTGTGTGTTTGTGTGTGTGTGTTTGTGTGTGTGTGTTTGTCTGTGTGTGTGTGTGTGTTTGTGTGTGACTATTTCGTATCCGAGTGTCGAGTGCAGATTAATCCATATCATCTAATAGTATACGCATGTATAGGGATATGTAAGGAATGGATTAGAATTGACTTACTTCATGTTTCTGATCTAACACTTGAACGCTGAACCACACCAACTTTTGCTGAATCACTTTGCTGAAAACTTCCCTTCTGCATTTCATAGCACAGGATCATCAATCAATATTAGGTTTAGAGGTTAATAAAGTATATATCATGATAGAATCATTCATTGTATATAGGAATGGAATGGCTGTTACATTGTGCCCTGTAAGAAATGTTAGAGATACAACCCATAAAAGGGACAAATATGCCAAACTAAAAGTTCTAATTGAGTGCATCTTTAATGTATCGATGATTGGTAATGTATTACTAACTTTTGGTTAAGGCTAAAGATAATAGTCCGTGGGCCAGATATAGCCCCTGTGTACCCCCCCCCCTTTGGAACCTATGAGGCCTATTTCTCTCAACAGGAAAAATGGATACCATCACTCTCAGATTGGGATGGACTACCTGTGTGACGTCATTTTCTAAATGGCTTTAGGGAAATTTGCGAAATTACGTCTTCGCCTAAACTCGGCTTCTAGGATAGATAAAGACGAGATGTTAGTGTCTACACCCATGGTTTGAAGATAATATAATGATAACACTGACAAATTGGTATGACTCTTGGGTAACTCGGAATTCAAAATGGCTGTCATTGAAACCAGTGAAATTATAATTGTATACCATATTTTGACTTCCAGGATAAGTAGATAATTGCTCATGGGTTTTAAGTCTTTATTATGATATATGTGATTTAGCCTGGCGTTATTTAACACCTGTCGGCCATCTCGGAATTCAAAACGGCTGCTAATGTTGCCATATTTCGTATTGTAGTCAGTGATTACTACATAATAACTCGTTCCATTATGTGGCATTTAACATAAAAAACACATATTATGAAATAAAGACCTTTATTCAAAGTTCAAATACGATGTAGTCCCATCAAATCATCCAACAAAAGAAATGCTAAGTGACAGAAAGAAAGCTCAGTGTCACCAGAAGTATAATGGCAATAAAATGATATGATGATTATTACAAATAAAGTGAGTTATTGTCACAACTACTATGCTAAACAACAATCGTCAATAGAAAGTGTGTTTTCAGTAGTCTGGTTGACTAGTCAACACGATACACACAACCTATATGGGGTGGTACACATAGCAGCTGTGGGAAGTTATGTTCTTATAAGTCAGATAATAAAACAAAATTATCTCTCCCTGAAGAACTTGAGATTACACATTGCTAATGATTGGGTGAATTATGAATTATAACTATAAAATGCTAAATTATCAACCTACAAATGTACAGTGTGCAAGCTACATATAGAGCAATTCCTTAATGTCAAGTGATGTCCAATACGAATTGAAAGAGCGATGAGGTGTTTCAAATAGTTGATGCAATTATTGTAGTTTTCTTTTTGGTACATATTGAAGAAATGATTTATTAAATCAATCATGAAGCAATGATTGATAATAACGTGCTTCAATGGAAAATGTCCTGTCAATGTTCTGCCACCTAGAAAAGTCAACTAGTTAATTACACAGCCTTGTTCTGTAACATGCTATTTTATCAAATTACCTGTATAATTTAGCTGTTCGAAATGCCACATTTAACATGAATAACATTTCGGCACCGATCAGGAGCAATAATGTCTATTTATTACGGCTTAATTTATCCAAGTTCATAAGTACACTATATCTTGCGAATTTCAGGTGCAGAATTTTTGAAAATGTTTTAGAAAGCCACAGATACAGTTACTTTGTTTAACCGAAACCGTCTATTGGTTGTTGGCTAAACTTCGATTCACCTCGAGCCAGTCATATTCCAATAGCGATGTCAAGGGCACGTCGGTTCTTACTTTGGCCGATAATTGAACAATCAGTAGTCGTGATGATGTGAAATCTCACTGCATGGAATGTGATGTGATAGAAATACCGTAGAATAAAGGTTAGCAATTGTGAAGATATCTGCTTGCAATGAGCAAATTAGTCTTAATGATCGGTTTATTATACAAGGTAGTTAAAGAAAAAATGAATTTAGTCCATTTGTTAACAGTAAGCCTATTAGAATAGAGCTGAATCGCTTAAACACAATCTGGTATTTAATTTGATACGTTTTATTCAGTTAAAAGAAGGATGTTGTGTCTATATTCTTAACGGTTATATGTTCTGTTATTATTTTTGCATAGATTTCGGTTTGCATAGGTTTAGAGGTTAATAAAGTATATATCATGATAGAATCATTCATTGTATATAGGAATGGAATGGCTGTTACATTGTGCCCTGTAAGAAATGTTAGAGATACAACTCATAAAAGGGACAAATATGCCAAACTAAAAGTTCTAATTGAGTGCATCTTTAATGTATCGATGATTGGTAATGTATTACTAACTTTTGGTTAAGGCTAAAGATAATAGTCCGTGGGCCAGATAGACCCCCTGTGTACCCCCCTTTGGAACCTATGAGGCCTATTTTATTTTGTTCCTGGAACCTCTCTCAACAGGAAAAATGGATACCATCACTCTCAGATTGGGATGGACTACCTGTGTGACGTCATTTTCTAAATGGCTTTAGGGAAATTTGCGAAATTACGTCTTCGCCTAAACTCGGCTTCTAGGATAGATAAAGACGAGATGTTGGTGTCTACACCCATGGTTTTGAAAATAATATAATGATAACACTGACAAATTGGTATGACTCTTGGGTAACTCGGAATTCAAAATGGCTGTCATTGAAACCAGTGAAATTATAATTGTATACCATATTTTGACTTCCAGGATAAGTAGATAATTGCTCATGGGTTTTAAGTCTTTATTATGATATATGTGATTTAGCCTGGCGTTATTTAACACCTGTCGGCCATCTTGGAATTCAAAACGGCTGCTAATGTTGCCATATTTCGTATTGTAGTCAGTGATTACTACATAATAACTCGTTCCATTATGTGGCATTTAACATAAAAAACACATATTATAAAATAAAGACCTTTATTCAAAGTTCAAATACGATGTAGTCCCATCAAATCATCCAACAAAAGAAATGCTAAGTGACAGAAAGAAAGCTCAGTGTCACCAGAAGTATAATGGCAATAAAATGATATGATGATTATTACAAATAAAGTGAGTTATTGTCACAACTACTATGCTAAACAACAATCGTCAATAGAAAGTGTATTTTCAGTAGTCTGGTTGACTAGTCAACACGATACACACAACCTATATGGGGTGGTACACATAGCAGCTGTGGGAAGTTATGTTCTTATAAGTCGGATAATAAAACACAATTATCTCTCCCTGAAGAACTTGAGATTACACATTGCTAATGATTGGGTGAATTATGAATTATAACTATAAATTGCTAAATTATCAACCTACAAATGTACAGTGTGCAAGCTACATATAGAGCAATTCCTTAATGTCAAGTGATGTCCAATACGAATTGAAAGAGCGATGAGGTGTTTCAAATAGTTGATGTAATTATTGTAGTTTTTTTTTGGGGGGTACATATTGAAGAAATGATTTATTAAATCAATCATGAAGCAATGATTGATAATAACGTGCTTCAATGGAAAATGTCCTGTCAATGTTCTGCCACCTAGAAAAGTCAACTAGTTAATTACACAGCCTTGTTCGGTAACATGCTATTTTATCAAATTACCTGTATAATTTAGCTGTTCGAAATGCCACATTTAACACGATTAACATTTCGGCACCGATCAGGAGCAATAATGTCTATTTATTACGGCTTAATTTATCCAAGTTCATAAGTACACTATATCTTGCGAATTTCAGGTGCAGAATTTTAGAAAATGTTTTAGAAAGCTACAGATACAGTTACTCTGTTATTGAAACTGGCTAAAACGGTCAGTGCTACGGTAAGTATTGTAGAATTGCAGTAATATTTGAAATATAACTTAAACCTTAGCAAGAGGAACATTGCGGACATATAAATCAACTGCTCTAACTGAATCTTACAATCAAGTATACAGTTAAGTGAGTAAAGCAAAGGAGCATATACTTAAATATACATTGTATATGTTGTTGTATGGTCAGGATATAGAAATGCATAATATTGTATTAGTGATCTAAGTCTATTTTAGCAGAAGTAGGAAATATAATCCAAATTCCCTGTCCCTAGCCATCAATGGATAATACAGGTGTTTATGTCACAGTTCGTTTGTTCATGATCGTTATATAAGGTTATCTGAATTAATAAATACTAAATAAAACAATTTGACAAAGTCAGAGATTTACAACGTATACGTTTGTCATGTGTCGTATCACAGGTTACACAATATAATACAGATTTTCAGAATGAATATAGAGATTAAAGCACAGATCTGGCGGAAATATTAACATACGAGTAATGAATATCTACTTTGCGCTCCAGCACGCAATGTCCTTACACATTACATATTCTTTTCGAAAATGATAAAACTTATCCATCACTCACCTGTCGATATATTTACATATTTATAGAGATATTGTCAAAAATATTATTTAATATAAAATCTTCTAAATGAAGTATACGCTTTTCACAAAATAGTAATTTTCTCTATGAGTGGTGATAAAGATTCATAATGACTCGTATTTGAAAATACATGTTTTTCATGATATACTGACCCGATTGGAAAATGACTTACACTAACACATGAAGCTATTTAGAAAATATTTACAATGCATTTATCATGCTATATATGTGTAATAATCAGACAAACATATATATATATATATATATATATATATATATATATATATATCTTCCTTTCTCTCTCACTTCCTTCTTCCCTCCCTCTCCCCTCTCTCTTTCTCTCTCCCTCCTCTCTCGATATCTGCCGCTGCCCCTTCCCTCTCTCTCTCTCAGTCATCAATCTCTGATTGATCCTTGAGTGAGTTAAACTAATGGTATCAACAGGTGCAAGGCTGCATCCTAATTCCCCATGAATATAAAGTGGGAAAAAGCCCGAATCATCTAGTGTCCAGTTGCCTGAAATACATAATACAACAGTTATGAGAATGATTAGATTAACTATATAACTGCTAAGTTTCTCTGAAATGCTCAAAATATCACCTCAATATTTATTTTATTTTGTCGTTATAACAAACAATAAACAAATCAGTCACTAAATAAAAGACACTATCATAACAAAGGATATTTCATAAATATGTGTGTGTGTGTTTATGTCTGGTGCGTGTCTGTCATGTGTGTGTATGTGTGTGTGTGTATGTGTTGCCTGAAATACATAATACAACAGTAATGAGAATGATTAGATTAACTATATAACTGCTATATTTATAAGTTTCTCTGAAATGATCAAAATATCACCTCAATATTTATTTAATTTTGTCGTTATAACATAAACAATAAACAAATAAGTCACTAAATAAAAGAGACTATCATAACAAAGGATATTTCATAAATATGTGCGTGTTTATGTCTGGTGCGTGTGTGTCATGTGTGTGTATGTATGTGTGTATGTGTGTGTGTATGCGTGTGTGGTGTGTGTTTGGCTGTGTGTTACATGTCGAGATTTCTCTTTTCACATCAATGTGCTTTAGGTCCAAAACTGGTCTGGTTCAACCATTCCATCTAAACAATTGGTTTTTCAACTATCTATTAATAGGCATATATATTGATATCGCTCGAATCTATAGTAGTATTTACTCTGAAAGACCCGCTGACCACTTTAATATGACCTGGTGTGACTGTTGCTTGGTCCCTTAATTTTGTTTTGTGTTCGTATAGAAGTATGTCATACACATACTGTTAAAATATACAGTAAAACTAACATTTAGAGTCTTTGTTCTACTAATGTTTATGATTTGGTGTAATGATGTTTATCCGATGCTGGTATTTATCTTCATATTCGTTTTTACAAAATCGCCAATCCAAATGTTTGAACTGTACAGTGTTGATTAGCAAACACAAATAAGATCGCAATATTAATCAAGATCACGAAATTCACTAAAGTTCCTAATGTATCATTAGTTCCCGGAAGTGGGGTAGAATAATAATATTCTAAGGTGCTTCTCCGGATTATCACCGTGATAATGTGTCATCATTTGTCCCAATTGTTTTAAAACTGGTATTTAGGCTAAAGTGTTGATCTTGAAGCGGCAATAAATAAATAATTTGATATCAGTTGCCAATAATATATATTATAATATTTTAATCCATAGGGTGATTGATATAGAATTTGATTTAACCAAATATTTACTGTTTTACGTGAAAGTTAACTACTATTTAAGCCAAAGCTATATATGTTTCTGAGTAAACGTGATAAGCTTATCACTCAGGTTTGAGGTTTAAAAACTGGTTGGATGCTGATTGAATACTACTGACAAACCTTACGTACGATTTGTAGCTTAGGGAAACGAAAGTTGTACACATGATGCCGATTTGGCGAATGTAGCAATTAATCAAATATACGACTTCCAAGCCTCACAATGAAGATTGTTAATATGTATTCAATAATTAACACTAACATGATAACAATACAAAAATAGAGCTTCGATGTGATAAATGTTCATTCTTTTAGATCCTAGCTCATTATTGATTATTTACAATAAGAGGAAGTAAACAAATCTCGGTTAGGTAGTTAGCAGTTTTGAAACTGGTGCATTACGGTGTCTGGGAAACGATACGTCGTATTGTGTCTTATTGTTAACATTATCACACTGACATACACATAACACGACACAGTGACATATATTGCGTCACGGGATAAAGATAGTTGATTATCGACCGACAATGGGGTACAATTTGAGTCTTCCGTGACATTTATCTTAATAAAGGTAAAAACACGAAAGAACACGGGCAGAAGGGGGGGGGTACAGGAAGAACTGTAATTGGTAATTGTAACATAGAATCTTAACTGTCAGCAATTTGTGAGATAAAGAATGCTTCCATATAAATAAAGGTATCGTACTCCTCTTTGTCAAATATTAAAGGCTTTATAATCGCTACACAACACATGACTATTCCTCATACTTACGTCTTCATATAGTTTATCTTATTAGTTTACTAATGTTGATATTTGTGCTTCAGTTACTAACAAGCGGAGACAATTACCAGGATTATTTGAAAATAATTAACTTGTATTATATATTATTAATATTATAATTAACTTGTATTGTTATATTCATATGTGTTTCACTTACGAATTAAAAGTAGCCTTTGCCGATCAATATTGATTTTTATTTTAAACACACACACACACACACACAGAGAGAGAGAGAGAGAGAGAGAGAGAGAGAGAAAGCCAGTGTAACCATGTGTGTGTATTTTAAAATACAAACGCACACTGCATGTGCCAGATATTTGACCTATTTCAATCCAGAGTCTTTATTTCACCTATGTAAGAACGCTATGTCACATTTAAACATTCTTCTGTATCTGCTTTTAATTGTATAATCTGTCTTATTGTTCTTTTGTATGGTCCTGAAATCCGGTATTCTCGATTATAGGATCAAATAGATCACGCGGATAGGCGCTTTAATTTAGACTCCACCATACATAACTGCGTATTCTAATGTATAATAAATTAAGTGTGGATAAACAATTATACAAAGCAGCATACAAACAGAATGGGTCAGAAAAAGATGAGATGAGATAATAGAACACGAACGTAATTATCTCGTGGCATACAGTTTGTATACTATACACCAAGGTACGTAGGTAAGCTTTGTTTTGGTCATGTTTATATTGGTTAATACAACTATCAACAAAACGCCCCATTTCCTCTCAGAGAAAACTTGCTAAACGTTTAGATTGATGCTAAAGCAAAGTAGCTGTCTTATATCAACAATCAGAAAGTCAGAATAAGGTCGAAAATGTCCCTTATCTGATTGGTTTCTACAAATACACATCCCGTAAAGAATAATGATCCGACGACGTGACCTAGCAAGGTTTCTTCGTGGTCTTTCTTTCAAGCAATACAACACCGAAATGTCTTTCTTATCGTCGGCAAAATGATCACACGGTTCACTGGAAATTGGCGTTGACTGGTCCAAGTTAGCCGATAAAGACGACCTGAAGCCTCCAACTGGCTGCTGGCCGAGTTGCGAATCACCTGACCCAAGTGTCGGCCATAATACGACATTAGCAACGGTAAGAGAACATCGGTTCTCAATATGGCGGATAATTGAGCAGTCAGTCGGCATCATGATTTGAAATGTCACTGTATGAAGCCTGACGGGGTGGAAGGACTAGTCGCCCAAATGTAAGCAATAGTCGATAGTTATTGAATGTCTGTTTGCGTTTAGGCGTTGTCCGGACGTTAACCTTTGTAATCAGTTTTAACTAGCTATACAAAAACGTTTTGCTACCAGCAAACTAGTTACTAGTTAATAAAATGTATGTGTGCGTGTGTGTGTGCTTATGTGTGTGGGTGTGTCAAGTTTGTGTATGTGTGTGTATGTGTGTGCCTGTGTATATGTGTTTGTGTGTGTGCGTGTGTGTTTTTATGTGTGTGTGTGTGTGTGTGCGTGCGTGCGTGTGTGTGCGTGTGTGTGCGTGCGTGTCTAAATCATGTTTCTCTTCTCAATGATCAACTCATGTTAATCCAAACCATACAAACATATACTAATTGATCAGATACTGTTATAAAGATCCGTTGGAAGTGTATCAGAATCGACTCTATCATGTAACGCTATAATATAATACATCCATACAATACGTAACCACAATGATCTACACTAAATCAAGTTAATCGTAACTCGGCCGATTGTCAGCGATACCTTTATCTCACAACTTCATCAATATATTCTTAACCGTAGAAGAAGATGAAATATACAAGGACAAAAATAGAAAAAGGGATTGGCCATTATGGGACTGGCCATTATATTGTATCGTGTTAGTAATATAAGCGTCACATAGTAACTTGAATAAGCCGAAATACCAGCTTGAGTTTAGAGCCTACTGAAGTTTTAATCGTCATCCGTCCCTGTATCAGATATTCCGTGAACTATGAAACACATAAGTCCAGTCCAGTCTGAGCCAATCATCTTTGTGACAGCACAAACTCATAGAATGTAATATACGTTGGTATTGTATGCATGTCTCCTTGGATTTGCGATCAGTATCCGTTGGCTTAATATTGCTTGATTAAGGCTAACGACGATAGATTGGGTAGAATATGTATGAAATGAAGAATCGCTTTGGGTAACAACAAAAAAAAAACATTTCAGCCACTGAACAATAGTCAGTCTTATTCTAAAGGAAAACTACAGATTGAGTTTATATTCAAAGTTGATCGAAGTTACATTGATACGCCATATGATGTCCAACTGGGTTGTCAAAAATAGTACGATTAATTTGCTGTCGACAACAGCACAATTATTATTTTTAATAACGTCATAATAATAGCAGTGACAGAAGTTGGAATTGTTACTAATTCTGACTATATGTACTATGGTATCTAGCGAACTTGCATCGGTCGGGCTAATAGTTAAGCACGGTGTAACATAATAGACAGTGACATGTGTTACATTTGTATTTATATGTTTGTCTATTTTCTTATTCTTTAATTGCAATCAATGTGGAATGCACCATGTTGATACTCCAATTTTAGACAAGTTGTCAAATCAAATAGAATGCGTTAAGGAGTAATTCAGATATGTTGTGCTTATCGTTTGCATTTATCGGAAACAAAGTTTTCGTCAAGCACCAAAGCTATCCTTTTAGTAGACTACTAATAAGGATATGAATTAACATAGTGTATTAAAAAAACTATTAATTTGAAGATTTTAGAAACTAATGTTACGATATATTTAGCAATATCCAGAGCAAAATGACTAACCAGAAAAGACGGGAAAGCAGGACTCGTTCCATTTGGAATCATTGCGCATCGATACGAGGTTAAATATAACTTATATGCTAATGACACACAGTTTTATATATCACTGAAACCTGACAATGGGTCAAATGTCTCCTCTTCCTTAAATACTTTAGAACATTGTATTGCTGATATTCGTCTATGGATGACTCAAAATCTTCTAAGATTAAATGATAATAAAACAAATATTATATATTTGGCATCAACACATTGTGGTAAATCCATAATGACACCAGTATTACAGATAGGTGCATCTTTGAATACCACTAATAGGTCAGTAAGACATCCAGGGGTTATTTTTGACCACTGTATTAACATGTATGAACATGCCACATCAGTATGCCGAGCTGCCTACTACCATATTAAGAACATCCACTGTTTAAAAGCATTCTTGACACAAGAAGCACTTGTAGCTGTAATCCATGCCTTTGTTGCATCTCGTATAGACTATTGTAACTTACTTATATATGGCGGATCTGGTTATTACATTAATCGCCTTCAGCGAATTCAGAACAGCGCAGCTCGCATAGTAACTAATACTCGAAAATAGGATCATGGCACCCCAATTTAAAAACAAACTACATTGGCCACCTGTTAGACAGGGTATTCATTTCAAGATTTTATTAATAACTTATAAATATATTAGGGATATGGCACCAGAATAGCTTTGTGAACTGGTGTCCCTTATAAAGTCATAATCTCAGCCACAGTGCAAATTTGTTTTCAATTATAAGTCTAATAATACTCCTCCTGTGATAAAGTGATGTTATTATCAATTCGTTATTATATCAAAATAAATGGTAATAATTAGAATTAACTAGTATAATTTCATATTATTATATAGATACACAACAAACTGAGCACATAATATAGACATGAATGATTTTCCTAGAAGGAAGTTAAACAGTTACTAGTGAAACGTATTACTAAGAATGATTAGTAAATTAGAAAATATTAACTAAATTTTAAAATTACGAGGTCCTGTAATTAGCAGAGTATGCTCAAGGGGATTTTGGTCTTCAATTGGTATTTTCCATTTAGTGGCAAAAACTAAATTATCAGCAAACCAAATGTGTACTTTTGCTGTGAATGTTCTGGATAATATTTCGGGTATCAAACAGCAAAGAGCAAATTTTCTTTTCCACTTATAAGAAATACACGAACAGCGTGTGGTAAGCATACACACACGTTTTGGAATGTAATACATTTTGGAAAGTAAAACTTGCTCTACGGCGCCTAACATTTAGGGCACAATTAAAACATATTCTGAGCTCATATAGATCAAATATTATAAATACGCCAATTTAAATAAATGTGTTTTAAGAACCTTACAAAATACGTCTTTACTTGCTGCGAGTTTAATGTGGTTTGGCAACTTGTTCCATAGCCTTGGAGCTGATGTTCCAAAAGATCTCTCTCCGTACATTGCTGTAGGTCTTCTTGGTACCCTCAAAAGTGAATAGTACTCAGATTGGAGTTTTCTCACTACTATATATGTTTCGATCAGATCGCTTAGATATACTGGTGCTGTTCCATTCAGTACTTTGAATGTGTAGAACAGGATATTGTACAGTGATCTGAAACGTACACGAAGCCAGTGCAGCTCGAACAAAACTGGTGTTATATGTTCTCTTTTGTGAGTGCACGTGCAACACAGTTTTGCACTCGCTGTAGGCGGTTTGTCAGAGAGAGTGGGATATTATATAACAATGTAGCGCCATAGTCCAGTCGCGAAATAATAAGGGTTTGGACTAAAGTCTTACATGTCTCATCATTTATATACTTACCAATAAGTCCTATATTTCTTATATGATAATAACCGGATTTACATGTAGAATTCACCTGATTCTCTATTCCTAGGATATTATGTAATATAAGCCCTAGATTTCTTACAGATATGGAATAAATTATATAACTGGATTCTACCTTAATGCGAAGATTCTCAATTTTCCTTACATGTTTCTTGGATGAGAAAACGCTGAATTATGTATTGTCCTTATTCAATTTCAGGATGTTGCTTTTCGTCCAATACTTATTGAAATATTATCCCATTTATCACAGGGCTTCCAAGTCATGTACACTTTTGTATCATCAGCATAACATGATATTTAATTTTAAACCGTTTAATAATTTCACCAACTGGTTTGGTATACAGATAATAATTCTTTGGTCCTAAAGCTGCTCCCTGTGGTGCACCAAAAAGAAGACCTACATCTGACGATGTTTTATTGGCCACTGAAACACTGAGTTCTGTCAGCAAGGCACGACTTTACCCAAGTTAAAGAATTTTGCTTGATTCTAAAGAAAATTCTAAACGCTTCAGTAGAATTGGGTGATCGAGTACGTCGAAAGCTGCGGATAAATAAAGCATAATTAATGCAGTCATGGATCCTTCATGAAGAGCCTCAGCAATGTCACTGTGCCCTTTCCAGAGAGCAGTTTCCGTTGAATAAGATCTACGATAAGCATACTGATAAATGTCATTAAGATCATTATGCTCTAAGTGTTCTAAGTGTTTATAAGAAATGTCCAGTTTCAATACATCATACAAATGTGGACATTCTACCAGAGCAGTACAAATTAGTAAAATGATAAGTGCCAAATTATCAAAAGGCTAAAACCTTTTTAACTGAGGTCGGGGATTAAAAGTTCCAACTGGAAACTAAACTTTACTTGTCGCTCAACATGTTTTCCGATGGAGAAGGAAGCATAAAGTTCACCTCTCTCGCCATTAAACATTATTCTGACCATGCTACAATTCTACCCAGTTTATTGGGATAACTGAATAACCTCTTCTCCGTCCCAATGATTCGACAGTGTTTTGACAGTATTATAATCATAGATCATAGATCTATAATAAATGTTTTTTGTTTGCCATTGGCCAACATTAAATGCCCCCCCCTGAATCTGCTGATCCCTACCAAAAGGATGATCCCATCGCAATATCATACCAATATAACTATGAAAAGTCTTGACAGAAAAATACATATGACTGTCTGAATGTAATATATAACATTATGTCTGTATTTAAGGCAAAGACCTGATAGCAGAACAGAAAAAATGATGAGCAGCATGCGGCAAGCAGGAGTAACGGCGCACCACATCGTCATACACATGAATATCAGACGAAGAACTGTTTCCAGGGTATGCCAAACGTTCATACAGACTGGCAGTTATGACAGAAGGGCTAGATCTGGACGCTCAACGAAGACCACACTCCGAAAAACAGGATGCTGAAATAGGTTGTGCAGCAATAACCTTTTCTGTATTTGGGAACTGTTACCCACGGGTAGTGTATCACAGTTACACTAGGGAACACAGCAGATAACTGGTTCAGCATATTTGTTTCGGATGAAATGAGATTCCATCTTGGCCTTAGTATTGTACGAATGAATTATGGCGGTGAATGGGACAGCAATAAAACCAGAAATCATTACAGGATTTACTAGATGTTCTGTTTCTTTAATGGTATTGAGTGTGCTTTTTACCACAGAGTTGGTGAATTAGCCATATTGGCTGATACTATGAAAACTACTGATTGTATTGACATTCTGGATCACAATCTTCTGCATTCCGTTGATAATATGTTTGAGGATGTCATGATCCAATTTATTCTAACATACATGCATACAGCGCATAAGGTACATCGCTGGTTAGATGAACTAGAAGTCCAGATGATCCAGTAAACAAGCCAGTAACCTGACCTGAATATGATCGAGAAGGTATGAGTTATGTTCCGGAATCTAGTCAACAGAGATTGCCCATCAATAAAATTAAAATTGGTACAGTACCTATTTAGTACATGGGAGATATCACACTAGATTATCTGTACACGATGCAGAGCTCCACGCCCCAACGAGTTAGGCATGTTATCCGATCACGTGATTACCCTACTATATATTATATTTTGAGTTCAACATTGAAGTAGTTATTGCACGAGATATTCTCAAATTATATCAAAGTTGTTTTGTTGAATTTAAATTATATTATTACTGCTAGATTACAGAACTCAATGCATGGCAATCCGACACACACATATACTACAATGTATGATGGAAATAAACGTTTGCCAGGGATCTATACCTCTGCATGACTATTGATTAATTTTGACGGAAAATCCCCCATCATCCACATCTCAATAGTATAGAAATCCGTCCAGAAACTAGAATTATTATATTGAGAACAGACGTGTCCATTATCAGATACATGTGTTGAAACAATTTTATAAGATTATGCCTTACGATATCATGCTAAAATGCCTAATATCGGGCTATAAGTTTGGAATGTAAATTGGTATTTCTCGTCACTTAAGACTATTGTTGACATTGAAATGACAGTCCCATATATATATTGGGAAATAGATAAATAGATAGATAGATAGATAGATAGATAGATGGATAGATAGATAGATAGATAGATAGATAGATAGATAGATAGATATATAGATAGATAGATAGATAAAAGGTTACATTTGTGTAATAACATATTAGTATTAGTTCTACAAAGTTAAACCAGTGTTAGATGTATAACAAAGAGCTCTTTCAAATAATTCTGTTCCAAGACAATCTCATTACGTCAGCTGCTTTGTTTGCATTGGACAACTGTGAAACATAGTGTGGTACTGGTTTAATTATTAGTATTATTAAATGTTTTGAGTACTTCATCGAACATTTATTGTAATTGGACGGAATACAATAGCCAATCATAATTAGAGAAAGCATAAACTCTAAGATCTGAATCATTGCAACATCCCCCGTGCCTAGTTGATGTAAGATTTAATTGCATACAAGAACACATAATATCAACTGATCTTTAACTATGCCAGTGGATGATGGCTTCTCATAAAGTAGTCATATCGATGTAGCTGCTAGGTCATTTAAAATCAAATTTTGCTATTACATATTCTTGAAATATGACATTCCTCTAAACTTATTATTTTTTAACTAAGGTAGTGCACGCATTTCTCTCTCTCTCCCCTCTCTCTCTACTATCTCTCTCTCTCTCTCTCTCTCTCTCTCTCTCTCTCTCTCTATATATATATATATATATATATATATATATCTTACATCTCTCTATCTCTTTCTCTCTCATAGAGAAATATAGAGGGAGAGGATCGGGTGAAAGACAGATAGTTGGACAAATAAATATCCAGACAACGTAAACCTTTCATTGATCAATCGTTTTTAGCTGAATGATTAGTACAATAGCAACGCGCATTGTATAATTCCGATTAAAATATTTGAAATAGCTTGATCTACATCAGAACTTGATTTGATGTGAATAATTACATAATAATATTAATTAATCGATTGATAAAATGAAGGAAAGTGTTTAAAACACTAAATTCGATACACATTCTAATAAGATGTATATGCTTCCTTTGATACAGTTTAACTGAGCACTCAACATTTGGCCCAGAAAGTAGACAAAATATCAATTGTTATAGTCTAATGATATAACAACGTTTTAAATAACCGTGGTATTATGTGGTACATCTGTTGACTAAAATGTATTTTTAGTCAGCCAACCTTTTAATATCGCGATGCGAATAACGTATTGGGAGTATAAAGAAAACCATATATTTTAAGGCTAGTAAAGGTAACCCAAAATCCACAAATATAATCACGATAGAGCCCGTGATTATATAAATCTGATATAATAGATATAAGGAAATGACCTTGGAAGAAAATAAAAAAAAACAAGTGTTCTGATGTCAGGTGGCAATGGGATCATGTCGCTAATGTTCTTACAGCATTTCAGATGGTTATCTGAAACATGTATATATCTGTATAGCCGAGTAATACAAACTATTTGCATTAAGTGACATCAGATTTTAGGATCATTCGGTCTTAGTCTGGCTTCAAAACAACCCCGCCTACAGACGAGTAATAGTCGATTCACTAGCACGTTGAACTGTATTATTTAATATGGTTGATCAGGTTCACATTTTAACACACGACTAATGTGAGCATAATTGTATTACTTCTTAATATTTGAAATTGACTTGAACTGTTCTTGTAATACATGGTCACATCCGTTAGTAAGCTGATCTGCTTTGGTAATATTTTAAGATCAATACTGTAATGTGTAAATAGTATTTTAGTAATCCTATGGAAAAGGTTGAATTATTAATATAAAACACGCACATTTAAGCGAATCAACTAGAAATATTGCTAGTGTGGGTGGGGGGTGGGGGGCTTTTCTTAAAGTAGCTGTTTCTAATGTAAATATCCTTCATCCAAGGAAGTAACTTACTTCACCCGTCTAATGAATATGCCCAAAATTACAGGCATTTTATTTAATTTTATTTGGGTATGCGGAATTGTAATTGTACCCATCTATTGTATGGGATGAATATTTTATCTTGAACCATGCACATATTACAACTGATGGTATTACGGCTTATCTATTCTTCTTCACCCTTCGCCCCTCCAAAGTCTTCTGTACTGGGCTTTCTTTTCAAGCTCCCTCCAGCTGCAGCTGCATCCTGTCCTATTTATGCCTGTCATTACGGCTCATCTATTGTATGTATTTATATTTATACGAAGTTAATAGATTTGCTGTTACAAACACACCAAATGGAACTGTTCACCAGCAACACAAATTATTCATATTTTAAAAACATTTCAATTAGGCCATCAAATAAATTCGCTTCGCAACTCGTCGAATTAAATGACAATTTAACCATCACACTTTCAGCAGTATCTTTTACGGCAAAACAATTATATCATTTCACCTATAATTGAAGACATAAAACTAGGGTTAGGAAGCACATGGGGACTACAATACAGTTTTAAAAAAATCATTTTACGACAACTACCTGATGTAATAAGTTTGGTCGAAAGGTCATTACACAGCAAACATTTAATCGAATGCTGTTTTATGTTATCGGGTCTATAAACTGTTCAATTGTGAGTCATACAAAGACGTGAATAAATTACAATATTACAGTAAAGGTTGCTCTGAGACGTCTAAAAAGTAAATACACACAGGAAATAATTTGATATGAAATATGCAACAGACGCCATGGCATTAGAACCCGGCCATGTGTGTGAGTGTATATGTGTGGGCGGAGGTGTGTATGGGAGTAGGTGTGCGTGCGTGTTATTAATAATTACAAATAATTCACTCGAATATTAGTTGATGGGTGAGAGAGTGAAAGCTGACAAAGAGACGCAGTTGATATTGTCTTCTATGGATACCGTATGAACTCTAGATATCAATCTTTGTCAAGATGCCATCAGTACGTCTATAAAGGACGTAATCTCGACAAAGTTCAAAGGTCACGACTGACATTTGTTGATTTACTGCTAATGGGCTGCGTGTTTCCGAAAGACGTAACCATAGTGAAACAAGATTCGCTTAGCATTCTCTTCATAGTATATAAAACTAATGGCTGATAACTTGTTGATGAATGAACAGGCCATAGCTTCGAGCCGTAAATATGTCCCAGGTCTGGAATACCATGTTATTCTCATTATTATCAACGCAGAAAGTACTTCACAATGAGACGTCGATGTAACGAATGAGACTCTGATGGGACACCGTTTGAAGACCCCAAACCTGCCAACAATAAATATGCTTATATTCTAGACGAATTTCGGCTATCATGTCTTAATTAGCTCATTAATTAGATTGGGTATCAGCTTTGTATACTGCTTGTTGTTACGCTTAATTAATTATCTATGTCTTAATTGGATAATAAATAAAAGGATTATTAGTCTACTTTGGTGTTGATTAGCATATTTACCGAACGGTTGAACACATCAAGAATTGTAATTTACAGGTTTCTTGTTTCATGTACTTTGGTATGTACTATATACCTATTGATGAACAACATTAGTTAGCAGATTAATTATTATGTTGCCCTAATAAGTTGTAATCCACATAGTCGCTTAGATAGACGATGGTGCCTCAATGTTTTCATCGCAAATAAACGTTATCTCTCCATAATGTATCTAGTTATCAAGGTACTTTTGATAATATAGTTTACGCCGTCATCACATATGCACGTTTACCTTACGTCTCTGTCTCTGATAACTCATCGGTCATTCTCATTAAATACATAGTTTGAACAAGAAGTGGAGGTTTTTGTTAGTCAAGTTAAAGATGATGATGATGATGATATTTTGTGGCCAGTTTTGTGCACACATCATGCTAAATGGGCAACATTTCATCTGCAAACTAGTTTGACTAAACCCTGGTTGAAGACCTTATTTGTAAGCCATTATACACTGTACACCTAAAGCAAACCTGACAATACCTGATAATATTATTTATTTACACGTATTTCCTTAAGATCTCGCCCCATAGACATATGTCCCCGATGTGAACGGCGCCAAAGTTAAAGAAATTACAATTCAAAAACTAAAACATCAGCAGCATCACCAAAATAACAAAGACTACATATCTTAAAATAATACAAGTATTCATTTAAATGTTCGAATGATGCATTAAACAAATAAACACATGATTGAGTTTCGGTTTCTCGTTCCTAATGATATTTAATACAAACGATATCGGATAAATCCGGAACAAGTTCAAGCTTCTTTATTGTTTTTTTTATCAAATCAGACTTGGATGTAAACTAATAAGTTCGTCCATCAAACGCAGCAAACATTCAACTTCTGAACATCACATCTCGATTTATTAGTAACAAAATATATGAAAGCATAGAATTGAAAACAAATAAACTGATACATTTGTCCATGCCCTGTCAGATTTCCATAACACTAGATATAAAAACCTAAGTATCCTCATATATTAACCACATAAATATATAATTTATATTATCAATGATTTGGTCGATATAAAATTATAACATACACACTATCTAGATAAGACCGACCATTGAAGGAGATCAAAGGAGAAACTGAGAGGTTGTAGGTACGTACACTCAAAAGGTGAGCGATTATTGCTATATAGGAAACTGATCCAGTTGAAAAGTCGTTGTTTAATTTAATAAATATTAAAATCAAATATTAACCAAAGAAACTGAAGAGATCAGGATATTATAGCACCGAATTATTTGTCGGGGATTTTGATTGCTCAGGTGTATGTTACACCAGTGAAATTGGTCGGCATTTGGTATTTATTTGCATAACTTGAATATATTTCTGATTGTATTCTACGCATTGTTTTAGATCGCATTTTCAAGTCACCACCAATTTACCGTGAACACCTTTTTTAGGGGGTAATTGTGTTAATGGTTGTCGTTGCTGACTCTAAATAATAAATTGTTGCAGAGATGAACGGCTCATATTACTAACCCTGTTCTCTACATAGAAAAATAATTAGTTCATGTATACACACGGTAGATGTGAATATTAGTGTTATTAAATGTTATCGGTCCATAATAAAGATGCTAACCTTTGGGTCTTGATATTTCCTAATGCGCCCTATAGATCGATTTCTATTTACTGATTAGTCTGAGTCCATATTACAAATAATGGATAGGCGAGAGCTACAATAGTCAGATAACCCCCCCCCCCATCCCCAATATCCTAATCTTATTTACGGTCTACAAGGGCAAGAAGAACGTTAGATAGGACCAGTGATAAGACAAAGGCCATACCGTGTGTTTGATAAGTGTGGGATGATGATGGCATCACTAGCTGAGTAACGAGTCCAGTGAAAGTGTCACCGGACTACGACTATCTGAGTACCAGGAATATAATGTATGAGCTGGACATCGTAACGTTGTCGTCATTATCAGAAAACAACCCGATAACGATATACCTTAGCAACGTACTCTTAAAATGGCATCGTAATAATATATCAAATACCTATTGCTCTTAAGATCAGAGGATTAGCCATTAGAGCGATGAAAGCACGACCTTGTTTGATCCTGGCAAGAAATGCGACACTCTATCTAGCCGCTTCGTCTTCAATGGTTTAAACAGTTTTTATATTGTTGTTTTTGTCAGAAAGTGAGCAGATAAATTGGGTTTAAGAATTAGTACGCAAATTCAGTTCTAAATTGTATAGACAAGAAAGCAGTTCATGTAAAATTTGGGATTCCATATTTGTATATATCTTACGAAAAATGTGGACCTTTTAGAATTGTTTTTAATATATGATTGTTTTTCTGTATATTTGTGTGTATGGATGTGTGTATTTGCCTATATATATATATATATATATATATATATATATATATATATATATATATATATATATATATATATATATATATATATATATATATATATATATTGATAAGTAAATATAGATGGAGTACGTGTCATACGAGTTTACTATAAATTTATAGTATCAGTGGGCCAGCTATGGCAATAACGTGGATTAAGGTGCAGTATGTGGGGGGGGGGTGTAAAAAGGACAAATAGACGGTTAAACAAATGGAAAGTCACATATAGACATCAGCATCCTATAAGAGGTTCAGATATAATGACAGATAAAAATAGTACCACCAATGGTCAGGTGTAAACTGATATGCTGACAGAGTGTCAGATAGAGATAAAATGTGGAGACGATTCCAGGAGATTTGACCAGAGTATGACATACAAGTGATATATTTCTGGCAACCAAATCCCGTTTATCTCACACTATTCACCAGAACGCTGATTATTTAAATCCCAACAAACAAACAAATATACAAACAACCAGTTATATCCATTTTTCAATCGTTATATCTCACCACCCCTTAATGTTTGATTGCTATAGATCTTACAAAATGTGGTTTATAAAACCAAACAAAATCAAAACTAATCAATCGGAAACATTAAACTCTACAGAGAAAAAGTCGATCATAAGATATTTCATGAAATATATATATATATTGTTCACTATTTACACATTCGTGGAAATGTTGTTGAAAAAAAAATAATAAACAAAAAATATATATATATATATATATATATATATATATATATATATATATATATATATATATATATATATATATATATATCTTGTAATAATTGTAATACAGAATCTAAGCATTTTCTACTATCCTCTGTTGCAATATAACATATTAATTACAGATGCATAATTGCTTCAGTTTCCTTTTGCAGTGAAACCGTGTCCAGATGTAATGCAAATACGTTTCAATGTATTGGATTCTCGCCATATCAAACACACAGACACACACACACACACACACACACACACACACACACAACACACACACACAGAGAGAGAGAGAGAGAGAGAGAGAGAGAGAGAGAGAGAGAGAGAGAGAGAGAGAGAGAGAGAGAGAGAGAGAGAGAGAGAGAGAGAGAGAGAGAGAGAGAGAGAGAGAGAGAGAGAGAGAATAACAAACACATGCACTTCAAACACTGAACAAATAACATATTCTCTAATCTAAATTTATATGAAAAAAAGACATTTAATTTCAATACAATCTATATGTCAGATTTCGCCGATGTCTCTGGAGATCGATTTGAAAGTTCTAGCTGGTGTAGAGCATACTAATAGTATATGTTTTATGATTATTTCGGTGGCGTTTGATTAAACAACACCTGAACCCTTGTGGTGCTAATAAATATCATTATCTAGGTAGACAGATGGGAATTCTGGCTAATTTCGAACTAATTACTGCTACACGGATAAGCCAGACGGGATGCAATATTTTCTGTGGAAATAGTTGGTACTTCACAACGCAAATAAGTCGGTGTATAGAATGGAAGTAGAACTGAAGTGCTATTGAAACCATTTCCGCTTCTTCTATAAACGATACTAACCACATCAAATATAAAATTACCATTACATTGTTGGATCAAAATGTCTTATGATTAATATTATTTTGTGGCCATATTTTATGTTTAAAGACATTCTTGAGATGTGTAATTATAGTTTTGTTCAGATATTCAGGCTTCGTTGTTGGATATTTATACTCTAAAATGTAACTTCGTCATAAACATATATCTCACATATTGCGTCATAACACAACTGATCCTCTCTCAGAACAGCAGTAAGCCAAGGTCAACTGATGGCTTACACTATAGCAAAACCATAGCATAACACTATTTAGTTACATACTTGAAGGTCACTCAATATTATCGAAGTATGTAATGAGAACAATATTTATACTGTGACATTTTTATATACTGTACGCAAAGAATATAACGTTTCATTTCTTATACCGTTGTTGTATTTATCCTTGAAAAAACAATATATATATATCACATATTACATTCATGAGTGGACAATACATGAATTTGAATATGTACTGTAAGGAAAACAGGAACACAAGACTCGCTGTCAGTACTCTTGAAGTAAACAAATGAAGTGGATGGCTTCATATTATGTTTTATATCTGGTGAAGAAGATAGAAGATGCTCGGTTCTTCCGAATGTTGTCAAATAAAAAGAACAAAACCATAAAAGCATTACTAACTAATAAATAAAATATGACGATGGTATGTGACGTGAATAAACAGATAGGCATGATCTGTGACCATGGAAGGAGTCATATCACGTCGTCAACAACGAACCATTACTATACCAAACAGGAAAAGTCGGTTTGTGATACAGCAATGAGGTATACTTCCTAGAATTAAGATTGCCAGTAATATTAAAATTAACGCAAAATGTGTAGCATTTATTACCACCAACTTGTTAAATTTACCATTCTATAATATTATATAAGCTGATAATGAATTCTTGTTTCAACTATAAATCATTCTTATTGATATTGAACTTTGATATATAAAACATATATAATTTGATTCTGATCATTTCGTTGTGGCTGTATATTGTGTTAATCTCGGGCATTTGATACCTTTCTGTAATCAAACACATCACTTCTCATTTCACGCTTTTCACTAATGATCTAACATAAACATGTTATAGCTCAAACTAGATTTCAGGACATCTACACCTTAAGTGTCAATATGCATATATTTGGGTACACAGATGGGACAAAGGGTGGCCGATTTAAAATAAATTATCATCGTATTGGGAAGCCAGACAATACAGTGTTGACTATTCTTATAAAGTTTGTTTTCCACATTTCATTTATCAGTAATGTGTAAACAAAACGAGTCAAGCAAATATTTCCAATCAAGCTACTCGTTTGTTGCTAAAATGTAACTCACCAAACTTAACATAGATTTACATTTATGTTATCAGGATCCCAAAATTTAAAAAAATACTGTTTGTTTTTTAAATGAAATCAGATTATTTTATTGTACATTCGTTTTCTAAGTCTTTTTTTCTCAATCCGAAAGTTCCATGTTAAATATCTATTAGATTTTGGCGCAGACGTCAGCTGATATTCTGTTATTACAAGTATGTAATATATTTATATCATCCACCA
This sequence comes from Paralvinella palmiformis, assembly GCA_025642065.1. Lineage (NCBI taxonomy): Eukaryota > Metazoa > Annelida > Polychaeta > Terebellida > Alvinellidae > Paralvinella > Paralvinella palmiformis. The sequence goes on from JAODUP010001052.1 coordinate 25,134, forward strand.
TATTCAATGGCTTCATTTGTAATACATATTACATTTCACGGCATATGTTGAACATGTTTTATCTGGCTAGGCATTAATTGAATTTAATCCAGAAATATATCATCTCATGTTTTTGCTAGATATCCTATTAAGGTGACAAGATCTTTCGTGGAATTATTGCAATATATTTCTTCATAGGTTTTAGCAGACAATTTGGTACACATCTTGGACACACCTCGCTTTTCGTATCCTAATATGACTAGGCATTTAATTACGTTCGTTTTATACCAGTTTTGCCTTACAATGAAAGGTTTATTTAATAAGACCATAGTCATGGGGTTGGGAAAATGCAAAACAAATAGGTCATCGTTATACTTCACAGCCTTGACCTTCGATCAAGTGACTGACTATTAAAGCCTTCTCATGTAGGTTACATGTTGCCATAGCTGACCCACTGATTAAACCGATTTGTGATGAAATGGTAGTAGGGTAAAGAGCATCCATTCAAAATGTACTATAGTCAAAAAATAAGTACCTATCACAGTTCCATTAGTGAATAGAACGGCGGCGAAGCAACTCCTTGGTGTAAATTTATCAAATGAGTCAACGTAGTCAGTATTGGTCAATGCTTGTACACTGAGTAGCTTGCGTGTGTGGCGTTTGCATTAAAAATGACTTCGGTCGAACGGCTATACGTACAGCAGTGTTCAGTCAGTGCTCACGAGAATTTCTTATCGAATTGTCGGCGGTTGAATACCCTGAACTGATTTAATTTAATCTTCGCGGATTCTGTGCTGCCTTAGCAATCCCCGTTGCGGGTAATTTTTACTACCATTGTGGCAATAAACTATTTGCGGACTTCACACGTTTCGACCGCTGAATGCCTGAATGCATATGGCTTCTCTCTGTGTACGTGCAATCCATTAGTGGCTATAACTGTTATGCTGTCATATAAACACAGGAAGACAAGCTATTTGTATGTTTCGAAAAATACAGTTAGACCGAGTAAGCGATTCAGTCAGCCAGTCAGCCAGTCAGGACAGTCTGTGATTGTTGACGAGGCAGCAGTACACGACAATCACTTAGTAGCGCATCCTATATGCTGCCTTAAACGACATGAATGTTTAGTGGATTAATAATAAAAAATAACCTAAGATGATGATGATGATTGATGTTTTACGGCCACTTTTGTGCACAAGGTAGGCTAAATGGGCCGAGCGACCTCCAAAGGTAATGAGACGAAGCGAAAGACGAAACAACCTTCAGATATGCCCACGCCGGGATTCGAACACGGGTGGTAGTGATCCGTGGTCCAGCACGCTACCGCTAGACCACGGAGGCGCCCCTTATCCAGCAAATGCACCTTCCGACACACTTTTGTCTGTGACGGATTTAGGTCGATTATAAATTAACCTTTAATTCCGCGTTTCGAATTCTACACTTCATTTCGCCAACAGAATATGAGATTTCAATGTAAAATGACCTCGATAATCCAACAACACGAAAATGTCAGTAATGGTTAATTAAACCGCCCACCCGCGATAATTGCTATATCGTAACCAATTAAAATCCCCCTTGACCAAACACACCGACACACGATGCCTCTGTTTCCTGTGGCTATGTGATAGCCCGTGATAATCATTCATGGCTAATTACAAACAAAAACGGGTGATCTTTCAGGGATTCGACATTCCGACATTCCCTTTTATCCGACATATTATTATGTAACAAACCTTGTCTGAATAACGTATTCCCTCTGTATTCGGATATAATATTGTTTACACTGATGACCTGATTAAACCAAACACCGTTTTCAGGTATCAACAAGTTGGTAAGTCTCACACCAATATATGATCTAATACGAAGATGATCTTTTATCTGTTAAATATTTTCTCTAATGTACCGTCTTCGTAAATCAAGGCCATATTTAGCACGTAACCTTACACCTGGGAACTGTATATCAACATTTTATGGGAATAGTTGTGGCACATAATTATTTGATAGCATCATAAATGATACAACCCATCTCGGGTTTTCTTAAACCTGAGATCATGTCTGCTTACAGGATTGTTCCCTTGGTATCGTGATAAATTAACAAAAAAGAGGCACCTTAACTGACTCCTTTACTAACAATAGCATATACCACACTAAACGTAAATGCTGAGTGGGCGAATGGGTAAAAGGGTGAATAGTTTGCTTAGCCTCGGCGCTGGTCTTTTCTGAGATGTAAGCTAGAAAGGCGACTCCATTAAAGCACTTCCGACAAATATTCTAACCTTTACCAGGTTGAAGCGCCCAAACTGAAGCGCTGAAGTTCTATAACAAAATATTCGTATTATTATGTCTAGTTAAGCACTATACATTTTACGTGGATACTAAACCGTTGAATTGAGTACGCTGCAAAGGGAAACATATCCGGCAAACTCAGGTATTAGCTGGAATCGAACTCACAATAAATATTTAACAATAAATGTTTATTAAAACAGGTCTCTGATCTGAACGCCATAAGAATGCCTTATTTAATTATTATTATTATTATTATTATTATTATTATTATTATTATTACGTATAAATTTAATGTAGCCACGTAGTCAAATTAATTAAGATATGAATTTATATATTCTGCCAAGAATAAAGTTCCCTGGGTATATTACGATTTGTAGCTGTCAAAATAAATCATCAAATATAAATAGTATTGATGTTTTGAGAGATCAGTCCAAAGATCAAGTCTCCCACATTTTTCTTGTCCAACGGCATAGTACTAAATCGTGAAACGTTGAAATGGGTTGATCGAACATATTTTATGAAATAAACACACGAGAAACTAAGTCAAGAACACAAAATTACACAAGATAAACAAAATGTTAATAATTTCAGATTACAATATGCCAGCCATTCTACCGGCAGAATCGATATAAGAATTATAACAGACAGTTGGGAAAGTTCATTGAGTGCATTTAGAAAATTATATTTCAAACTAAACAGTTTTAATGCTAACGATGACAGACGGCTGAATACAATGTTTGTGACGAGGGCCCACTTGTAGTTGTTATCTTTTTTAATTAGTTCATCGTCAATTAATCTAAGATAATCAGTCATTAAAACTAGGTATTTAAGCTAATTAAGACGTGTTGCTGGACGTAGTGAATAAGGCAGGTGATGCACTAATACATTCTTATAATTATCACGATTTTGTGTAATGTAGCAATTTGACTATGATTGTAGTTATGTGTGTTAAAAAGAAGCTAAAATGGCAAATGTTAAAAATGTGGCTAGTGTTGATTGCGTTGTAGTAAAAATCCCGTTTTGTTTGTTTGCGAAGCTGTAACGGAATAATGTAAACTCTTGCTCGGTATAAATTACTATACATAAATCGTCTATATGTAGACTGTAGATTCAACATCTATAAGTACCACTCGTGTCGCAATAAATCAACCGAGATTAAGGAAGAAAGAGGCGGAAGATCTAAAACTATTTCTCCAGGTTGATGAGTAAATTTATTATATAATTCCTGATAAAGAAAGTCGTCCATTAAAGAAATACCTAATCTACGTATATTATAATGACGATTAGAAAACGTAATTTGGTGCTTTATATTTGTATAACAGATGTTTTGTACTGTATTTAAATGATATCCTGTCGTTGCAAACAAGATGCTGATGAGTTAACATGTGATTAAATTATTTATATATATATATATATATATATATATATATATATATATATATATATATATATATATATATATATATAGTGAGAGTGAAATTCATATTTTCAATTTCCAACAAATAATTGTGCAATAATAATATTAATACATACATTTTTTTAAAGCTTTCATAAGGTCAGCACATAAAAGGAAATTAAAGGACCATGTAGTCTAAGCTGTTTTCCCATTGGTCCCCTAAAAAATAAATAATAAAACATCTGTAGGTTTCACATCACTGTCAGGCGCAAGAGGGGGTGGTGGGGTGAACGCATTGTTAAACAAATTAAAAAGTTCAAAACTACGACCATATATATATATATATATATATATATATATCCTTTGCGCCGAACATCGACTCATTATTTTAAAAGAAAGAAACATAATTCATAATATTTCAAAATTTATGTGCAAGTCTGACTAGTCACCTTTATTCTGAATACTTACATTTTATTACGTTAACACGTAACTCCTTGTTTGCAGTTTTATCCTGATCGAAAAAAAAAGACTTTAACACACCAAACTGGTGTTCCGGAAAGATTCTATTACAAGCATGATTTTACCTCCCAACCACGATGCCTCATTCTGGTAATAGACATCCTCACACAATGTCATCGATGGTGTTCCAGGATAGTTAATAATAGGCAAAAATTCGATGAAATGTTTGCTTTTTGTGGCTTTTATCGGGATGGTCCTTAACAAACTAGAAACCACGACAAAAATGAAGACTCATGAGTGCAATAAATAAGTTGTAAATGATCTGTATATGTCGATCACCCTAACGAGATAATAACAATGAGAAGTGGCAGATTACCATTATTTTATCATTTCTTGATTAAATATGTGGTTAATGTGGACAAAGCAATACCCAGGATTAGTAGCGTTGTCTCATGTCATGAATTATGGTTGAAATCATTATAAAGCACCATTAGGTTTCTTTATATTAGTTAATATCGCAAATCTCTTGCCTTAATAAACCAGTTTTAGCACACTATTATAGCCAACACGCGTTGGTAAATAGTGTTCAGTGGATGGCTCTTTTACAAATCAGCTAATATAGAAAATTAATAATAAAGAGAGATACATTTTGTTAGTCTCTACTCAATCTGGAAGAGAACCAACCTCTCTAAGTTTAAAGAAATAATAAGTGTTAGACAAACGATAAACTTCCGATATCTACCTCATTATAGTTTGAAGATACGGAAGGACTCCTTATAGTGGAGCATACTAATTAGATTACGGATATGGGAGCATTAAAAATAGCCGATGTTACTGAGATAGCCATACATACGTCCATATATAGACATCGTTCAACGCAAACATTCAAAAATTTAATTTAAAATCACTGATCTTAAGACAAAATATCACTAAGAAATTAGTGTGTAAAAAGTACAGGTAACAATGATTTTTGGTATATAATTCATCGCAGTTGGTTGTTGGTTGTATAAGATATCGGACTCCAGTTGTTATTCATTTTCAAAACTTTCCTATCGTGTAAAAATGTACTTATTATTACCGAATAATCTAAAACGTAGTTCAAAACCTGTACTGGATCAGGAATAATCCGTTTTTGCTAAGTTTTAATTCATATTTTCAGTACTGGTTGATATCTAGGCAACATACGATAAATTTAAAAGCTGTTTACATCATTTCCGCGATCCGGATTTAATGTACACTTTCATTCATTTGGAAAGTTTCATTTATACATTTCAGGTACCATTACCATTAAATATCTCTACTAAGACATTGTTCTTGATGAGACGACCTCTCTTTATCACCTGCCAATTCTTATGTGATTCCATTTATCACAAAAGATATTTATATAACATTCAACAAAGACATACTTTCGCTGAATCATGTTAGCATTATTTTTGCGCAACAATATATCTCTAAGGGACTTTATTCATAATTTCCGATCGTGGAAAACAGGAACGCACACTGCAAAATCGGGTTTATAAACATGATAAATTATTGTTGTGTCGTTGGTTGCATAAGCCGTCGGAGTAAACGTAATACAAAAGGAATACCTTTTGAGCGGTAAAAATAAGGAACACATTTACAATAACTGTGAAAGCGTTGTTGTTGATTTTGCGGGAAATAAAGCTTAACTATTATTATAATAATTAGTCTGTTCGACAACCCCCCCGGCCTATCTATGGCGTAAAATCCCAACTAAACTAGATCTATGGACCTGCATAAAACGACCTCTGCACACACAAAATTAAAATGTACACATAACAATAAATGTTCACATTCATAGGTTTAAAACCCGAAGCGCAGCCACTTCGACTTAGTTTTTTGCCCCTACCGGAAGTGAGCGCTGTTTGGTGATGGCGGCCCAATCAAACACCACTGTGTGCTCGGTCTAGTTTTCTTTCATTTCACTAGTTATGTATTGCAAGCGTTATAATACATCTTCGTTTAAGTCATATCCTGCTTATAATTAGTCAGGTTATAGTCGATGCTACATTGACATGCCTATATAAAGTTTATGTATGGAAGATCAATCCATTTATGTATTTCGGCTGCAGAAGTGATATCGAATAGTGAAATAAGATAATAGTAGTATTTGATTGTAATCAACGTCACCTTGGTATCAGCAAAAAATGTTTCTTTGTGAGTTGCCTTCATAAAATTATATATGTTAATGATGATTAAGAACCATGTCTTAACCGTATGCGCATTGGCATAATTGGAAAAGATTATCACTATTGGTATAAAAACAATACAATACTATATTCATATAATCCAAAAATAGCCCAGAACTATACCATAATCCAATGATAAATTAAAAAATCATTTGTGAAATGAATGTTTCTCGAATTTCAAAATATCAGAACATAATAATACAACAATACTGAGTATTGTTCCAGAAAATAGATTTGTTCTATTCTGATATTTTCTTTATTAATATTATATATTCAAAATGCAGTCTATATTGGATCTGCCTCTGTTAATGCCTGTCTTGGAAAACACGTAAGACTATAATCCAAGTAATACATCACATCAATAATAATAATAATAATAATAATAATAATAATAATAATGATAATAATAATAATAATAATAATAATAATAATAATAATAATAATAATAATAATAATACTTCGGAGCTATTCAAATTCATTATAACCACTACTTCTGGCATTTAGCACTTACCACTCTTAAACCAGTATAAGTTACCATAAAGTTAATACAAAATTGAGTTTAAAATGTTATATCATTGTGCAACTATATTGGAAAATCAAAAGATAAACGTCTAGATCTAAAAGCAATTATCTTACCATCTTCCAAGAAATCATCTCTTTTTCACATCGCAATACAAACTAAACGAAGACATAGAGGTAGTACATGCTTAGATCTCATTTGACAACCATTTTTGCCACTCAGATCTGTCAGACGTGGTTGTATAAACCTGTTAACCTTGAGCTGGATAATCCTTATATATTAGGAAGAATTATTCAGCGTACTTGTTCCGGATATGCATGAGACTTTGTTACGATAACTAGTCATCATTCCCTAAGGTTATTTCAGGTTTAATACTGATAAATGCCAAACACGAGACGAATAGTAGATCTGGATCAAACCGTACTGAAACATAGTTATCTATCGCGGAACAAGATATATATTACTGTGTCAGGATAGGTTTATATAGTTCAAATACAAATAGATGACATCCTCTACCTGCACTTTTTGACACACACCAACCCAAACACGCATATATATATATATATATATATATATATATATATATATATATATATATATATATACATATGCACAATGGCCTCAAAGTTACTAAGAATTGTAAAGCCCCTGACACACACACATTCACAAATACTCAAATACACGTACCCACACACAGCTCTAATCTGATTGTCATAAATAACATTTAAGAACTACAATAGTTAGAATAGCATAAATTAGGTCAGGTTTGAAAATGATAACATAGTTCAAACAGAATCGAAGCTATGACGCGCTAATACGGTCTGCTTCAGCGCAGATGTCAGTCTTTTAATAGCAATTAAGCTAAATAGTTTTAATAGTAGTCGCTTCGTGACGCCTGCCCGTTGTAAAAACTGATCTTTGAAGACAGTAACAATCGGGTTATATGGTTTATATAGTATTGCTTTGAAGAAAGATACAGCAATTGAAAAATAGCTATAAATAGGGCTGCTTAGATAATTAAGCTAAACATTCTCACTACTGCCGTGATCTGACTTGGGTGTTTTACACCCAAACTCCACGGCTGTAGGTGATTCGTATTTTGATTTTGCTTGGCGGCTTAGGGACTGGTGAGACATTACACATGTCTCAGCAAGAAAAGTCGCCACTCTGGATTCAGTCCCCTGAAGAAACGTCCAGAGTTTGAATTCACGGTTCGAGATTATCTGTGCCTTATAATACACAGCTAAAACACACACACACACACACACACACACACACACACACACACACACACACACACACACACACACACACACACACACACACACACTTATAAAAGAAAGAAACCTAATTCATAACATTTCAAAATGTATGGCTGCCCTAACTTGTGTATTATTTTAGCTACTGAATGATGCAGTTATTTTTACTAATGCATACACCATACAGCAAAGTAAATATATGCTAGGTTTTTCAGGGGTTTTATTTATCTTAATCAGTAAAATATGACTTTATTATATTAGTATCAATCTATATTGGATGTTATATTGATATCATGATATAATGTCTTGTCGTCCTCTTATTGTTATTTGCTGCTATGGTTATGTACACGTGTATTAATTGTAGGTGATATAGTTAATATAGTTAGAGATAGTTTAGTTTCATATCAAACTAAGCACCAAACAAACATGACTATATTTGGTTTATTATTGGTGTTTATTTTAGTGATATATTTACATATTTAATAACCACAATTTCTGCGCTAATCCCCTTTTATGTAAATGATATTCGGTGGCGGTTTATTTTTCTTTCCAGATCCAATGCCTTCGCCAATTTCTCATCCATACATTTAACATCATTGAAGTCTATTTTCTTGTACACGTCTATATATTTTTTTCTAATATAATAAATATATTACGTCATCAGGTGCAATTACTTGTTGTCGGTTCGTGGAATTTAATACATTGATAAAAATATTGCATTTTAGCAAATTCCTGGCGTATTACTAACGCCTCTTGTCTTTAGAGAAGGTGTTTTATCTTGTATTTAATAGTCCAACATAACTACTGTAGCCAATGGTTCGGGGAATTTAATTTTTGAAGAAAACAGTGATATAAACGTGGCATATTATTACATTTTAGGTATTAAACTAGCTAATCTTAAAACATTTTCTATCTCTGGAATTAACGTTTATAAATATTCAGCATGTTTTCAACTAAACTCTAAAATGAAGTACATACGAAGGAAATCAGCCAAGGATAATAAAAGAAGTTTTATAAATTTCTGCTATTAAAGTGATCTTTTTCTATTAGAAAACCAAGGCGCACAGTGATAATATATAAATGGATATTTCTATTAAGAGGGATAGATCAATGTAGATATTTTGTTGAAAATAATAGAACTGTGTCTGAAAGAAAAATACACGTTCGAGAATTAAAGTATTTTGTTTAAAATGTGAAACTCATTTATTTACACAATAACGTTGTGAGGCAATTGATAGTGATTACTAACTGTATACATGTACATAGTGACTGAGCTCAATAGGAATTTATATGCTGCGGCAGCAGGCAGAAAAAACTGATATGTTTCAATCATAGGCTATATGGTATATATTTTGTCACGTTAGATGAACCGAGAATTTAATTGATTATGTGGTAGTTATGACAGAAAATACCGTTATGTTAGACAAAATGGGTGTTGTTGAATGTCCTCTTGAGGACTTTATAAAACGAAATGATGAACAATATTCAGAGCCTAGAATGGTTTTAAATTAGCTACTAGGCTATATTAACCATTACCTTGATACATATTCTGTGAACAATATTGTCAAAGTGATACTACAATGATATCTTGCCTGTACGTTATCTAATGACAAGAGAATCCAATTGAATTATAATGAGGCTGATCTGCGAACAGCCAAAAACCTTATAAATAAAGGCTATAAGAGCACTGCTGAGAACTCTATTGAAGATGGCATAGACAGTGTAAAATTAATTGATGTTAAATAGTTTGACAAAGATGTTCATCTCCCCACTGTACTGTATTTGGGGCTACCTATCTGAGCAAACTTCCTTGTGTAGCTCTTGACGAGATAGAGGCTCTTTCTCTTTTAGAGCGTGTGAGCTATCTCGAACGACAAATGATCTATGTGTGCTCCACACAAAGAATGACATATACCGGTTTAGTGTCTTCCACGTCTTCTGATCTCAATGCTGATATAGCAATAGCTTCTTTAACCAATGTATCAAATACCTCTGGTGGTGCGAGACCCAATGGGTTATTAACGGATGCCTACTGTATGTATGCCCTTAAAAGTGGCTTTTACCGCCATTATCTATACATCAAGGACACAAGGTACAATGCTGATGACGGCTTTACCCTGCAGCCCACCCAACTGATCAGCCAGCGGAGACCGTGATAAACAAACGTCGAAAGAACGAAAAATGACGCTGGTACAAGATTCAAATGGACCTGAATTTGAATGCCTGTTTCATGATGACTGATCGGCTAAATCATGTATTGCATGCAAACAAATTAATGGTTTTATGAACCCTGAGTTCTAGCTTGATGGGATTGGATGTCGCCGTTTCTAGGCCAAAAAGGTAACTAATGAGTAATAACTGATACGACGGTTGACAAACAGTAGTATCTACCAATGTTAATCTGTATTCGCTCAGCTGTGAAAGTGCAGATAGATCATTGTCTTATATTACATGTACGTTCAGTTGCAGTGCATGCGAAATATTAGTCTACCAGAGTAACATGGTTAATTGAACAAATGTAGCATAAACTTAATAAAATATATAGTGACAATTTGTCGTACAATGAGTGGGTTGATTCTACGTCAGAAAGCATTGTTGGTAGAGCGAATAACAGTGTCGCCATATTACACCGTAAATCGTTGGCGAAATACGTACAACGTTTAGATACAAACTCCAGACGAATATGTAGCATTATCATACAAAACCGTTTGTGAAAATGAATGCAACGCCCTCATTAACTGTGGATATTTTAATACATGTTATAGTATAAATATATCTCTGACACCTATGCCTAAACGTGTTCGCAAGTTGAAACGTGACGGTGGACAAAATTATCACTCGGATACTTTAAAAATGAGTTTCACATGATTCAGTTTCTATTCACTGCAATGATGCCGCATTGTTATACTGCATTCTACTAAAATATTCTAATATTTCAGTATTTTAAACCATATTTTCGTTTCAATTCAAAGTCCAACTGTAAAATTTCTATTTGGACTAAATTATTCTTTTGAACCAATACTCAATTTTGTTATATATTTTCTTTGCCATAAAATAAAACAAATATAATACAAATCTTGAAAGTGATAACTATAAAAACAAAATAGTGATAATTATTGTATCTAAGGCAATGCAAAATGCTGAAAATGTCAAGTATCAATACGATGAAGACGAAATTGTGGCACATATAATGCACGAATAAGTACAATCATGGATTTGCCACAATTTAATATGATTCTAATATTCAGTTAACCTCCGTTTCGTTAGTTAGAGAGTCCAATCCGTGGCCAATAAATGTCAGGCACATCAACTTTACCAGGATCCATTATAACCATCTTGAAGTGGTATCTCAAGGATGCGTCATACAATTTTCCGGGAGACTCAATGTGCTCATATATTACGACTAATAGCATTATGATAAGGGAAACATGACACTGAACTATGCTGTAAAGGTGATCATGGGTAACGAAACAACGCAAGTATGAGGAAGGAAAACGCACCAAGATGTAAGCGAAGCTATGGGAAACATATTATAATCATGTTTACTTTTGGCTATGTATTAATAGGTGTCCTGTAGTAGATTACTATTTATTAAAAAAATTTAAATTAATAATAATATATTATAAATATAAATAAATAATATTAATATATATATATATATATATATATATATATATATATATATATATATACAAATACAAAGTCTATTATCAAATAAGATATATAAGAGTTATTCATAAGAACATAAATGTGACTATGCATTGTTATATAATATCCACGTCTATATGAAAAACCGCCTGCAGGGAGTGTAAAACATTGTTGCACATCTAATGACTTGCACTCACAAAAGGGAACATATAATTTCAACTTAGAGCATTTCAATTGCAATAAGGCTGTATGTAACTTTCTATTGTTATTACGATATTATTAATATTAGTCATATAAAATAATAAACACGCAATATATTATAATGCTTTTGTTTTCCGTGATAACGAATTTTATGTATAGTACACTAATAATGGTATTTCCAAAAACCTCTTAGTGCCTTTCACAATTTGTGAGTTTTGTTTTTCAACTGGCAGAATCTGACTTCCTTTGGCAAAGATCCTTTTAATATTCGCTTTTAGCTTTGGCCATATTAATTGGTTTCTAGTAAGTTTTAATTTACAAGTTTGCTTTAAATTGCATTTATCAATAATGGTTTTAAATCCTATTCACTTACATAATAGCGCATGCTCTAATCCACTATGCGCCCTAACCAAATATAGCCATGTATCTTTAATTGTTGTATTTGTCCATATGATGCAAATCCCTATATATCTCGTAACGAAGCAACAATCCAAATAACAGCTTTAGATTTAGCCCAATAATATCACATTTGATTAATTTATTTGAAAGTGTTCACAAATCAGGAAACAACTGTAGATTTACCAGAGTTACCCAGTCCATTATATTAGTCGTATTGTGATCATACACAGTCAGAATGCAAAAACAAAAAGGTTATTAGTGGCTACTGAAAACATCAGTAGAGATAACCGTTTTTTTTCAATGCCCAACTTAGTACGGCAGCTGTCCCATATTAATACTATCTTGTCGAATCACAACTTTGATTAATTTAAATCAAGGTAGCTTTTGGCCGCTCAACAAGCCACGAAGCCAAAATATTTGTACTCGTACGTGAAACCTGATTCAAGTTAACAGTATATCCTTATCTCTGTGGACCAGCTTTATCAACCGTTGACCTCCATCGGATGACATCGTCAATATGTCATTCTTTGTAATTTACGTTTCAGTGTAATGGTTGGTTTCACATAAAGCACAATAGGGAAGAAGGGATATTTCAGTTGAATTTGTCGACACCAAGGGAGATTTTCTTTTCTTGATTTACAGTTGTTACACTGAATAATAGTTTTATAAATTAAAGTGATATGGGATTAGAAGACAACGGAGTTATAGAGTGACGAAAGATAAATATAATTGAGAGAAGGGAAGGAACATTTAAAAGAAGAGAAAGACATATAGAAATATAGATAGATAGATAGATAGATAGATAGATAGATAGATAGATAGAGACAACGTTGTGCATGTATGTATGTGTGTTGAGTGTTTGTGTGTGCGAGTTTATGTATATATATATATATATATATATATATATATAATTGTGCGTGTGTGGTGTGGGTGTGCGTGTGTGTGCGTGTGTGCGTGTGTGTGTGCGTGTGCGTGCGTGCGTGTGCGTGTGCGTGAGTGTGTGGACAAATTGATAAGCAAACAGGAATATTGAGAAAGTGTAAGCCATTATCAAAAGAGGCAGAGATATAGAGACTCGTCAATATAATGATGTCGATTATAACGTGAAAGACTGAAATGTCGACAGAATGTTAGATGAAGATAAAGTAGAATATGTAAATGATATGAGGAGGTTTAACAGAAAAGAGATGGGACAGTTGTCTAGTCTATTGTCTCGGGAATTCACACACGACATGGTGTGTTTTCTTAACTATAGCATCTATCATCATTCAGACTGTATGATGGACTTTAATAATTAACCATTTTGAGACAAACGACAGGAATAGATTCACAGACATTCTACTAATATGTAGATGTATCTATTCATGCGTATGTTCATTCATGCATTTATGCATACATGCATATATAGAATACCTACCTACATATATACACCTAATCATGCATACGTGCCTACCTTTAATATATATGCATACTAATAACCAGGATAAATAGTTTCAAACAGTTCTTGAGAACCGATCAATTATAATTAGGGTAGAAAGAAGGAGACAAATAACTTATGTGACAGTGAAAGACAAATATTAGTATTAAATCGCAACAGGTCGCTTTATGTACTTAATTGTCTTGCTAATATCAATTGGCTGAGATGCCATGAAAAAATGTTGGTAGCAAATTAGAAATATTAGCTGACAATAGTGTTTTATAAAAAAGTAATGATTATTAGCATGCTTTAGTAGCACTAAATATCATTTAATTTAGGAAGATTTTTTTAACATGTGTTATCCCTATCTAGTCAATGTTAATACAACAATATGAAGGTATCCTTTGGCTCAACACTATTGCTAAGCTCCGTCAAAGATATAATATTATATATAGTATTATCATTAAACCAGTTTCTTTTTGAACTAAGTGTAGAGTTAGTTAAACTGAAGCATCACCAGCTGGTTTCGCCTTTCAATATATTACACATATATCAATAAACAAATAAACATAAGCATGTATTTATTAAAGTGCTGGTTTGTTTTCAATTAATTGCAAATAAAGTGCATCGAACTAAACGATCGAAATAGAAATGAAGCCATTTGTTTCAATTATCAAAAGGTTAACCTTTACAAGATTATTGTTAACAAGCTAATGAATTTAATAATTTCCTCTAAATGATTCGATTTGAGCAAGGTGGTGCTGTAATAGATAAAATATGCTTGAGCTAATAAACGTTACGCCAGTGAGTTCCTTATATATCGATCCTATCTACCTCTTCCTATTTATAACTAGACTCATTTCGTAAAGGAGATGCCATCGTTTATAAGTAAATATATTAACACCGCTAATTAATGTAAACAAAATCCTGAACTTATTCGGTAATTATTTGTATATATTTATATATGGTTCACTTGAGATTTTTACACTTTGATTGAGAATGGGATATTTTCACTGAGATAAAGGGAAAGTTGGCGCGATTCAACTTGTAAATCAGCGTTGACAGCAAAATAAGCATTATTAATTTCTCTGATTCGATTAAGTGTGGCGAAAACTTTCATTGTAGGATTAAATTCAAATTGTAATTAACAAAGGAATGCACGAAGACTCGTTAAAAAAACTAATTTCAATAAAAAAAAGAATAGGGATATTTACCATTATGTAACGGATATATATATATATATATATATATATATATATATAGATATATATATATATATATATATATATATATATATAGACATATAGATTATTATAGTTATTGAAGATACTTTCTTATTAAAGGTTAGAGGCATTACAAACTTCTTGTAGCCTAATTCACCTAATTCATGATACATGTATATATTTGAACTCACAGTTATGTATTATCAATTTTCTTTCCCTCTCTCTTCTCCCCCCCCCTCTCTCTCCTAATTCCACTAATCTAAGCGGAAAACAGTATTGCCAGGATTATCTATAATCCACCAAACATGTGCCCACGCATGTGTGTGAGTGTTCTATTTCCATTTAAATTATGGTGTTTTCAGTGGATGGTGACTCAAAAAAAAGTGTATGAATCGGATTCTAAACGATTTCCTGTGATGTACATTGGGTGAAAGGTAGGTTGTTCTCAGTGTGTTTCATGTTGCCTAAATATGTTATGGTGTACACGTTTTAACAAAGTGAGTATTATTATCTGCTGCGTCAGATTTTATCAACTGAAATAACTATGATAACATTTTGAAATTAATGTGAATGATCATTAGATGGACGTATGATTAAGACAAAGGCTAGTAAAGTCATTACAATCAAATCAAAATGGGTCTTTTATACTAACCTAGATACTAATATATAAATCGCCTTTTGTGATAAATACTCTAAGATATGACCAAATCACCCCAATTGATCAAAACCTACTTTGGCAAACTGTTAGATAGCGTATGCATTTAAGATATTTCTCTAATAACGTATACAACTATCAATGCCATGACACCTGAATACCTGTGCGAGCTGGTGAATCCAATCAGATACCTGTGTTTCGGCTCAAATTAAATGGTGGTTGTGAGTATAGTTTTACTCTCAAAACACACCAGTTCAGGGTTGGTTTCACAAATTAATATTAATTATCATTTAAATCTCTTACATGCCGTTTACATACATATTATTTGGATATAATTATACAGCGACTTTGAGTAGCTCCTGCTTGTAAGGGCGCCTTATTAAATATATTAGTTTCATTATCAGTTGCTGCGAAGTGCCGAAAGACGTCATTATCAGCATATCATCACTAAAAACAAACGTAATTTGAAAACATTATGGCAAATTATTAAAGGTATGAAGTGAAAATGTTATTACTCGTACATTCGAAGTTAATATTAAAACAATGATGAATCCTTTTTTTACTGGTAATGCATTTAATAATTTTATATTAATTCAGGAAAAGAAACCAGCAAGTAAAACCCCATTTCGCGATACATATATTGATCTAATACGATATACTAAAATATAATATAGAAACTCATAATATCTGAAGCCAGTTAAGGACAACGAAATCCACGGCATTATGATATTACTGCTTATTTAATTAACATTGTTAATTATGATATTGTTAGCCAAATGTCCTGTATATTCAACTTATCGCCATAGTGTGGAGTATTCCCCGATGAAATAAAATTAGCTAAGGTAATTCCCTTGTACAAAATGGGGATACAATGATATTTATAATTATAGACCTGTATCTTTACTGTCTGTATTTTCAAAAATATTAGAAAAAGTTATGCATAATCGTATTATGGATTTTGTGAATAGGCTTGATGTATTGTATAAGTTCCAATTTAGCTTCTGTAAATAAATTCTATATCAATAGCATTATCGGTCTTGGTGGTTAAAATACTTATCGCTATTGACAAAGGTCCTACATTTTATGATAACTTTTCATACTGTGAATCACTAGATATTGTTGAACAAACCTCATAAATATGGTATTTGGGCTGTTCCAAATACATAGATAAACAGTTATACTACCAACCGTAAACAGTTCGTTTCTTTCAATAATATTGATTCAATAGTTAAAACAGTTTCTTGTGAGGTTCGCACGGATCAATCCTGGTATTCCTTTTGTTTCCACTATCTGTTAATAATATTGCTAATGTATCTGATAGTATTTCCCAATATTATTGGCAGATGACAATAATGTTTTATGGGCGGGAACAATCTGAACAATATGAATATTATGAACAAAGAATTATGTAAGTTATTGCTAGGGTTGGATATTAACAAATTAGTATTACTTTGTTACCAGCGTTTGTAAAAATATGCTAAACCTAAAATTGTTTTATTAATATTACAAATTTAAAGATTTTTCTGCCAAACATAATGCCAAATAAAGAATTCTATCAACTATTTGTTGGAATATTTTACGGCTTAATTGAGTGAATAGAACTATTAGATAGTAAATAACAAATACAAATATACCTGGGGTTTTATATTTCGGGTGACAGTAATGACGTATATGTGCAGTATCTGAAACTTGTAAGACTATAGCAGTTAATTATACGTTTATCAAGTATAGTGTTTGTTACAAAATTACACTAGCTGAAAATTCATCCTATGTAAAAACGCTTATCATTACTTTTATATGTACCAAAACATTATCATTTCTCTAAAAACACCCTGACAAATGTCTTGATTATTCTGCAGGATATCCAAAAATAGTTTGTGCAAATGGCATCATGATTAGGGTAATGCCAACTGAAAAAGTTTAAAACAGAACGATAAATGTATGATTTGATTACGAAACACATTGGTTCGTATTAGTAATCAATACAGCATTGTTATATATCATATTGAGATAAACTTTAATGGATCAACATCATATCATTTATCTATCATAGAGTCTAGAGTAGAAATATGGAAGCTACGGTAGCATGTATTGATTACAAATGTAGAATAACAAAAGTGATGCACTTAATGGCATAACTTAAAACCTTCAAATAACTGTATCCAGTCGAATAGGAGTGCATACATTTAGATGTTAGAAAATTAAAAATGTGTTGTATTGTCATCTGAGGCGAAGAAAACATATGGAAATAATGAAGTCACCTGAGAAATAAAGGCGAACACTTTCACCTTTCGGTGATGGATGAGGGTCCTCACAAAGGAGTTGAATCATTAACCCAGAAAATAAAGGGATACGTGAATCATATCTCACTCAGTTATATTATGTACAAGATATGACAAACTGTCTATGACATGTTCATATGGAACTTTTCAAAGCAGATGAAATAAATTGTCTGCTTAATTAACATGATCGTAATTTAATTACGAAAGAGTGCTACGTATGACATTATTATCATCAAAGTGAATTTAATCTTCTGTGATATATATAACGTATGTTACTGAAACACTGTATGGCAACGGAAAAGACAGTATGAATATTTGTCCTTATATCCAGTACTTGGTAAATTTCCCTTTCCTCCGACATTATCCAAACATATAATAAGTACCCAATGAAGTAAATTTAAGCATCCTAGCACTATACAGCCGAGCTAATTGACAATTTATTTCTCATGAGTGGTCGTCCTACACTTGTCCTTTTGATATCAAGCTAAACTCAGTATTCTGCAGTCACCCAGATGACACGCAGATTTGATCCGTTCACCGATATTTTACCCACACATTATAATGCTGTACTCGGAGGACCACCTTCTAGTCTATCTGCTCACAAATTCATTTTAAGTGTATCCGTTATACTATATCTTGTGCCATATAATACAATACCTAATCAAATGCTTCCATCTTTTTCGATACATGTATCATACCTTATTGTCACGATACCGTTCTATAAACCACTGTTAGTTTATTGTTGCTAAATAAAAGAATGCATTCTAAACTCTATTTTGATACACGTATTTTGCCTTATTGCCATCATGCTATTTCTTGTTAATGTAAAAAAAAAGGTTTTTCACCACTCAAAGGAAAGTAAATAAAAATTAAAAGTAAAATATGATTTGTTAAAGTTCCTTATATCAAATCTTCCTAACTGCTATCTGAATCCTAACTTCTATCCATTAGCGATATTTATCGAAATGGTATTTCTTATTTACAATAGCAACACCAAAGTTGCCGATCAAACCACGCATACACAATATGATGAATACCATAAAGGGTACATTCTTCTTTTCCTTCATTGATGGGATATGTAGATTTATAATTAAAGAAGGAAAGCAAAGTTACTAATAATTATGTTATCTACGATAACATAATATTAATGATATCTTGTAATGGGTTACTTATCTATGTTTATCAAGTTTCAGTTATAATACAACATTATAATATATATATATATATATATATATATATATATATATATATATGTGTGTGTGTGTGTGTATGTGTATGTGCGTGCGTGTGCGTGTTTGTGTGTGCGTGTGTGTGAGTGTGTGTGGGGAATATATGTATACACTCTATCACACGAATATGGAACAAAAGTATCGGCATGGTACATAACAAAAATTGAACCTCTTTTAGGAGAGAACGTTTTGTGTTACGATCGATATTTTGATTCATTAAAGAATACTTCATACTCACTATTTGCGTAAGACTGAAATATTTTATAACATTGTTTAGGATAACTATGCATATATAGATTACACCCCCATGTTTTGATTGGGTAGCTTGGAAAGAAAATGTAATATTATCTTTCAGTAGACTCTGTATAGTCTAACTGATAGCGCAGTCAAGCACATACTCTAGCACCTGGATTCAAAGGTAATTAATATGCCTACCGGCATATATATATATATATATATATATATATATATATATATATATATATATATATATATATATATATATATGACATGTAAATGGAATGTATATGAGATTATATTAAAGTGTAAGACGGTATGTTGACAAATACTTCTGGGTGAGAAGAATATTTAAGTTTTCTTTCTTCAAAATTAGACTGTTTCTTGGGCCACATTCTCCCCAAAACAGCCCTATTTTGAAGAACAAAAATGAAAATAGTATTTGACTGGTGATCCATTTAAAAGCAAAATACTAAACCCTGTTCCTCAGATGTAAATCGTGGGTACTGAATTTAGTGAATACTACAGGTACCCATTAGGTGTCTGCATTGAACACAGTCTTATTAAAAAGACAATGGCTACAACGTTAATCAGTTACTAGTAACATATATATGCGACATTATTCAGAAACATCTTCTGGTATGGTAATGGGCTATATGTGAATATAAACAATTGTGACCATTGAATGGCTGAATAAGTTGATGGTTCTTTTTGATGCCTGCTGATATCTCACTTATAAACACCATTAAACCATATGCGCTGCCAAGTGAACGCATGCCATTTTACACATAGATTACTATTGTAAAAAAGAGTGGTTGTTTGAGTGAATAAAGGTCAGTGGCACATTAACACACATACAAAGAGAGAAAGAGAGAATGAGAGAGATATAGGAGGGAAGGAGGGAGAGAGAGAGAGATAATCTGTTAATCCGGACATCGTTTATCCAGCAAATCCACCTTCCTACACACTATTCTCTGTGACAGATTTAGCTCCATTATAAATGACTCTCTAATCCGGCAAGATCGCATTGCGCTTTCCGACTCCGACACTTCATTTACCCAACAGAATGTGACATTTCAATGTAAAATGACATCGATAATCCGACAACACAAAAATGTTCCCAACTATTTCCGGTTCCGGTAGTTCAGTCATGTAAGACACACCGACATGTTGTCAGTAACGGTTAATTAACCCGCCCACCCACGGTAATTGCTATATCGTAACCAATTACAATCGTCCTTAAACATACAAACCGATACCCGATGCTTCCATTGTCTGTGGCTATCTGATAGACACTCATAATAATTCATGGTTAATTACAAACACAAATGTGTGATCTTTCCAATGAGCAGATCATGGGTTAATCAGATGGACTAAGCGACCCGAATTTTTCTTTATAATATCCGTAATTATTTCTGGTCACTTACTGTGTCATAATTGTTGAAAATAAATAAATGCACTACGAGATTTTAAGTGCCATTGTGGTTCCAATGTATGTTGCGTATTATTTTTATTACATACAAAGGCATGTCTTTACGATCTAAAATGTGTGACACAGTCTACCGGTTTGTCACGGACTCAGCATCACGTTTATCCGACATATTATCGTGTGACAAACCAGCATTATAGATACCACAATAATTGTATCCATTAAGATGAATGAAACATACATAATTGGTACACTTTGTACGAGTTTTAAAAATGTAATGTGGTCTATTGCACGCTCAGAAAATTTCAAGAACATTGTATTGATTTTGAGATATATACACAAATCTTGGTCCACTCAGCATTGAGTGGACCGTATAGTTTAGTCGGTATAGCAGTATTACCTATGTCGTTTCCTTAATCCTGAAACTACTGTTTAAACATATGCTGGGTATTTCTATCCCAGAAAGGCCAGAAAAATGATATGTGTACAGGGAGAGCTCGGTGAAGTGACACCAATGATAATTGTGTTGTTCGTTAATAACCCACATTATTCAACTCTTCTCAGTCTTAATATCATATTGGTATTGGTTACTGCGAAAGCACTTTGTAGTAATACATACTTCGAATGCAATTTTATTTTTTCAAACAGCCGATTAGGTGCGAGATCTATTGTTGCTTTTGATATGTAATATTCTCTGGGTAATATGTAATTCAATAACAATGATGCCAATACTATATAGGAACAGTAATAATAATACGAACACCGCATTTACATAGATTAATTCCAAGAAGATTCAGTGTCTTAATACGCCATGCGTGCCAATTATTTTCCACTCCAGTTATTGTATTTAGGCAGCCAGTTTGAAAATATGAAACAAAAAATATGAAACAATAGTAAATAGCCTCATACAATAGGTGGTAATAGTGTGCATTGGTGATTTGCAGAGAACAAACTGGTTAGACATTGGTGTAGCTTTATTAGAGGTTGAATTTCTTATTTAAAACATTACAATTGCAGACGCTTCTCTAAATATGATAAATGCGTAATTGAATGAAATAAAACAAAAACAAATAATTCATCCTTTTGGACAGTAGAAATTATTACAGCACTATAAAGCAATATATTTTTCATATTTATCTTCATTTAAATTTACATTTTACACAATATTTCAATCATTTAAGTGAAAAACTAGTTCCGAATACAAATTAAAGTGATGTAATCTCTTGAAATAAATGACCGAAAGAAAAGATCTCCGAACCTTGGTTAAGAATTTTGATGATGTCATGTCAGGTGGTGCCATGGTAATTTGTATATGATTGACGCTAGGGCTTTACTAGCAAGATTTCCTGCTCGAAACGTACCTGGACCCGAGAGAAATATAGTAATAATGAAACTAAAATAATTATTCGTACTTTCTAAGAAATTAATATGACATTCTGGCTCCCTTATAACCTACGACCTTTCTGTCGGAAAACATTAATGAAAACCCTATAATTACATGTTATCAATACCTTTCCATTTGAGTAAATACTATGTTCAAACCCAAACCAAACTGTAAATCTTTTGAAATAAATCCGTAAAGGGGAAAAAGAACCCGAACAAATTAAAAGGTGGCTTCCGAAATCCAGTGAGGAACAGATGATAATGGATAGAGGAAATATAATGTTAATAACTCAACGGACAATATGTATAGAAAGTTTCTATTTTTATATCTTTATATTATGCAAAATACTTTTTCTGTTTTTTTTCTTTCATTGGGCAGTTTGGTTCTAATTTTTTGTTTGCGTGTGTTGTGTTGTGTCTCATGTTGGTTTGGAGGTCTCCATATATGTCAGGATCTCGTGTTTTGCTGCAATTAAAAAAGAGAGTATCGGTTAGAATATTTGTAATAATTTCTCGGAAGTAACCAAGGTTTAAAAAGATCATGGGGCTGGTGTAAAAGTTGAGAAAATTAATTTACCCGCGATCCAGTTATTACGTGAAGAAGAGTGACTACATTTTAGAAAAAAAAAACCCGAGATGGCAGCTCTAATAAAAAAGAAATCATATGATATCCATTTTTTAACAGGTATCAGAGTTCCTTGGAATACTACATTGTCACCACAAGTCGGCTCCCAATTAATCTCATTTTCATCAAAGACAGCATTTTGTATATGTACTGTATAAAGAAAAATCCGCTACACATAATTTGACTCGATTCATATGATGTACTGAAGCGATGGAAAATCGAAAATTTACACAACAGCACACATAGCGTACTATTCAACAAGTAATCAGTTAAAAGATCACTAGATTACATAATGCTAAGCTTTCCTCCACGACTTTTTACTTCCAATTAATGCAAATGCAAGTACAGTAGTAGAATGTGTGTCGTAGATTATACTATCTATGCGCATATTTAACTCCTGAAGAATTAAGCGGCCCATGCGTGGTAGGGTTGTTTGCTTTACTGGAGCTAATTTTGCTGAAAGTCGCATGTAGGCAGCCCATCCATATAATACAGGGCGTGCATCAAAGAAGGCATGGATCTGAGCAGAAACGATTTATTTCTCCAAGTCTGTTGGCTTAACACATCTACTGACTTGGACATCTCTTAGTAGAAGCAGTTGTTTCAACCAGTCACACCAACGGGCAACATAACCATCAGGTGCAGTTCCGTCCCATCCTAGGTGTTCCTCCCGGCACAAATTCTGGAGTATGCGTTTGGATACAGAGTGAATGGCGCAATAAATACCAAGGGGTCATAAACGGATGAAACTGTATATAAGATCCCTCTTCTTGTTAATGGTTTGTCCTTAAATCGTAATTTAGACACTAACGCTGTCTTCACTAACATCCCAAAATAGGGCTAGGGCTCTCTCAGATGGTAAATCGTTGTTTCTTAGAACGATCCTCCAGTCAAAACATTGACACTACTGGTGCTGAATTTGGCGATCCTGAATCCTCCAAGTTTACATGCTGCCTGTTGGTCTGAAATCATTTGGATAGCCTCTGTTTCGTTAGGGACAGCTATAAGACAATCGTCAACATAAACATTTCTTCGCATCATCTCAGCAACATCGGACTTGATATGCTGCCCAGCTTCATCAGCGACTTAAGTGAAGTACCTTGGAACTTGGCGCTCCAATCAAAGACTGCAAAAATCTTTGATTTCGTTGAATGATACACTCTATGATGTGGTAGATATTATGCCTTACCCTTCCCTGTTTGCATCTCATTTGGTGGTCTTATTCTTAGCATATCCAGTGTCTAGAAGGTTGTTGACAAAGGTCATATAGTCATCACGATATGCATCGTTAGCTACCATCTTCTTTTGTTGCCAGCTGGCACGGTTTACGACTTGATTATGGTTAAACGGCACCTGGATGTCATGTTCTCTAAACGGCAGTGGAAGCATGTAGTGGCCAACTACGAGCTGAATCCTAGATTCTGCTTTCTTCATGAAGTCGTTATCTTCTTGAGAAAGACCAGATAGCAGAACATAGAGTCGTTAGCATAATCTGAAGCTATTTTCACGAATGAAGTGATGTCCTGAAAGTTTAGTATACGATTATCATGTCTCGTAAGCCTATTAGCTTGTTCTCTCTATTAGTTTTGTAGGTATCCTAGAAGATTAAACACAATCGCTTGTAAGTTTGGATGTGATTGAGAACAGTCAGGTTTGAAATATTGTTCATGGCTTTATGGGAAGATGGAGAACTTCCTGGCAGATATGCTATCGTCATGTTTGATGGTTGACCTTGACATGACTTTGTTAGATACAATTCGTAGCCGTCATAAATGTATGGTATTCAGTTTGATCATCCCGAAAACGTTGGCAGCTCTGGTTGTATAAATATCATGATCATCATATTGTTCAACATGCGGTGTAGATAGGTAGCATGGAGCTGATGGGTTGAATACATGTGTTTTTCCTGGTGTAGGTAACTGATATGTTATACCTCGGTATGCTGGTTGTGTAGTGGAACTGTCTTGATCTTGATGACTGCGCGATGTTGACTCATGAATCCTCATATCATAGAATGTTGTTATTATTGATGAAGCACCAACAGAGGGAGCTGGGTTATTTTCTACAGCATTGACATATATATGACCAATGTTGTCAGTAGATTTGACATGAACATGAGATTGGTCGTTTTCAGTTAACTTAGCATCAATACCCTTAACTTTGGGAGCAACATTAGTGGCAACAGTAGTGACAATATTAGCTGTAAAAGTATCACGGACATGCACATTTCATATTCATGGTTATATGGTCCAACATATACTGAAAAAATATCATGATTTATCTGCAATTTACTTATAGTTTCTAAGTCTTCTGCGTACGCATATTTTCTAGCTAATGTATTACTAATCTCCAAATCTAGCTGGAGCTTCTATTCTTCTGCTTGAAGAGCTTGTTCTTGATTAGTAACTGTACCTCTTTGGACTGAAGTTCGCATTGCCCAAGTAGAGTTGCTAGCTTAGCTTTCACATGTGTCCGTGCCGCCTGTCTAGATCCATCCTTTGACCTGCGAGATATACAAGTTGATCCAGACCGTCTAGAACCTAATTCAGACAAACGATCAAGTTCATTAATCAATTTGCGTTTAGCATCAATTATCCAATTCATGACTTCCTGCCGAAAGATGAACATATCGGCTTCGTACTCTATATAACGTTTTGATTACTTGTCTTGTACATCTTCATCGTATCATACATCATATTATATGTTCCTTGGTAGATCAAAAACCAAACAACTGATCATAATCATTTACTTGTCGATTAATTTCATGAAGGTTGTCGTCACTTAACATGAGTTACACCCAGCCATTACGTTTACGAGTCACCTTATCTACAGCCGTTGTCTGTCTCTGTTTGAGTGTGACGCAGTCAATGGTTCTGTAACTGGAACTTCACAAACATATTCAGATAGTTTGGAAATAATAGGAATATCCTCGCGCTTCGGTTCAGATGATTCAATATGTGAAGATTTGATAGACTTATTCATCGGTGCTTAGTAATTCACGGTAGTGAAATACTTTAACTTAATGCAGCTGCATCCCTCTCTTGAGAACGATATTGGGTCTCATTTACAGGAATTTACACTTTCATTACTTTGAAAAGAACACAGTTTTAGTAGATGCAGTTTATTCGGATTACAGTACGTTTACTGGACGTTGACTATGCGTTGACTGAATACTATTATTGATACTTTTACTGATACTATTACTGATACTGATACTGATTGACTGATCCAGGAAATGGGCTCCTCATATAAGTAGATTAATTCTTTAAAAAAACTATTCGACTTTTCCATGTGGCTGTTCTAAGAAGTGAAGTGGATGATGATGATGATGATGATGATGATTGGTGTTTTACGGCCACTTCTGCGCACTTGGTAGGCTAGATGGGCCATACACGGACAACGATGACCTTCATATAATGAACTTCTTGTGACACAGCAACACGTATGGTGATACATAAATCGATTTGGTGGATAAGCAATATTCATGACTATTTCTAAATCTCCCACAAAATAGAGAGGCGTGCCAGACAGACTACTAGGAGCAATTCGCTTCTTTTTAGTTAGCTCATAATGTTAACTGTGACCCTATTAATAGAACTCCCTCCCGAATTACCCCCTAGTAATTATTATTAATTATATTAACTTTGAATCTACTCATAAGCGATTCGATTCAATTCAATTCAAATTGTTTATTTCAACATTCATAACACATAATTTTAATGAACGCTATCGCATATAGAATGTTGAAATGGAGGATGTTTTGCTTATGTAATGCACCTCTCCTTAACATAACACTAACAACATTCATGACAAAGTTTAAAAGGCGAAGATGTGGAATAGGAAATAGACATAATTATATATTTATGAAACAACAAGATTGTACAATGTCAAACAATTTCAATAATTTATATTGAACACAAAAGGGATGGGATGAATATAACGGATTGCCTTCTTTTGTAATAGCAACAAAGTTTGTAACAGAGACTTGAAAGTATTTCGTCATATTTCACATGCGTAAAGTAAGAAGGGAATTATTACTGAACAGTATAGCATGTATAAGTGGTTGTTTTCAAACCATGTTTTTGACTCTATAAATAACAGAATCTCTTTTCCGTAGAAATACAAAGATACGCAATACCAATAACATAACATGTTGTTTTTAGTAATTAACTATTATTTGTAATTATTAATTATTTACCATACTAAAATCTCCCAGAATACCAATTCCGTTCAATTGTCAATGAGAATCCAATGAAATTAACCAAATAGACTATGATTATCGGTTATGATTAATCATGCTAAGCTCACATGGCATATTCATTCATTCTGATTCTTTGATGACAGTCACGATTTAAACTATTTTTACGGCTCGTTTTCCACAACTTTACACAACAAATCTCCCCAATAGAAAATTCACGGCTATTGCTCTATGCTGAGTAATTGGGCTGAGAGACCAATTGCCTGCTCTAAATGTGCCATATCAGAGTATGTGTCATACCATGGCGAAAATAGATGAGCAAATAAGGTTAGAAATCAAAACAAACTACGCTTTTCATGAAGACTATCGCCATCACATATCAATCGCCATCACATATCTGCATATCTCGAAGCTAAGGCTTGGTCAAGCATGCAAGGAAACTATATTTACAACAATTGGGGTTTCCGGGTTTACAGTTTGTACTTTCGCGTATTTTTTTATTTGGGCATTATAGATAGCAGATACTTTGCAGCATATTTAGATATGTGGACCAGTTACATAAAACATTCAACATATTCGTAGTATATACACAATATAAAGAGAAATAAAAATTGGGTCTCCTTTATTCATAATACAGTCACACACTTTCAAACTCTAATTTCAGGACATAAGGCGGTCTTTTTAATGCTGTTTTTCTATCGTAAAATGAGATATAACTGTTCTCATGAATGCGCATTATAGAGTTAGGTGTTTTATTTATGTGCGAGATTTACACACACACACACACGGGCGCGTGCGTGCACACACACATTCAGTCACGCACGCACATACTCACTCGCATACAAACACATACCATACACAAAATATGTTCTGTGTAGAAGATTGATTTTTATTTTAAGCTAGAAGTAATGCCGAAGCAGGGGGACAGTTTAACAGCACCTTTGATCTGTATGTTGATTTTTGTCAGCTGGGACTTTTTTCTGTGTCAGGGGAGATATTCAACTTTCCTAAAATAAGAAATTAGCCGTTACTCTATTTGTGGGAGGCTGTATGTCTCTATAGTTATCTACCAGGCTGGCTGTCTTGTTATATTAAAGGACAGATAATTGGGTGGATAAATGTTTTGTTATATAGTTGGACGAGTGGGTAGACTAATGTACATATGTTTATTTACATGTATGCTCTATTACCCCTTTTAGAGATGTTGTCATGGTTGTACTTTCATTTTGTTGCTACTTCAGTTAGGTCAAATTATTATTATTATTTTTATTATTATTCACACTATTGTTCTTATTATAATCATCGTCTTCGGTATATTTCCAATCTATTTATTTCTTCGACAAGATATTTTCTGGGTCCCAAATTGTTCGTTAATCAGCTGCGTGATATTTTCTTAACATAATCTAACGCTTTAATGGTTTATCTTTGTAAGAAAAAGCAACGTTGCTAAGATATCTGGTACAATGTCATAAATATGTCTAAGCTGAAAATAATACATCAATTTACGACTTTATATAAATCCTTTGTAAACAGTCAGTACAAACATATGACCGGATGGCAAACATTCTTCCATGTGAATTAAGAAAAGAGCATGTCTTCATGCCTTGGACCGGTATGTCCCATAGGTTTAGGTTTGCTTACTTTGAACAGAATTAATCGCATATAACAGTCATTTCATCGGGAAACGGGGGATATTGTGTGATATTGTGTAAATATAAATCGAGAGTAGCAAAAGATGACTTTCGTCTTCCATCAGTTTTTATAAAAGATCGAAATACACTGTGACAGTGAAAGAACGAAATGACAAAGATTAGTTTATGGACAAGCATTAAAATTTGCAGTTTAGTTATCAATTTATTGGTGAGCAATTGATAGGAGAATGACATACATATTTCATCAATAATTCGGCATTAACCTTATAAAATGTGTTTAATACATCTCCAGGCAGGTATATGTATGTATTGTTTAAAACGGTTATCTCTTGAAAGCAAATAGTTAATATATGTGGTGTATGTATTCAATATGTTTAATGTTTAACGACAATAATGCATCCTTGACTTAACATTCATTTGGTCAGAAGGTAGGCTATTATAATCCAAAACAAAACACAGATAAGGACTTCAAATAGTATTTAACGTATTTTCAGTGTTAATTATATATATATATATATATATATATATATATATATATATATAGAGAGAGAGAGAGAGAGAGAGAGAGAGAGAGAGTAGAGAGAGAGAGGTAATACAAATAACCTTGTAGATTGAGAATTCATGCCAGTTGTATACATTATTTGATATACAAGACAATATATATATATAACTGATATTGGGTCAGGTGTTACGTAAAAGTGGTGTCAAAAACCAATAGAAGACATGTAACACTATCATTGACGCAATGACCTATTAGCGAGACAAACGATCTATCAATATAAGGAACACATACGGAAAAGCTACAGATTATCAATGTAGTCACCTTTTACACTACGAACAAATATTGTTTTGGTGGCTAAGTGTTTTAGCTTTTTTTTACTTTAGGGTGTAAATGTTCCAATAGTGCAGACTTTGGTATAAAATTGAATTAGAAGCAAGACAAGTGCGGCAATTTTTGCATGAGGTGCTTGACTTTGTTGTGTATTTTGATCATGATATGCAATATTTAGTGGCAGACTCTTTCGAAAGACAATTTCGGATGGATGAAATATTGTGGATATGGAATTAAGCAGCCTTACAACTGTGTATATCAAAATCGTCCATGGTGAGTGATTGGTAAAACATAGCTCCAAGATTGTGTATGGTTAGTGTCGGAGCATTGGAAGTTCTTTCAATCACGCTCTATGATATACAGTGAATGGATCTGTGTAATTTGGATGTCAATATGAGGACCTCAGTCTTATCATCATTTAAGTTTTAGCTTGTTTTCGACCATCCAGATACGTATTTTGCTGATACAGTTTTCAACCTGAGTGAGTATTGATGTTGTATCTTCATGGTCAGTAGGAATGAATGTATGTTGTATAACGACACATCACATCATGATCAGTAGGGACAGATGCCACGTATAGCTGAATATCGTCGGAATAGAAATGAACCTTTAAACCATGAGTTCGTGCGATGTCTCCAATGGGAAGTGCATAGATAGTGAAAAGGATGGATCCTAGGACTGACTCCTGAGGGACTCCAAATAGAAGGGTAGCTACAAGTGGAAATGCATCACCTATGCTGACTCTTTGAGTCCTACCAGATAGAAATGACTTCAGCCATGTAAGCACAGTTCCAGCAATGCGTAACTGGGTCATCATATGCGACAGCAGTAGATTGTGGTCGTCTGTCATGTTCACCAAGTACTTGCCCTCACTAGTAGGTCCTTTGTTAATTTTTACATCTGTTAAATACATAAAGTGAATATTTAAAAAATAACCCCAAACAAATCAATACAGTACAATATGATACAATACCACATGTAGTTACTTATTGTTTACAATACACTCTGTGATGTAAGTCCTTGGGTGAGCTTAACGTAAACAAAAACACAAGAGAAATGAATATTTCCAAATTGAGTCATTTTTTCACCTTCAACCTATACAATAAGAAAATGCGTAGTGGGATTGATTCGGGATAAACAAACACACGCGTTGAACCAGATCCAATACTAGACTGTCTCTCCGGCCTATATGGTAAGAGAGTGGGACTTTCTTACTCATGGTCATGAAGTGCGGGAGGTCGGTAATGCGAATTACGGCGTGGCACTATAGTGGGGGGGGTCGTTTTTCGCCCAAACCAAGCAATTTGCACGGTTTTCTCCGCCGAATACGCCAATCATTGTAAATTCTAAATGTATTTCGAATTAGTCCTAGTTGGTAGTATATTATATATATATAGTATATATATATATATATATATATATATATATATATATATATATATTATATATATATAGTATAGACCATATGCATTAGATAAACCAGGTAAAATAATATCGTTTCGGCCATTATTATTAGGCAGTAAAATAACAATAAGAAGAAGGAGACGCCATTTGTTTTTATTGGCAACACCAAGTTATAAAACAGAAGGACATTTTCTCTGTTTGTGATGTCGAACACTTATACTAAATTTAAGTTAACTAAATCTATCTGAGGTAATTAAACATTACTCGAGTAAGTTTTATGTAGATCTAGGTGTGTATTTGTCAAATATGTTTGGATGTTTATTTACTGGGTCTAAACGTCATTACAATCTGATAAGACGGATATATTGACTGCATCAACGCTAGATACATTCAAGCTATGGTGGGTGGACCTTCTGTATAGTGAAGTCACTGAGTTCCAACACATATAAGAAAACCAATTCCCTGGTGTTCTTCTGGTTTAATAGCTCCATTTGGTGTGATGCCAACAAGAGATTTTAGTTTGTTGTGTTTAAAATAAATTACTGCATGTGATGGCCTGTAGTTCTAAATCACGAGGATACTCTATGAAAATTGAGTACAGTATGTGGTGCATCGGAGATGTGGGTAGTCTTCTACGGTTTTTGGAAGATGTTGGCGTATCACTGGGTTTGATGGCCAGAAGATTGGAGGACGTAGAGTAGCAGCCAACATTCAAAATATACTTAAAAGCAAGTCAGTACTGATAGCTATGCATAACTCCATCAGTTATTCCTGCAGTGATGCATGTACTACGCGCTGGGCCAGGTTTCTGTGATCTCTCAAGGGGACCAGTCTTACTCAATTTACTGATCTTACCACATCCGCCCCAGTAGCACATTATCTGTGTCTTGTGTGCAAGGAGATTGAGGATACTGTCAAAAGCTGGTCTATTTAAGGAGCCCAGTATGCCTTCTGAGTTTCTTATCTCCTAATAAGGTTGGTTTGTTTCTTGTTGGTTAAACTCGGCGTCTTGGGCATAGTGATAATGTCCTTAAATACATCGTATTCATTATGTCGGTGTTTCAGCTTTGCTTGTTCAGAACTGCAACCCACACATTGACAAATTGGAGAGCAATTGCATATTAAGACATAAATGTGCTGATTAGGTTGTGGTTGCTGGTCATTGCCAGGCATTGGACATACATCTTCCACAAGCTTCGATGGATCAATGTTGTGTTGCGTCGGTTCTTGTATCAATTTGAGTCGTTTCAGAGGGAACTGTGGAGCAACATTTACACCAAGAGTTTGAGTTGGGTATGGATGTGTCGCTGTTGGCTTATCATCAACGAAATGGATAGAACAAATTGTATCATCCGCAGATGGTAACCAGTTTTTGTTTCCATTTGTTCATTTCCTATAAACCGCCTTGGCCCACTTGAATCGTTCTGCCAGATCCCTCTTTTCAGTTGGGAATGTATGAAGTGTAAATGTAGGTGGACACTGACATGCACCATCAGTCCTCTTACACCGATCCTTTAAACAAGTTAACTGGCTCCATCTAGAGAGAGTGCATGTGCTGTTAGAGCAATGTTCACATTCGAACCAACTTACCATTCGTATGTCATCAGCTAGATGTTTCATGAAACAAATAATTAGACCAACAAATAACAGTCGTTTAATCGAGTGAGGATCCCACTTAATAAACCAAAACTTTATACGATATACAACGTAGATCATACCACAGAGGTGGTAATAACAGTCAGCAACTGTGTAGTGGTAATACTAAACTTACTATTACTAGTCTACTAGTACTAGTAGTACTAGATTAGATCTGCCATACATGTACTAAATAAGATTTCATAAAATTTGTCCCCACTTCATTTACCATTAAGTTGTTTATTAGACCTACATATATTTCCAAGTCCAATATTTTTCCAAATATTTTCCCCAAAATACAAAACTTGTCTTTCTAGATCCAACAATATATAAGTGTTCATTTGCCGCGATAAATATATCCGGAGACGGCTATCTGATAAAGCCATGTGCGTTTGTTTATTCCGAGAACAAGTCTCAGAAGTGACGTTTAACGTATGCGCATTAGGAACTCCAAATAGTTGTATTAATCAAGAATGGTGCGCACAACTATTAGGCCAGACTAATGGCAACACTATGTTTTGACATTGATTATACACAGTTTGATACAAATAGAAGATAGCAGGCATGTAATATGCATTTAATTTGAGGAATTTAAATAAGCCACTGTATGCCAACAGTGATGAATGAAGCTAGATAATATAATCTAGGAGTTGACAAATAGAATCAGGAACGTTGTCGGTTGCTGATCAGCGCTTCATCCAAAGGCTCCGCCCACCTGATATCTGATCTTTTTTCCTGTTTTATGTTCCAGAAAGAACATGCAGTTCTATGAACCTGCTTGTTCTATGTTTTCTTTAAAATATGCGAACGATAATTTCTTATCATTAGTATGGGAAGGTTGGTAGAGCTGTATCTAGCTAAGTATTAGAATACTAGTTCTGATTGAACACTTATTTAAAGCTGTTGTTATTATTACCAACATATATGTTCCTCAAGAACTTTGAGAAACTTTGGGCATTGTGAGGATGCCAAATTATGTAAATATATAATTGGAGCCTGAAATAAAATTAATTGACATACGCATACATATGCGTACATTCACACAAGTTTACCACATAAACAAACAGATGCAAACAAACTCATCCGTGTGCAAAGAAAACCACATGCACTCAGATATATACTTAAAAAAGATTAACCTAATGCTGCATCGTGTCTAAGAATGTTTGTCTGTTTGAGTAAGTTGGGAGATACCTCGCAAAGAGTTAAGGCGACGCCATGTGCAAATATCATTCCATGTAAATTAAATAAAGGGTGGTAAAAAAACGAAGTAAATATCTTATTTAAAAAAGCTTTGATTTATTTAGAAATAAACAAATATTAAAGACCGAATATTACAATTTCATTACTTTTGAGCAAATCAATCAATAATTCAACCAATCAGTTATTTATAGATGTAAATTGACCTTTACATTAAGAAATTTAAATATTAAGGCAGTTACAAAGGAGAAGAACAACCGATTCGAATCTCAAATTTGTTGCAATTCTGTGCTGAAAAGGAGAAAGAAAGGAAGAAAAAGTGTCACCTGATGTACTGTCTACTTCCAGGAAACAGAAGGACAATCGATGAGATGAGTCACGATCGAATAAGACGGCTAGAACATCAGAGATGTAATTGAAGAAAAGGGTAAAGCTAATGATTGGATTAACAGATAACGTGATGAGAAACTAATTTGCGTCAATGTTTTCTTTAGAAAAAGGAGAACTTCCTCGACGTGTTTACGCACACTAAATTGAAGATTATGCAGAATATCAAATTGACATTTATGGTCTCAAATTGAAATTTAGTGATATTGCATGCTTTACATTTATACACGTTCGTAAAATGGTCTATAATGATTGTATAATGACTGAAAGTATAACTATTACTTAAACATAGTTATAGTGGCTGTGTATAAAAGGGACGAATTTAAGTTGTGTAATGTATGAAGTAGATAGCTATGCATACTATCTTAGCAATTCAAAGTTTAATTTTTATTAAATATAAATTATGTGTTTCGGATAAATGTAATTATATATATATATATATATATATATATATATATATATATATATATATATATATATAAAAGAGAGAGAGAGAGAGAGAGAGAGAGAGAGAGAGAGAGAGAGAGAGAGAGAGATTCGATAGTATATAACAGGGGATTGGAAATTTATATCATGAATTGAATGAATTAAGCCTCAAAAGGTTTCTAATGCCTGTTACATTTAAGAAGGAAATTAGTTTAATTGATGATACATGTAGAACATATTCCATGAAGATACACTTTAAAGGATTAGTACTGCCATTCTTTTGTTAGTTACAGTTTGAATTTAATCTAGCAATGAAATATTCCGCAACGCTTTATCGCTGAAAATGTGGGATCTATTAGAACAGTATAGTTGCTGAAACCCTGACATTTAGAAAAAATTATAACATTTCTTAGCTTGTTCACAATAATCTTTTCTTTGTTAAGCTTTTTGATAATAGAAACACATGGCTTCATAAATATTTCGATCGTTTGGTTCGATGCCCATTTTGGGGCATCTAATTCGGAAACAATTTTGTTTGTTTATTGATATATGTGTCATATCACAAAAGCTGGCGATGCATCAGTTTAACTAATAATTTTAAGCTAAACGATACTTTAATATTGTTGTATTAACTTTGACTGGATAGGGTTAAAACATTTAAAAATTAAGTTAATTTAATACTACTATATCACCTTGATAATCATTACTTGTTTATGCGATATTATTATTAGCTACTATTTCTAACTGACTCACATCGTTTAATGGCATCTCTGAAGTGATTGAACATATTTATCCTGGTTATATGTACGTAACATTTTCAGTATAGGTATGTATGCTTGTTTGTATATATATAGTATATATATAGTAACATTCTACCCATATATATATATATATATATATATATATATATATATATATATATATATATATATATATATATATATATATATATTTTAGGGTAAGAACAGTTACATACATAAATGCATGTTTATATGGATGAATGAATATATGCTCGAATAGATGCAGCTACGTATTAGTAAAAGACCTGTGAATTGAAAACCATTTTTCACTATTCTTGTTGTGTGTATCAAAATTGTTACTCATTAAATTTCACCAAACAATATGATGGATGAATAATACTACAGTTACGTAAAATACATTTTGTCGTGTATGAATCCCCGAGACAATAGAATAGACAATTCATGCATCATTTCCATGCTAACCCTCCTCAAATCATTTAAATATTCTACTTTATCTTCATCTAATATTCTCTTGACATTTCGGTCTTTCACGTTATAATCGAACTTCATCTTATCCATATATCCCTACTATAATCATGTCTTCACAGACTAATTGTTCCAATTACTAAGATGATACATTTTTAACTAAGCTCCAGAATGTTCCCTTCTCATTTTAAGCATATCCATGTAATCCCTCTTCTTAAGGATTCACCTTTACCAGCCAATAACCTAACCAGTTATAAACCTATTTCTAATCTATCATTCATATCTAAATTATTAGAAAAAACGTGTCCTGTCGTTTGAACCTTCACTGTAACCACCTGTCTAATGTTTTCCAGTTTGCTTACAAACAATTTCACTCTACAAAAAACGCTCTACCAAATATTCATAACGACATAGCATTAAGCATGGACATACGAAAGGTCACAGCACTAACACTTATAGATTTATCTGCACCTTTTGACACCATTGATTAGTCCGTTCTCCTAGATCGCCTCTCTGATTGATATGGCATACCTGGATCAGCTCATTCCTAATAAATGGGTTTCAATCAAGAAAAAATAAGAAAAGGTTTTTGAAAGGAAACGACTTTGTTTTGCGGTGTTCGCCATGTCTCAGTTCTTCGACCATTACTGTTTACTGTCTATACCAAACCACTAAGCTCACTTAATCACAGCCATACATTACACCATCATTTATATGCAGATGATAACCGAGTAGGCATATCTATATCTACAGCAGACACTTATCTTTCCCTTAAACAACTCGTTAATTGTCTCGGTGATATCTCAGACTGGATAACAAACACTAAACCTAGGCTCAATGTCAATAAAACAGATTTCATCGTTACAAGTACATCCCAACAATGCAGCAAACTTACTCAGTTATTCCCTACAAACATCCTTAGTCATAGCATCACACCATCAGACGCTATATATATATATATATATATATATATAGAGAGAGAGAGAGAGAGAGAGAGAGAGCATTTATTTAGGATTGTTTTAAAGTGTAAGACGGCATATTGACGTAAGTATCTGGCAGATAAATATGTTCCTCCATAGCTGTTGCCTCCAAACAGCCCAATTCGAACAAATTGTAAAGATGAATCGCATTTTATTAATGATCCAAATATAGAAAGGCGTGTTCCTCACAGGAGATTCGATGTACATAGTAGCTACTAATGTGGTCAATAGTTCAGGTACACGTGTAGGTGTCTGCATTGAACACAGCCTTAATCAAAATACTATGTCTACAATGTTAATCAGTTGCTGGAACAAAATATGTGTGGGACATTATTCCGAACAAGCTTATACTAGTCC
Organism: Paralvinella palmiformis; assembly: GCA_025642065.1. Lineage (NCBI taxonomy): Eukaryota > Metazoa > Annelida > Polychaeta > Terebellida > Alvinellidae > Paralvinella > Paralvinella palmiformis. The sequence continues at coordinate 62,265 of JAODUP010001052.1, forward strand.
ACGTGTGAAGCTTTTTTAAAATGATATTGTCATACCGATCTGTTCGGTTCTTTGTGGTTCGGCAATGAGCTATGCGTGAATATCAAATATTCGGCCAATGACTAGCTAACTGAGCTGATTGCTCAGTTCAACGCCTGTGTTCGCCTCGTTTATAAATACCAGCAACGTATATGCGCTACCAAGCGAAAAGGTGACATTCTATACCTCGAATAACATTGTTTTGTATATTTGCGGGATGATATCATTTGTAAACCATTATATACCATTTATATTTACTCTACTTAAGTATGTTAGACCACATCAATAAGGTTACACATGCTATATCAAACAAGAAAAAGCTACCTTATAGGATGACATTTGTCTATTTCATATCCGAAGTTTTCTTCTTTCATATACTGTTTAGAGTAATCATAGCAAATACACAGTTTTCAAGACGGCAATTCGTCGATATGTCACCGACACAAATATAAATCAATAATACTTTTATGCTAAGAGCCGAAATTGAAATTTAATTTTGGCATCCATGAACCGCCACCAAAAGAGACGGGCTGTGCTGAACATAACGTTACTTATGGGTAACCCATCTGACAACACTTTTTAATTTTTGTTTTTTTTTTTTTTTTATAGAGTGTCATATATATATATATATATATATATATATATATATATATATATTAAAGCGTTTAATATGTTATCTACCCTACGACACTAACATATAATTTGATTTACTGACCATCATGACATCACATATTATCCTGCCCCTTTAAGATATATTTGTCTGCAATTTAATTTTTGGTTGATGGCTATCTGGTTTTAGTTAATTTGTTTATTAAATACCAACATTATAATAAGGTAAATATACACCGCAAAAACGAGCAATGGTACACCTACAACTACAAAAAATATGCTATCTAATAACAGCATTACTAGTATTAATGATACTGTTTTTAGTATACTTGTAAAATATATGTCGGAGAAAACCGTGTTTAATCATAAACATTCTCACTAACCAGGAATTGTATCATTAATGTTTTCGTTTAACATAATATACGTATTATTATATATTGAAATATTTTATGTATGGGAAGTAAGTTAACTCATACCCATCGTTGTATGAAATAACATTGTGTATCACTAAACAGGCTCGGAACAATTTTCTTCGATGCGTATTAGAGTAAATGAATCACTTGTATTTAACACTTTTCGGTGCACGTCTTAATTAATATCTAAAATCATCTCTTATGCGTCACTTTCCCTATTCCAACGACTTCCATTTACCTCTGGACAAACATGTGAATTAACCATAGCATCAAGTGACCACGTGTTCTTAAAGATCACCGAATGTTTTCAAACAACGGTGTCTTTCAACCCAGTATGTCCTGTAAAAACCTTTAAGTTTCTCGTGGCAATATTGTTTGAGAGAAAGCTCCAGGATGTTATTTGTCTCTTGGGAGAATTGTAAAAATATTGTACTTACTAAGTTATTATTTAACATCACATTTATATTTCATTTAATACTAAATAAAATCCGCAGTACTGCTACTAGCTCTGATATTGCATTTAGAGAATGAATATCCCTACGGAGATTGGGGTGGGGTTCTGACTCTCTGAGAGGCTGGGGATCATGCCCCCTGACCCCCCCCCCCCGTAGAGTAGATCCGCCACTGGGAACTGATAACATATATTTAAATTACTTTAATTATAATCTTCATTTCCTTTACTTTGACAAATCTGTTAATATTTGAAGAATACGGCAGAAAATAATTACTACAGTGAATATCCATAAAGGTAGTTCCTTCTAACTAATTTGTGTAGTTCCTGACTTAGGAATGGTGATCAGCATTCCGGATTCTCAATAAAATTAGAATGGCAAACGCAGGCAGTAACATCCTTTTTTTACAATGTACAAGAAAACGGAGATATCCGCCTTGAATCAATAGCTCTCATTACCACCATGTTTACTAATTATAGAACCGTTCCTTCTCAGAGAGAATACGTTGGTTTATTCTTGTGGTCACCCTGTACACTGTCAATACCTAAAGCTACAAGGACCATCATGCAATATGAAGACGACAACTGAACCTGGAGTGGCACACTTTGGTTATATCAGAGACCCTGCTTCAGGGCAAACATATGTGAATGAACTAATGTTAATGTTACTCCAACTATATCAACTTCGAATCCTTATTAAATACTTGGCATAATTAAAAATGATACCCAAAAAAAACCAATGACGATTTAATAAATTATTGTTGTTGTTTTGTTGTTGTTGTTGATCAGTTGTTATATTTAGCCTCGTCGGTAGGAAAACAAATTACACAAATCATATTTCACTGATTTTGACCTAACATTCTTAAGAATCTTAGCCGATAATAGTTTACATCATCGGGTGAAAATTTATTTAAATTACCTAACAGTTTTAGTTTAGTTTTATATAATCAATGTTCTGGCCTTATCAGTTTTGCAATCACGACTCAGATTGTGGCTCATTGGATTAAACCAACTAATTCCCTCTTCTGTTCATCTGTGTTGGTGTTTTATGTATACGCGAGATGACCACATACACATACACTTACTCGCATGCACGCATGCACACACACTCTCTGTCTCACTCTCCGTCTAGGTCTCTTTCTTTCTCTCGCATTATCTATCTATCTATCTATATCTAGATATTTATCCACCTATCTATCTTTAATCGCCAGTGTGTGTAGTTATATTTATATCCGATTGAGCGTGTTCTTTTACAAAGACATGATATAAGAAGATGTGTTTGCAATTAACATCTCCAGAGCAAGCTATGCTAAATATGAGAACCATTAAGAGACATTTATGTGAGGCCAGTTATAACACGTTTTCCGATATTTGCACCTATAAATTGTATTTATTCTTGATCAAAGTTTATCGTCAATGCTTCATTTGATTAAATATGTGTATTTGTATATTGATTATCTAAACAGCCAATAGATCAGCTTCACAGTGGAGCACCATTCTCGTTGGAGATGACACTGATCGCTTAGTCTTACCATTATAACACGCAGATAAGAATACACATGATCTTTTTTTTTTGATGAGTCAAGACAAATCCGAAATAAGGATATGGACTAATAAAGCTAATATCGAATCACTGGGAGAGTCAGTATATCTGGACATAATGTTACTCCATGAAATGTTGAGTTATGACACAACATCACTAGGATATGGATTTGAAAAGAGTGCCTCACTCAAGAAGTACTGAAAAGGCCAGCATATCCGTGGCCAAGCAAAACGAATACTAACTGCAGGAGAAGAGAGGCCAACACGTAAAAGGTTTGGATAAATTCAGGCACAAAACATTATACGAAAGGTGTCTGCCAAAAGCTCCCAGGTGTTATCATAGAGCATACAAGGAAATACCACAATACAAAAGTGGAAAGGTTTTCAAGATATTAGCCCATAGCTTTTGGGATTGTTGTTGAGTGAATACATCGTTGGCATTGTCGTGACAGACTTCCCGCTTGCACAAGATACCCTGTGCAAAAGCGAGTTTGGAATGTTCACCGGGATGAGTACATTGTTGTAGATCTACCTGTTCAATGAGGGTAGACAATGACAGTGATGTCAATAACAATGAATGTGATATAATTGTTGTGATTTTAACTAGGTTGGAACATTTGGTTTGTATACTGACTGAGTCACGCATGACCAACTATTGTATACATGTTGTTAGTTGTATGGTATGTCACATAGTGCAGTTCTGTTATTACGCTCAATTTACACATATTATTTCCTATATTGCATTATCAAGTATTGGCACTTTATTGTTAGCTGTTTGCGATTTAGCTAATGGCACAGATGTTCTCAATTGCTAGTCTTTTTGAGGCTCAATTATCAAATTAATTTGTTTTAATTAGTTTTGGGGGATAATTATTGTTTTATTTTATATCAAATATTGAAATTGTATCATGGGTTTCCTAATACCTGCGATATACTCATAATATTCGTGATAATTGATTTAAAGATATTGATGTTTAGTTGTCAGTAGTTTAAAGGTAACTAGGCCCACAATTGTTCCTGTTTATTAATATTCTTGACCTTCAATTCTCGAAATATTTTGTATGGATTGATCCCCGGATTGATTATTACAAATATGATATAAATTCCAGATTAGACCAACACATCTTAAAATAACGATAAATGAGCGAAAATGATTCAAAATATTGTGTATACAAAACAACTATCAGATGAGTTTGGTTATAACGAGTATCTTAATTCCAAACAAACTTAAGGCAGAAATGTGGTAATGGGGTGTTTTTAATAGCCAGTATTCAGCCATCCTTAGCACATATAAAAAATATATTGTGGAGAATGGCTAAATATAAGGATAGTAATACATTGGTGTGGTAATAAATTAGTCAAATTAACTGTTTGAAAATATGTTCTGTGTAGCAGATTAAGATTTCAATCCAGCGGGGTACCGTTTAAATGTACTTTTAATCTATCTGTTGAATTTTCCAAGCTTGGGTCTGTGTGTGGGAGATATTCACCTTTCCAAAAATATCGAATTAGCTTTGACGCTATTTTTGTCCGTTTATTGCCAAAAATAGGTTAAATGTGGATTTCAAGGGTCTAAAACGGGAACAGATCCATAGAAGGAACTATTTATGGAATAGACGGCAATACATGACCTCTACACCTTAAGGTAGTTGTTGTTGTCTTAACTCAGTTCCACATTCAGATATCTTTGCAATCTGTGGTATTTTAACTATATATGGTGTCCTTTATAATACGATTAAAGTATAATGATAATAACGCGTATATGACTTAACATGCATTTGGTCATACGATTGGGTTTTATATTATTTTAATCACAGATAATAATTATGTGAATAACTATGAAGATAGAAACGTGGTATTTTCAGTTGCCACACAACACATTTAGGACTTCAGATAATCTTTAAAGTTTTTAGTTTATCTTTTCAATATTAAATCGACAAAAGTGAAATAAATTGTGTTAACGTTTGGTGAAATATAGGTGAAAATTTTTTTTTTACCACGAAGATGGCGATTATTTCAAATTATCTCAGGACTGCTATCTCCGTCTACATCTTTCTCGGAAGATTTCACTTTATTTCATATATATTTATATAACATATATATATATATATATATATATATATATAGATGGGGGTTGTGTATGTGTGTATTTGTGTGTATGTGCCTGCATATATATGTATTATTTATGTATGTATTTATGTATGTATGTATGTATGTATGTATGTATTTTGTTTGTATTATTTATGTATGTATGCATGTGCATGTATGTATACACTTTCTCGGAAGATTTCACTTTATTTCATATATATTTTAGAACAACATGAACATACTATAATTAATTTCTTACACTAACCCTATACTTGAACAACAAGTAACATTAGATGATTAATTTTCATCGTTAGGTTCAACACTATTATCTTTCTAGCACAGACACTAATTAGGAAGCATCAGGTGGAACAGGATAAAGGTGTTTTCTTTTTGTTTCAACTGCGCAAGTAGCTCGTAGATGATAGGGACATTGACCACTACACGTAAAGGAGCACCGCTGGAAAACGGACGTGGCAGAGGATGACTGTAAACAGCCATATTTCGCCAACGGAAACGGACATGAACGGCCTTTGTCAAAAATTGTTTTAGGTGTTTAATACGAATGGAACTACCAAATGTTAGTTTGTGTTCCGACATATGTGGTACGTGGTGTGGCTTACCAAACAACTTATATATGATAAGAAAATACTATTTAAAGTCAAGGTACATATACCATATGACATTTATACAGTGTATTATAAGGATGTGATAAAATCGAAAATGAAACTTTCATATGCATAAGAAAACACGAATAACTATGGGCTTTATAGAATTACCCTTGTGGCTTGTTTAACTTGGCAACATACGATACATCATACTAATTATACATATTGAATTGATAAAGACGCTTTAAAATATCACAACTTGAAAACAAACAAAACGATACTCCTCCTCTTCATCATTTGAATACAAATATACAAAAGTAGAAATAGAGATACATTCAAATGTAGATTTATTTCAATACAAATGCAGATACTTTAAAATGTAATAAACGAAACTGTTTACTTTTGTTGGTATACTTGTTTTCACTCGCCCATTTTGTAATACTATTGGTAACTCTTATTATACCATCACATATCATCATCTAGCATAAGGAACATATCATCACATAAATGATTCGAAATACAATCACATAGTATCATCGATATCATCCGATATGAAAAATGCGTCGTCTCTTGAACGTTGTAAGTCTCTTCTAAAAACACACCTATTTAAGGTCGCTTTTACAGATAAATAATTATTATCTCTTAAATCATTACACGGTTTTACAGACACATTATTTGGGGTATTATTATATTACATATTATTTGTACAGCGCCTTTGAATGGCTCTTGCTAATAAGGGCGCTTTATTAAATATACATTATTATTATTATTATTATTATTATTATTATTATTATTATTATTATTATTATTATTATTAACCATTATGCCATCACTAATTACACCTTAGGGTGGTACAATTCTAAAAGTGTCGTTCGTTAGAAAACATCTATTTTGACAAAACATATTTCCACCGTTGCTGAAACCTGTCTCCACCGGAGCAGATTATGTTGACGTTTATAAAACATTGGGAGGAAAACTGGACGAATAGTGGCTACATCTTAGAAATAGATTAGCCTTGATAGAAGCTGATATTTGTGCAGAACAATGCTTGAACCAATTAGCCTTAAATTGTGCTCAATATTCTCTGGTATTTCAAAAAACGTGAAAACAATAGGCTGGGAGTTGATACAGTTGAATTATCTGAATATAGCGTCTAAGATATTTTGAAAACCCAGTTAATGACAGCATTGTCAGAATATATGAGCTGTAGTAAATATTAAGTAAATGAATTATGTATGGTAAAAGGTCACTATTTTTCAAAATCATTTGCAAAACCTTTTATCATAATACAGTTATATTTCAATCACTAGAGTTTCTATTCTTCCGAATGAATGACTATATGATGCTTCTACCTGATCCAGCCGTCTCTGCTGGAGATTGGTTCTTACAACAATCAACTAGCACTATAAGTAAAATCTTTGCAATATCATTTGTAATTCATGATAGAAAACTGGGAAAGAGCAGAGGAAACATCAATCAATGTATTTTATTTCCGCTAGAAACTAAATGTAATGTCTTAGACTCGTTTTGAAATGTGTTACATATATTTGTGGAATTATAGCAATTCTCGCCATCTACATATTGTTCCAGAGTATCAAACCCAGCATACCATTTTCTGAAGATGAGGTAGATTTGTTCTTCAAATTTAGACCATTTCATGATTATTCCAGCGATGAGTACTAAGTAGTGGCGAGTACAAATCAATACGGGTCATTGGCCTATTGGCAACAGCGACACGTAAACAAACAAGACTCGCTCTTGACAATAAATGAAGTGAAACTCACGATTCACTTCGAAAAAAACCTTTAAATTAATTTAAAAGATTCGCAAATAACATGATTGCCTCTTCAGCAACATGTAATATCCTCTTCACCTCTGACAATTTGATAGCCGAATACTGGTGTCAGACAAAGTATTGCTATCTGACGAGTGTTGCTATCTGACGAGTGTTGCTATCAGGCGAGGGTTGCTAACAGAGATGTCTTTAGAGCCTAGTCTATATTCCTGTATGTAGTAACCGCGTTAATGAAAACAAAACAAATAACTATTCAATACTAATGACATATTTGATAGTTGGAGTAAGTAGGAATGACGGCATTAGACGCATATATTATGTCACAATGTTTACATTCATGTGCTATGACGGTGTAATGAAGGATTTCCTAATGGTGGAAATCATGCATAGCTAAATACCTTAGAGTGCATTCAAACCTTATCCAAATATCGGAAACAGAAACTCATAGTGTGCATTATTTATGTATACCTCTCTAAGCCTTTATTTGAAAGAATGCCTCAATCCCAGTTTAGGACAAGCTGTTAATATGATTCAATGGGATAGGGTAAGAGTCAGAGGTTGCCTAGACTAATCTAGGGATTTCGTTGATATTTTTAAATATCTAAATATAGATTGTTATTGGGTAGTTAGAAATGACTGTTGTTTTAATACAATATGGTTGCTCAATCCAATTTTTCAACATTACCAATACTTATTTAAACCAAATATTTAATACTTGTACCTCATGTGAATAAGTAGACAAATGTGGAGTCATTGTGTGAGTCGTTGTGTGAGTCGGTGAGTCAGTCAGTGAGTGGATTCGTTGGGTGTAATGATAGATCAATAAACTTCATCTTTTATATATGCACAAACCTCATGTGCTCGTGCGTTCTGATGTCGGTTTCAAAATACATATTCCGACGTCAGAGAGAATGGATTTTCCTCAATTACAACTTCCGTAAACCTAGTATTGAGCGTCAACGGTACAGTGCCTGTTCTGTTTCCAGACTTATCTTTACATTTACGTGTGTACGTGTTTATATGTGTATATACCTGTTTGTGTTTACGTGCATGTATGTGTATGCATGTTTCTGTGTGTTTGTGTTTGTGTGTGTATGCGTTTGTGTGTGTGTGTGTGTGTGTGTGTGTGTAGGAGGTGTGTGTATGTGTACTTGTCTGTATGGACTTGTGTGTGTGTGTGTGTGCACGCGCTCGTGTGTACGTGAACGTGTATACGTACATACTTACATAACTGTGTGTATGTGTACGTGTGCAGGCGTGTCTGCACGTATGTACGCGAATATATGTGTGCGTGTGTGTGGGTCCGCGCGAGTGTGCACGCGCGTATGTACATGTGTGTATGCGTGATTTAGGATATATATATATATATATATATATATATATATATATATATATATATATATATATGGTAGCACTGGCTCAGAACATCAACACCTATACATCCTGTAAACATAGTTCAATTTAAGCATACAAAAACCTACACATATACCCATCTATACATGCTTAAGCCTATATATGACTGGGCTACTATTCAGATTGTTTAAACACCATTTGACACCGCAGCTCGCAGTTAGCAACACTTGCATGTGGTACAATAGTTGTTTAGCATATATACAATATAACTAATTTGACATCATACGTTACATTTAGCAGTAATTTCTTGTGGCTCAAGGGTAACCTATACATAAAACGTTTCGTCAACACAGATGCTGTTCTCGGCTCCATTCTGGGTTCAAGTAGCTAAAGAAATCCTACCTATATGTGCCGTACGAACCCTACGGGTCCAGTGCTACCAAGGTGTCTGGTCAGGGAGAAACGTTATATATATATATATATATATATATATATATATATATATACGCTCTTGGCGCACCTACCAATTCAGTTGAGCGCAATGAACACTTGTGTCAAGTACACTACCTGTATATGGAAGCAGCGAAGTAACCGAAATACAAATAAAGTAGCAATATCGCACAATAGAGTATAACTGGATTAGAACAAAATGTCGCCTCAATTCTAACTAAATACTATGATTTCCTTAAACCTAACAGCCAATCCTCGTACGAACGTTTATCTACGCCTAAATAATGACGTTTAGTATATGTTTTTATATCCACGCCTAATTATAGACGTTTAGTATATGTTTTTATATCCACGCCTAAATAATGACGTTTAGTATATGTTTTTATATCCACGCCTAATTATAGACGTTTAGTATATGTTTTATATCCACGCCTAATTATAGATGTTTAGTATATGTTTTTATATCCACGCCTAAATAATGACGTTTAGTATATGTTTTTATATCCACGCCTAATTATAGACGTTTAGTATATGTTTTTATATCCACGCCTAATTATAGACGTTTAGTATATGTTTTTATATCCACGCCTAATTATAGACGTTTAGTATATGTTTTTATATCCACGCCTAATTATAGACGTTTAGTATATGTTTTTATATCCACGCCTAATTATAGACGTTTAGTATATGTTTTTATATCCACGCCTAATTATAGACGTTTTTAGGTGTGGACTGGTATAAATTAAAGTCCATGTACGTGATATATTCCAGCTATCATCGAAAACTCTGGATTTGAGGTAGATATCCTATATTGCAAATGACATGTGGGATTAAAAAAAGCTATATATTCAACACATTTTCCATATGAGTGTAACCTATTACTCACAATATTTGAAGAAAAGAAACCTCTGCTTGCAGTAACCAAGTAGATTTCCGCAGTAGAAATACACTCTTCCGGGATTATAACAGTATAAAACATTCATATTTCTTATATATATATATATATATATATATATATATATATATATATATATATATATATATATATTATGGGGGGCCTCTGGGGCTAGCGGTAGCGTGTTGGACTACAGATCACTACCACCCGTGTTCAAATCTCGGCGTGGGCATATCTGAAGGTTGTTTCGTCTTTGACTTCGCCTCATTACCTTTGGAAGTCGCTCGGCTCATTTAGCCTACCTTGTGCACAAAAGTGGCCGTAAAACATCAATCATCATATATATCACAATGGGGTATCACTACCCACTGTCTCTGACTCACGACAGTAATTGTGCTTTATTAACATCACAATATTGTTATTAATATGATTGTAAATAATATGACTTCGTCTATTACCATTACAGCTAAGTGTATAATCAACAATAATGGCTAGACATTATGTTTATCACTGTTATTGTTGTTATTGTTGTTACTGGTGTTTTATCTTCTTTATACGACCATCTCTGGTGGTAGTAGACTGATTTGATCCAGATTACGCCTGATGACTTAGAAAAAAGAATCTTAGAAATGGCAGCCATAAGAGTGGTTAGTAAAGTAATAACTTCTACAGTAATAATGCTAATAGAATTGATAGTATTAATGAAAGAAGTAGTAGCAGAAGTAGTAGTCGAAGCAATAGTAGTAGTAGTAGTAGTGGTGTTAGTAGTAGTAGTTGAAGCAATACTACTACTACTAATAATAATAATAATAGTAGTAGTAGTAGTAATAATAGTTGAAGCAATAATAATAATAATAATAATAATAATAATAATAATAATAATAATAATAATAATAATAATAATAATAATAATAGTAATAGTAATGGTAGTGGTGGTAGTAGAAGTAGTAGGTGTAGTAGTAGTTGAAGCAATAACAATAATAATAATAATAATAATAATAATAGTAGTAGTAGTAGTAATAGTTGAAGCAATAATAATAATAATAATAATAATAATAATAATAATAATAATAATAATAATAATAATAATAATAATAATAATAGTAGTAGTAGTATTAATAGTACTCATTGTGGTAGCAGTAGTGGTAGTTGTTATAATAAACGATCAACGCAATAAAGTATTTTGTATTCCCAATCAATTTAAAGTTGGATCAATTGCAGCTAACAAGCTATATGTAATAGAGCACATCACTAGCCACAATGTGTCAATTTTAATTCTTAATAAAGTATCAGTTGGTGTTATATTATGTGAACATGCGTATTTACATATGAATACTTTAGAATAATTAAGCCAGTTGAGTTAATTCGACTGACACGGGAGAAGCTTGGACAAGTGAGGCAGACAGCCAGGGAGATCGGGTAACAAATAAGGTGTACAATATAGAGGCATGGATAGAGAGATAAAACGAAAAGTATCACGAAATATGTCGCAGAATGACAGATAGTCAGTCACATAATCAAATAGCAAATATAACAGGAAGACATATTGGCATAGGAGAAGGGTGTTATTTGTCTACGTCACCGTGTCTGTCTTACGCGTGTTAAATATTGGGTTAATTAATAAAGCTTTAATAATAATAATAATAATAATAATGTACATTTAATAAAGCGCCTTTACTAGCAGGAGTCATTCAAATATGCTGTACAAATAATATGTAATATAATAATACCCCAAATAATGTCTGTAAAAACCCTATAAGAGGTTTAAAAGATAATTACTATTTATCTGTGAAAGCGACCTTGAACAGGTGTGTTTTTAGAACGGATCTAATATATTGAAGAGACGATGCATTTCTAATATCTGCCGGCAACTTGTTCCACAAAGTGGGGGCTGCAACACTATCACACATAATTATCGTATGACTTGAGCCGAGCCACAGGCGCATGCAATATCATCTGACAAAATCAGGTATGCCATATAGCAGTGATTTACTACTGTAGTCCATAGGATATGTAACAAAGGCATGGACTAAAGTTACAAGTGCTTCTTGTATCACGAATGATTTTAAACAGTGGTTGTTCTTAAGGTGGGAGTAGACAGCCCGGCATACTGACGTGGCATGTTAAGACATGTTAATACATTTATTAAATATGCCTCTCAAACATTTTACTTACTTATTAGGGGTAATCGAAGATGCGCCCTCCTGTAATGCTGGCGTTTGTAGGGATTTAACACAATGTGGTGATGCCAAATATATATTAAATTAAATTTAAGCTTTCTGTGTGGTGGGTATTAACAATTATATCAGCCTCAGTATTGTTTAGCTATGTATGCATATACTCGGAGAAGTTATTGAATTGTCGAGTAAATATGGCACCCGTGCTACTGTCGTAATGATCTTTATGGCAAAGACATAAACATGCAAAAACACATACAGTGGGGGGACTGAAAAATTAATTATCACTAAAGAGATAAACGAAACATTTACTGTAAACAGGAAATTTAATTCCCTGAAAGATCTATTGTGTAGTAATTGCTGATGAGATTAAGTATACAATTTATCTACAGATGCCAAAAGGCTAACCATATAATATGTAGTCAGTAAAAAGCCTACATCAAATGTAATATGGTGCTTGTTATCACAAAGACATAAACTTGACCAGTATATATGCATTTGACATATGGCTCCTAAGCTAATATACTTTACTACACATCTGTTATATTAAAAACATTTTTAAAGTAAGGTAGTACAATACGTAAAGGTGCTAAGCTAAACCCGGAGGGTGATTAGGAAATGAAATGTTAGAATTGCTTTTATTTCTCCATTTGTTCAGCACACTAAAAGAAAATATTCAATAGTGTAAGTGGCTCCTATAGAGACACCTTTTTTTCTCAAGTATTTTTCGTCAGATTTAGAGATCGCTACGGTAGCGTTCGGTTTACATCCGAATTTTACCGGTATTGTGAAATGTCTTCATCGGGATTGACTCGTCGGCGTTATCCCCCAGGTATATCCCGCGGCAAGGCTAGCCAAAGAAGTAATTCGAGTTAGATTAAAAAAATCTGAAATTAAGCAAACATCAACAAATACAAAGTAATAATTCAGGCTCACTTTGACCAAAGTCTTGATAGATTAATGATATTGTATCAGGTAAATATAAAGATTTTAATAATATTGATCTTAGGTAGTCGGGAGTGATAATGAAAGGTTTTAAAAACAAAATGATTTTGTCTTAAGGGATTTTGTCTATAAGAACCAGTCCCTTTAGACATGTCAACGTCTAACTTCTACTGCCAACTGCTAAACAATGCACCTATACCTATCATATACAGGTGATTAGATGATTATTTATTTAGTTTATTACATGAACACCTATTTCAGATTGGTTTTCAACTCCTTATTGACATATTGTATTTCTCAATTGTTCATACCATTCGTCGTAGATTCCTTTCTTTTGTCTGAAGAATGTACTTATCCATTACTAAAGAATTTAAGAAATAACAAATAAAAACGGGTTTTGTATTTCCATTCCCTGAAATCCAGCTCGAGTAGGTTATGATGCTTGATGATGATGATGATGATGACTCAGGTATGTCACATATTTCTCATATCCCAATGGCTTTGGCCTGGAAATATATTCACGTTCACGTATAGCCTATATATCGTCGACAGAATAGTCTCGGTATGAATAGCTCTTCGTGTAATATCGACGGTCGTCCCATTAACGCCATGACAAACGAGACGTTAGGTTTATGGAATCAGCGAAAACCAAGGCAGCAGAAGAACAAATGGGAATATGATATATGATAAACGTCCCTGTTTATACATAGAACAAATGGCTAAATAAGTAGATACACAGTGACACCTTTTTTATCTCAGGTTTTATTGAAGGTTACAAATGCAAAATTGAAGGTTATGTTGATGTCCAATCAAAAGGTAATTGACATCCCAATACAGCAATGGTCAATGTATCTTCAATTCGGTTAGATGACGTAGAGCAACAAACAAATTTGTTTTGGATAAAATAACTTAGCTTCATTTGGAAGTCAGCTTGCACGTAGAGTATTAAAATAGTTGATATTAACCATGCCGTTGATAACGGTCTACCTAAATAATAAACTAAAGCTATTGGCATTAAATGAGGTTTTAAAAAATCCAACAAAAATGTTTCCCCCAAAAAATTTTTTTTTAAACAAAAATAAAATTTTTAACTTCAATTGTATTTAAAATTTGTTGATATTAACCATGCCTTATAAGGTCTACCTAAATAAATAAATAAATATTATTAAATAGGTTTTAAAAATGCCATCAAACTAACACAAAATGTGACCTGGCCAACATACAATAGCACATTCTTTTTATATAACAAATAAATTAATTAATAATTCATATCTAGCAACAAATTGCGCAAATAAAACATGATTTTTATATATATATATATATATATATATATATATATATATATATATATATATATATATATATATATATATATATATATATACCATCTTATAACTAATTTCAATTACATTATTGTCTCCAGAAAGCCCGAAATTGTACATTTTCAATTTTAAATAGTTATAATAATCATTAATAAATTACATTAATAAATTTCATCTGCCAATGGACGGTTGACTGAGACAATAAATGCTTTATATATATATATATATATATATATATATATATATATATATATATATTTTATATATATATATATTCATATATATTATATATGAGTGGAGTTACTTTCAATTTGTACATGCATTAGTCTCCAGGAAAACAGACAAACGTTCTGAACATAATATCATTTATTTTATAGGAAATCCCTATGATAGTGCATTTTAATTTATATTTCTGAAACTCCTCTGTGTGTGTGTCGCGCGTGGTGCGTGTCTGTGTATTTTGTATGTGTGTATATGTTATATATATATATATATATATATATATATATATATATATATATATATATATATATATATATATCACAGTTTTAAGATTTTAATTGGATCGGATTACTAGACATAATTTAATTTACTGATCTTCTTCAACTGTTAGAGAATAGCTATGCAAGTTTTAGATATTACATATTATTTCGTTCTCAGGTTGATTGGAAAAACTGTTATATCTAGCTTCGTTATCACATAGCCACATAATAATAAGGCTCAAAATATGACAAATATCGTAATAATACTTATGTAGGTATAGATAGTGTTTGTAGATACCAAAGTAAATATCCAACTCACTATCAATCTGTTTTTAAATGTCCAGCAATACAGCTACAAAAGCCATTACAACTAATAACAATATTACTTATGTTATGGATACCGCTACAAATATTAATTAAACCTGTTTTCAGAATCCTTTTAATAACAATTGTCTCCCTAAAGAGTTGTTGGTCACATAAATGGCTAAGTTCTCGAACAAAATAAGTATTTTTTAATGTGTTTTATACTATTTCGCCTATTTGTTTTGATAGATATAGATAAAGACGGACATTCCCAGACAGACGTTATTAATTGACATACACCATTTCATTAAGTTACACATATCGACGTGATGTTGTTCGCATGAAAACAATATAATATCAATTTATCACTGACAGAAAAACAATGATATCTCTATAGATTGAAAAGCTTTCTAGACCCATTTTCTTGTGATCGTTAGAGCCCCCTTGTTCTTCTCCCTGTTGCCATATGCCAAGTAAAATGGAAACATATACAAAGGAAACAAAGTTTGAAACGACACACTTAACATATGCTAATTACTCTACTCTTAGGTAAACCTAATTTAGTCGGCTAAGGTGTTTCACATATGACATCAACCTCGAAATCGTCATCATAATTTTGCAATCGTCCGCAGGAAAGTTAATGCCTGAACGGAAGATTATAAAGTAGTATTATAAATGTCATTGATTTTAGTTTTCTTGGCGTTCTCAACCGAATCTGGTTGTGAGGATGAAGGTAATTTATTACAACGTTTTAAATGGCTTTTTATTCGGTAAAATTAATTGTATAATCATCTAACCTATACATTTAAATCATTCTAGAGTCAGTTTATTGGTCAATTGATTCAATTTTGTCACACTCGGAAAGACATTATTTAGTCTTTCAATCGGAAACACATTAATCCTGCATGCTATGTAGCTCTTCCCCATCTGCCTAATCATCATCATCTTTATTATCGTCATCTTCCTTCCATCTCTGTAATTATTTCTTAACATGATACCCCAAATGAGATGTCTTTAAAACCTCAATAAGATATTTCAGTCGTCAACAATATTTATCGGTTAGAGATGATGATTGATGTTTTACGGCTACTTTTGTGCACAAGGTAGGCTAAATTGGCCGAGCGACTTCCAAAGGTAATGAGGCGAAGTCAAAGACGAAACAACCTTCAGATATGCCCACGCCGAGATTTGAACACGGGTGGTAGTGATCTGTAGTCCAACACGCTACCGCTAGACCACAGAGGCGCCCCCCCATATATATATATATATATATATATATATATATATATATATATATATATATATCCAGTAAGAAATATGAATGTTTTATACTGTTATAATCCCGGAAGAGTGTATTTCTACTGCGGAAATCTACTTGGTTACTGCAAGCAGAGGTTTCTTTTCTTCAAATATTGTGAGTACTAGGTTACACTCATATGGGAAACGTGTTGAATATATAGCTTTTTTTAATCCCACATGTCATTTGCAATATAGGATATCTACCTCAAATCCAGCGTTTTCGATGATAGCTGGAATATATCACCTACATGGACTTTAATTTATACCAGTCCACACCTAAAAACGTCTATAATTAGGCGTGGATATAAAAACATATACTAAACGTCTATAATTAGGCGTGGATATAAAAACATATACTAAACGTCTATATTTAGGCGTCGATATAAAAACATATACTAAACATCTATAATTAGGCGTGGATATAAAAACATATACTAAATATCTATAATTAGGCGTGGATATAAAAACATATACTAAATATCTATAATTAGGGGTGGATATAAAAACATATACTAAACATCTATAATTAGGCGTTGATATAAAAACATATACTAAACGTCATTACTTAGGCGTGGATAAACGTTCGTACGAGGATTGGCTGTTAGGTTTAAGGAAATCATAGTATTTAGTTAGAATTGAGGCGACATTTTGTTCTAATCCAGTTATACTCTATTGTGCGGTATTGCTACTTTATTTGTATCTCGGTTACTTCGCTGCTTCCATATACAGGTAGTGTACTTGACACAAGTATTCATTGCGCTCAACTGAATTGGTAGGTGCGCCAAGAGCGTATATATATATATATATATATATATATATATATATATATATATATATATATATATATATAACGTTTCTCCCTGACCAGACACCTTGGTAGCACTGGACCCATAGGATTCGTACGGCACATATAGGTATAATTTATTTAGCTATTTGAACCCAGAATGGAGCCGAGAACAGCATCTGTGTTGACGAAATGTTTTATGTATAAGTTACCCTTGAGCCACAACAAATTACTGCTAAATGTAACGTATGATGTCAAATTAGTTATATTGTATATATGCTAAACAACTATTGTACCACATGCAAGTGTTGCTAACTGCGAGCTGCGGTGTCAAATGGTGTTTACACAATCTGAATAGTAGCCCAGTCATATATTGGTTTAAGCATGTATAGATGGGTATATGTGTAGGGTTTTGTATGCTTAAATTGAACTATGTTTACAGGATGTATAGTGTTGATGTTCTGAGCCAGTCTACCATATATATATATATATATATATATATATATATATATATATATATATATATATATATATATATATATATATATACAATAGCCATATGACTTCAGCCGTGAGGCACGTACTAGCAATGTGCTGGATGACTTTCTAAAAGAAACGAATTCAAGCTTGCGTGCAGGTGTCATGTCTTTGATAAATTGATATGTCGTTAGTAAAATCTGGAAATAGATAGCATCTCTAATATTATATAATCCAATTATATTTTCTAGTCCTTGTCACTATGCGAGCTGCACCATTTCGTATTCCCTGAAGACGATCGATATTATAATCATATATGTCTTACAATAGGGAGTTACAATACTGACTAGGAGATGTTACAAATATATAGACCACAGTAACAAGACTTTCTTCTGTAAATAAAGACAGTGGATGTTCTTAAGATGGTAGTAGGCAGCTGGACAAACTGAGGTGACATGTTTATATATATTAATACGTGTGTCCAAAATAATCATTAGATATTTTACTAATCCGTTAGGGGTAATCAAATATGCACCAAGCTAACATAATTTGGTGAAGCTAAATAGATAATATTTAATCTCAATAGGTTTTCGTCGTAGTCAGGTCAATATATGATTTCACCCCAAAAAATCGCAACAAAAGGTTGTTGGTTTTAAGTGGTTCAGTGGATCATGGACAATAGCAGTACAAGGTCTCCCAAACTCGGACTCCGGGAAAGGAGTTAATTAGCATAATTTCAAGATGGCGTCCCCCAAACTTTCAATTTATACTTGGTAAATGTATTACCAACATATAGAAACATAATACCATCATGTATCAAATGCAGCAGACCTGTCCAGAAACACAAGTATTACTGGCTTACCTTGATCAATTTGCATAATAATATTATATTTTACTCGAACCAATGATGTTTCAGTGCTTTGACCACTTTTATAGTCAGATTGTAGTGATTTTTAAGGTTATTATTAATAATTTATTAGGAATATCATAGTCCATAGTGTGGTTTTTATATTAATAGTTTTACAAGGGCAGCTTTCAAGGATCTTGGGAAAACACCCAGAGATAATGATTTATTAACTATATTTGTAATTGGGCTTATCACAACATCCAGACAATCTTTCACAAACTGTTTATGCATAGGTTCAACTGCACAGAAAACATTATATGACCTTTTCAGCATCTGTCTGATATCAGTCTCTGTAAAAGGATCAAATGTATCCATCATGGATATGTAGGACTCTTCTACCAATGGTTTGCCACTATGTATATTTAATATGTTTGACAGAAGACGTTATTAAAACAATGGGCCATATCTTTATATAAGTTGATATTATTTGGAAAGACAGTTTGATTTGTTTGTAATAAGCATATTTACAATTTCCTATGGCGTCAATATTTCGTCAAAATTACGTCATGATGTCATGTGTAAAGTGTAAATAATTTAAATTTTAAATCCATTTGTATTTGCAAATTTGTCAATAATACACATGTGAAATATTCTTATTCAGATCTTTCTACATTGAAAATAATCTGACGTCATGTGACGTAACGTCAAATTGAAGTCGTGTGATGCCAATGCAATGGGAGAATACAGTAACGGTATTGTAATTATATATCACAGTCATCAGTGTGTGGAAACTACCTAACATCAACATGATTGCTTTCAATGACCTATCCTTTGGTGCATTGTGAATGATTTCCGAAGCCTTCCAAAATAAGGGTTCGTCAAAATGATTATTGGTGAGAGTTATTCTCAGTCAAACTACAAATGTACGTAAGGATTGAAAGAATGCACGTAGCGTAGCTAGGATACATGTCTATCATTGACAACAATTCGACAAAGGACGTACCTGCTGGTTTGGGTCCGCTGTGAATTGCGTGCATTATTCCTTGTCAATTGGGGACTTGTTGTTGAAAACACAATGACAGCTCTTATAGAATGTCCACAGTTGGTACTGCGCAATTTAACCTAGGTAAGGTTTCAAACATGATATGGCGATGAACATAGTTTGAAAATCGATAATCGATAATCAATTATGCTAACTTGTGCCATTTCTTTAGCATTCAGGAGGGATACATTTTCCTTGTAACCACATGGCTGCGTTGTATCCAAGCTGTTGTTGCCGCTATCATACCCATGCCGTAAATGGTTCCTTTTCCATCGGTAGTTAAAATGTTATAATCGACATTGTCCTCCTAACACATCTGATGTAACCACATCAGCAGTATTCTTTGGACATATCTGTACCTCCGCATAAGATAAGCAATCGTGGGTAATATGTCCACAATAAATCTGGACTTATACAACTAGTGGAGTTGGGATGCAAATCACCATAGTGCGATTTCTTTCCAGGTATTCAAACATTCTTATTAGAGCCTGCTGCTGGTCCTCATTCTTAGGTCGACCCAATCTATTTTGTTTTGCAGCTGGTCCTGTTCTAAATTGTTCGGGGATGTTTCGTCCAGTTCTAAAGTTTGTGCTACATTGTGCATCATAAATACAACATTGACTGTAAATGCCCACTCATCTGCCCGATTTTCGCAATGTGTTAATACAGTCTGAGGGAAGGAATCATTAGAAAGTTCATGATTAGCATGACTACCCATAACAACCTTTGTCCACAGAACAAGAAGTCTGTTTTATTAGTGTAGGGACCCATGCTAACTCTAGCACTTCTCTTTTTTATTGGTGAACCTGTTCCCTGAGTTTGGCTTAGAGCACGTTTGATGTCTTTCGTATTTGTCCATGTATTCCGACAAAGCTTATGCAACTACATCCTCCTGACATCGCTTTCTACTTGATTCACTGCTCGTATCAGCAGCACCTTTCTGGGAGAGCTTGGACATGTTTCTGTTGTCGTCATCATCAAATTCTTTTTTGATGATGTTTTGGTCTTAGTGTCACTTGCACTAACTTTGGCCCTAAAATAAAGATAGTCTCTATCTATACGCATATTGAGTCCAAATATATTAGCTTCCTGATGATTATACATTACTGTAGAAAGTAAAAGAAATTAATTAACAATCAGCACCCCATATACTAATAGCACGTGAAACGAAATACACGTGGGGTATATAAGACATAATGAACCCACTTATAAAGTACTTATGAAGTAATGTTTTTCCTTTTGCAACTTACCTGAATGTTTGATTGATTGATTGATTGACTGATTGATTGATCGATTGAAGTAGATAGAAAGATAGACATATATGTATGAGTTTGTGTTCATACGTTTGTGTGTATGTGTGTTTATATATGTATGTGTCTGTTTGTATATATATATATATATATATATATATATATATATATGTGTGTGTGTGTGTGTGTGTGTGTGTGTGTATGTGTTGTTTGTGTGTTTTAAGTGATGGATAAATGATTGTATTAATAGATATAACTTGACTCTGTAGACACAGACTATTAGTGGATGTTGTCTATGCCATGTATTATACCAGTTTCCGGTACAAAAGACATATTAATGTTTCTGTTATTTTCCATATGTATCATCCGATCAAATGCCTATCATATCATATTCGCCCAAGAAAGTAGTATTACAATAGCAGCTATGTCATTCACGCTACCATTTAGGTATGGCCGGAAATTACTTAATTCATGCTGATGTAGAACCACCGCACAAGCAACTCTATCCTAGTCATAAGAAGTGATATTGTAGGCAGATCGTTTTCCAGTATTTCTACCTTCCGGGATTCGCATGCAGCTAAGAAACCTTTTTGGTAGTTTTCACTTGATTCAAATTTTTTGAATATCGAATTTCATATTGGAAATAAATGCCAAAAAACACCATCACTGATTACACGAAATGTGACTGGGATTAGGCAAGCGTGAGAAATGTGAATCTTTTATCATATTAACAGTTTATCAACTGTCAGTGTTGTTGTTTTGGTTTATTTGGTGTTGTTGTTGTTGTTGTTGCTGTTTTTCATCTCTAAATACATACTCACTTGTGTGACATTTAGATGAAGTAAATTTCTTTCTTTCTGCAAGTCAATTAAATCTAATGAACAATCAACTAGCATGTATTGGAATTAAAAACATCAGTTCATAATAAATTATCATTAAGATTCTATCGATTTTAATACTAAATCTGGCTAATTATATCCCGAATCAAATAACTTGGGACAACTATTTCATTAGCCCGGATTAGTCAGGTATCACTTTATCTGGTGACAAGGGAGGACTGTTTTCATCTATGAAGAGATCAGTTAGATTTCAGTAAGAAAGTCAGCTATAAAACATTCCCTGATATGTTTGGTACAATCTTAAAAACCATTAACATTCGAAACATTTGGCAAATATTCCATAATTTAATTACCCTATAGATAATTAGATTTCGGTTAAATAAAGGTATTGGCCAGCTTATATAATTCGAAAGCATAGGATATTTTTGCATTTTGACTGAAGTGATGCTAAATTATACGTTGTAGATAAAATTTAAAATTACTCTGGACGAATAGCAACTTTGTTGCGCTTTCATATTCTACAAATTGGAGACCATCGCCTGTTTGGAAAGGATTCCATTACCTTAGTAAATATTAATTAATTAAAAATTATTCTCCAGATGGTGATTTGGTTTGTTACGAAAGTGCTCGCCCATTTATTCGTACATTTATCAAGGTAGTCTCCGTGTTATTATATCGGTGATGAAGTGATTCCCAGTTATTGCTTGATATAAAGTTATTTGTCTCATTTCAATTACAGGTATCATCTATCTGGACCTAATCTGTTGATGTTCAGTCATGCTATCAACTGTCTGCTAACGGTAAATCCGTTCATAACAACTATTACCGTCACCATATAATTAATGAATGTATTAATTATACACATATTGACGTCCACGTAAATTGATTGAGCTGCGGCTGATTATTACAAGCTGTTGTTGATAAAGTTGTCGTGAGAATTTGCCGCTTGGCAAGAACAAAATAATTCATATTTTCTATTGATTAACTCCAATTAAAAATAAAGTAAATGCTCGATATGTCTACATCGTACAAAGTTAGTCCATACAGACAGACGCTAAATTGACTATATACAGAAAAAGACTTGCTAACGCGTAATATATAATACAAGCAACACAAACTAATTTTGACATATCAGTAGTGGTATATATATATATATATATATATATATATATATATATATATATATATATATATATTGTAAATCGGCAATTCATGGCGACGTATTAAGTTGGCGAATTTCATAATCTGGACAAGATTGCGGCGTTTTAATTTTGGCGAATTCTTGGTTTTATGAGATTGGCGATTTTTTGCCATTTGCCAAATTCTGTCAATTTAATACGATCATCAACATTTGCTCTTATCTACATTATATATATATATATATATATATATATATATATATATATATATATATATATATATATATATATTGTATATTGTATATTGTATAAAAAGGTCAAGTAATATCCACAATGAGAACTCGATCAATACAGTGTGTCTAATAAATACGTTGTTAGTGCAGATAAATACTTGGTGTGTGGCTGTACATATACGCCCAAATTGGGTTGGGTGAAGACGCCTTCCTTTTCATTCTTCAGTTTGTTTGTGTTTTGTCCCCTTGTTTCAAGTTCAAAGGTGGGTATCTGCTCGTCTGGAATTCATCTGATCTGTAGATATTCTAGTATGTATGTCTCGTGATCATGTTGTAGATATGACGCAGCATTAAGTGTTCAATCTTCACAGTAGAGCCAGCGTGTTTGTTTACGTGATGAAATGTATCCAACCTCTGATTACCTGTTTTGGAATATATATACTTCTCTCTGTGCCCTTTGCTAATCCATAACGTACGACACGTAAATGTTTACAATTTGCCTCTGGATGCATATGTACCTTATTCACACTGGTTCTCCTGCACAACACCACAAATATCAAGTGTTATGTCTACCATGTACATAGTAGATTTCTTCATTTCGGCTCTCCCACGCACAAAGGTATCTGCACCACATATTGCAGTCCGAAACGAGCGCTGAAACCTGGACCGACTTCGATGACATGTCAACATCAAATAGCTACATGTACACTCCGATCGAATCCTCAGTCACAGATGGGAACTAAATTTAGTATAAAGATTTAAAATTATTATAATTTATAATTGTAAATGCTACTTAGTTCACCCTCCACGTTTTATAAGTAACTTGGCATTCACCTGTTTGAAGTGTTTCCATCTAGTACCCGCAAGTTACGTAACATTGGTGGAGCTCAATCACAGATTAGCTTATTCACTGGTGTAGATAATTCGGGCTATTCAAACAACTGCCTAGTCCTGAAAAAAAAGATTACCTTGAAATTGGCTGTTCGTATCTAATCTAGTGTAATGAAATTGTTGGTGAATTCACCACCACTGGTGTACCTTAAACAACACCATGTCACTAATAATTAATCTAGGATGTTATTCTATATAATGAAGTGTACCCTTGTTTACGAAACAAATAATACTCTAACAGTGTCACTGTTGATGTTTCGATGTGATGCCAAGTCTGGGGCTGACATCACAAACGAATCCGCTGTTGGTTCTTGATCCAAATCTTGGTTGGAGACGCACGCTTCGAGCCTACAATCTTGTCGTATATCGCGGTTGATAAAAGAAATCCATCAGACAAAGTTCCAGTATTACTAATAGTTGGTGTTCATGTAATTTGACCCAGCAAAACAATATTAAAGTAACCAAGTTACATTTTAGAATATACATCTTTCACCTATATAAATGTAATATTAATATTGTTATCTAACTTAGAAATGGTCATATTTCGAAAATGCTCACCTATATTAGGCCATTCAGAGTACATTTAATGTAGTCAGAGAGTCATCTCTAGGGCTTATATTAGATACTACTCTAGAAATAGAGAAGCAGGTGAATTATATATGTAAGTCCTGTTATTATCAAATAAGAAATATAGGACTTATTCGTTAGTACATAAATGATGAGACATACAAGACATTAGTCCAAGCCCTTATTATTTCTCGATTGGACTATGGAAATACATTGTTATATAGTATACCCCTCTCTCTGACAAACCGCCTACAGTGAGTGCAAAACTGTGCTGCGCGTCTGGTAACACGCATCGCAAAAAGGAATATACAACGCCAGTTTTGTTCTGGCTGCGCTGGCTTCCTGTACGTTTCAGATCACTGTACACAATCCTGTTTCACATATTCAAAGTACTGAGTGGAACAAAACCATTGTATCCAAGCGATCTGACCGAAACATATACACCACTGAGAATGCTCCGATAGGAGTCCTATTAACGTTTAAATGTACCCCTAAAACCCCCACATTAATGTACTGAGAGACATCCTTCCGAACATCAGCTCCTAGGCTGTTCAATACGTTGCCAAACCACATTATCTCGTAGTAGGTAAAGACATATTTTGTAAGGTTTTTAAAACCCACTGATTTAATTTGGCATATTTTAAACCAGTTTATTATATATGAAATGTGAGCTCTGAATATATTTTAACTATGTTTTAAATGTAAAGCGCCTTAGAGCAATTAAAGTTGAATAAGGGACTATATGAATTATTATTATTATTATTATTATTATTATTATTATTGTTGTTGTTGTAATATTATCGTTATTAGCTTTATTTAGTAGTAGTAGTTTGTTGTTGTGGTTGTTGTTGTACAAATACTACTAGTAGTGGAAGCAGTAGTAGCAATAATGGTATGAAAAGTAGCAGCAGTATCTGTAGTAGTAGTAGCAGTATTAGTAGTAGTCATAGTAGTAGTAGTAGTAGTAGTAGTAACAGTATTAGTAGTAGCAGTATTAGTAGTAGTCATAGTAGTAGTAGTAGTAGTAGTAATAGTAGTAGTAACAGTAATAAATAAACAAATAAAAAAGGTCAGAAATAATATTTCAGCATAATCCAATTGTAATTTTCTTTATCAGTATACTCACAACAAACATTGATATTCTTGTATTTAATGATGACAAAGTAAATTCTGAACTCATCACCAAGTCTGACGCTGTCTTATCAGACTTATGTGAATAATACCACACTATACTAAAATCCTTACTCGACAAACACCCACATCTCAGATCAGGTACGTCGCCATTACTTAGAACGCGTTTTGGAGTCAATTACGCAAGCAACTTAACATATCTAGATATACTAAACAGTGAATAAAGCTAAAGCGGACTTGATCTCCAACAACTCGGAAAATCCTCGTCAAATCTGAAGCTGGTTAAATAAAACCATCTACAGAAAGGCTTCCGTTTCTCTCACCGCTCATGATTTAACTAATTCACCCTGCAATTCATTTTCCTGACATTTCAAGGAAAAGATTCCCCCCCCCCCCTCAAATTCAAGTTTAAACAACTGAAGTTACAAACCCGATCTTATTATCCCGTAATAGTTCATGTGGAGTTAATTATATTCCTACATTTCTACAATAATTTCATCTTCACTCATTAGTTGTTCCAATTACTACGATAATAGATTTACCATAAACTCTGAAGTGTTCCTTTCTCATTTTAGATATCCCATCTAAACCCTGTTCATAAGAAACCATCTTTACCAGCCAATGACTTAAATAGCTATAGGCCTATTTCTAATATATTGTTCCTATCTAAAGTATTAGAAAAGTAGTATCCTGTCGCCTGAGCGTTCACTTAAACTGTAAGCACTTGTGTAATGTTTTTAGTCTGCTTACAAACAATTTAGCTCTACAGAAAGCGTTCTACTGGAAATTCACTAAACATGGAGCACCAACACTATTAGATTTATCTGCAGCTTTTGACACCATTGATTATTCTGTTCTTCTTGATGGACTATCTGATTGGTATGGTATATCGGCCATAGCACGCACTTGAATCCTTCCATTCGTAATAAGTAGGTTTCAATCAATAAAAATAGGAAATTGTTTTTCAAAGGAAGTTCCTTGTTTTGCGGCGTTCCCTACAAAATAGGCCATCATGTATATGCAGATGACACCCAATTATCATATCTTGATCTACAGTAGGCACAAATATAGTTGTCTTACAGAGCAAGATGACTGTCTCATTGATAGCTCTGGCTGGATGACAAATAATAGACTTAAGTTCATTGCGAACAAAACAGCAAACTTACTCGATTCTTCCCTACTCCAATGCTTGTTCATGCCATGAGACCATTACTCACTGTACGTAATCTTGGTGTTACATTTGATAGCGATTTTAATTTCAGAAACATATTTCTCTGCTATGTCGCTGCTGATTCTACCATATTCGTGACCGTCGCCGTATACGTCGTTATATTTCCCTTGCAGTCGCCAAAACCATTATTACAGCAATCATTACTAGTAGGCTTGATTACTGCAACTCTCTTCTTTTCAGCTTCGCATCTAAGGAAATTCTAAAACTTCAGTGTCTTCAGAACTGCTTAGCTAGGGTTGTACACGGCTCCTTGGTTTTATCATTCGGTGCCACCCCCTGAAATCAATCTAGCATCATTTTCAAACTCTGTGCCATTGCTTATCAAACTCTTCTTTCAGAGAAACTGCGTATCTACTTGTCATGTTTTCTCATCACCCAAGCCCCTAAACCGCCGTTCATCTGGTTTTCACTTGTTTTGGCTCTCCATGGTAAACTGATACAGGAGCTCGTGCTTTTTTGTTGCTGTCCCTATTCTTTGGAATTATCTCCCCGAATATGTTAAGTCACCGAATAGCCTAGTTTCTTCACCGTTTGAAAACTCACCTTTGCAGATTTGGT
>JAODUP010001052.1:92500-95000 GCA_025642065.1 Paralvinella palmiformis
TTAAATCGGTGTTAGAGTGCATCTCACGTATTACTGTAACTAATCCTATTTTTCTCATTTCAGTTAGAGGTATCAACCATCTAGGCCTAAATTATTGGTGTTTGGTGAATCAATTCAAAATTATTTACAATAGTAGGGTGTACTTACACTAACGTGGAGTGAACAGAACAATTATATACGATGGGTGAGAAGGCTGGTAACACGAGCGATATCTATAACTACTTTGGCGCTTCAGCTGGATGACAAACGGGGACCTTCAAGATTTAGCGGTGAATGTTATAAAGGTTTCCTGACTCTACCAGAATGTGTGGCCTTCTTGATTGAAAACACTACTTACACTAAAGATAACATCATTGTTTTCCATGACGAAAATATTCTGTCACTCTCTGATTATAGGAATCATTCGGACATAGCCAGTTCAGCAGGGAACTCACGCATGCTGCAAACTCCTGATCAAACCAGAGATGTATTCAATCTCTCTGACAAATATGATGAGAGTGAAAAGATCCGGTTGATGACTGTTATTTTCATTCAGCCTTCAGGATCTCCAACAAGCTATAGATCATTTATCGAAAACTGTTATATGCAGGATACAAATATCTCTGTCCGAACAACCATCCTCTGTATTCCCTCAATACAAGAAGAGGAAATCAACAAATAAACAAGTAAGGCACACTATGCTTCTCTAAAGCAGACACCTCGGGTAGAGCATAGTAAATACAAATCCGATGCTAGAATTGGAAATATTCTTCTACCAGCGTAAAAATGGAAATGAACGAGACCCAAATATCCCAACTACATAAGATCTTACAGAGGTATCACACATTGTCAGTGTTATGTCATCACTCATTCACAGGCTCTTACATTTGGAGAGTTAAAGTTGACACCCCGAAAGGTGACAACATACAATTGGGGTCGGAGCTAGTGGGCATTGTAGGCAGTCGGCACACAGGAAGCTATACTGATAAACCAGATCCATGTCCTATGCCTGGAACCAAGAGGTCTATGTATGGTCCTGATGGTATCCAGGGGACATCGAGTAATCAAGGCGGCACAATCCACGATGGTCGATCTGTCCCAGATGATCATTGGCTTTTGCTATGCATGTGCTATTGTAACATGTGTGTTTGTGTTAAATGGAATGGTAAATATAGTAAAATGTGTGGGACATGAGACAATGGATTGTGTTGTCCCCACAACCTTTCAACATGTTTACTGGTGACCTGTTATGTGGAATCTGTGCTGTGTCAGACACGGTATCTATTAGGTGTTATTTATGCAATATATTTGCGTATGCAGATGATATTACGGTTATGTGTACCACTGAACCGGGGTTGTAGAAATTAATCGACACAAATGCCGAATATGCATTGAAAGGGAGGATTACATTTGGGAAACCTAAATGCATGGCAATATCCGGTAACGGTTTGAGTGTGGATCTGTTATGGTATCTCAATGGAAAACAAATAGAAAATGTTAAAGCCCTTCGAATATTCGGTGTGATATTTGAAGATTATTCATCTGATGGTCAGACTGGTTCCGTGGATAAGCTCACGGAGAAATGTAGGAGATATCTCTATGGTATCCGTAACATCGGTATGTCCTAGACAAGCCTGTCATCAGATGTCAAAGCTTACATCTAGAAGACCATGTGTCAGCCAATTTTATTATATAGTATGGGTTGCATTCCACTTAATAGAACACGTCCCCACAAACTAGAAAACACTCAATGTAACCTCCTGAAGCAATGTCATGGTTTTGGTAAGCCCACTCGGAATTCTCATATTTTGCAGACATTACCTGTAGCCCGGATTCGTAATATTGTCAAAAGGAACATGGCATTCCTCATAAAACGAATTTTTATGTACAGTCCTCTATTCAGCAATTGTCCATTCATTTGATGTAACTGTATGTATCCAAAGGTACCTTAATTCCCTGAACGCTCGTCAGTAGACTCACTGAATCGTTGTCTGTCGCCTATGAATTGTGTTTATAATCAAATTACTAAATGAAAATTTAATGCAGAGTCAGGTATTATGGACTCACTGAAGGGTGCCATTATGAGCGAAATTTAAAACAAAACAGATTCAGATGAACATATTTTAATAAGGTCATTCTGAATAACTAATATAGTATATATATATATATATATATATATATATATATATATATATATATGTTTTGTGTGCGTGTGTGTGTGTGTGTGTGTGTGTATCGTATGTATATGTTATGCATATGTATATATGTAGTAGGTATGTGTATATGTATGTATATTAGTAATGTATATGTGTGTTTGTGTATGTGTTATCGTATATTATATAATATATATTATATATATATATATATATATATATATATATATATATATATATATTATATGGCGTGTGTGTATGTGTGTGTATGTTGTGTGTGTGTATGTGTGTTGTGTGATGTGTGTGTATGTTGTGTATTGTATTGTGTATATGTATATATATATATATATATATATATAATATATATA
>JAODUP010001052.1:100000-130895 GCA_025642065.1 Paralvinella palmiformis
ATTATATTGGTCACTCCTTTGTACTGAATGTTATATATTGCTTCTCTATGTAGATCAGTCGATCATCACGGGTACAGTTATTGATAAAATAAATCTGTTAATATCATTGCCAATATTTATTATCATTATCAAACAACAAGTTAATGCACTAGTAAATAGTTCCCATTAACTTCAGGGGTAGGCTCATTATATATCATTACATTTTATATTCCTGTATTAGTATTCAGGAAAGTAAATAGCTGTGTATATTTATCTTACTGTTTATGTGTTCTCTGCGTATATGTGTCTGTCTGTCTTCGTGCGTGTATCTATATAGGCAATCGCGGACGATACTTTAATCATTATTACAAGTAACTGATATATGTGCAGATATTAATTTTTACTGTGTTGCAAGGTTTCCCGTGAGACATAAAGAACTTCAACTATTAAACCTACCGTGTTCACATTCATTCATTCAAACACAGCTCATATATATATATATATATATATATATATATATATATATATATATATATATATATATATATATATATATATATATATATATTGGTGGCATTACGAAAAGGAGTCCTGTATACTGAATCTGTAGATAACGCTGAATAACTTGTTGATGAATATAAACTGTAAATTTACCATTGCATTGCATATCAGCTTATCTCATTTTTTATCGTTAGGCTGAACTTTACAATTAAGAGTTGTGATAAGAAATAGAAAGCTGATGAGAAAGAAACACCATATTGAGGTTGTATGGATTGAGAAAGTGCTCCAAAGTACAAATCCCTTCAGTAAAAAATATGGGGGTTTTCTGAACTTGGATGGAAATGGCAACATAGGTCAAGGTGTCAAGGTTGTAATAGGGTGGTGGTCATTCCATACATACAACAGCTGAGGGGATACTACTCTGTCTCTCCTGTAAATGCCAAATAAATCTTCGGCAGCCAACTGGAATTGAGGTCAAAATCTATATAATATATTGAGTGAAAGATAATGTTTTACGCTGAAGATAGGCTAATAGGATTTTATTACACTATACTGATAGCTAATATTCTTTTAAGTACCATCTATATTAGCCAAGGTATGGACAGAGGAATATATATATATATATATATATATATATATAGTGTGTGTGTGTGT
This sequence comes from Paralvinella palmiformis, assembly GCA_025642065.1. Classification (NCBI taxonomy): domain Eukaryota; kingdom Metazoa; phylum Annelida; class Polychaeta; order Terebellida; family Alvinellidae; genus Paralvinella; species Paralvinella palmiformis. The sequence continues at coordinate 101,135 of JAODUP010001052.1, forward strand.
GTGTGTGTGTGTGTGTGTGTGTGTGTGTGTGTGTTGTGTGTGTGTGTGTGCAGTAATATTTCGGTGTGAATGAAGCACTTAGGGAATCATTTAGATATTAAAAAGTTATACTCCAAAAAAGAAAAGGAGGACTATTATTTTATAATTATTATATTATAATTAAGATCTAGTATTTTGCCTAAATGTTATACTCCAAAGTAATATATTTATTACGATATATATTATTTTTTTGTTTTTAACAGTTATATAATATATATTTCATCGAGTTAGTTAATTTTACGTTGTAGCAAAATGTCTAATAATAAAACATTATCCTTTTTGGGCACAAATATTTATTATTGTTTGAGAGTATTATAGAAGCGGTCGATCCTTTTACTGTGTCATTTATTTTTATCTCAATTGCATCATTGTATGTTGTTTGTATAGATATTGGGTGTCATATATATATATATATATATATATATATATATATATATATATATATATATATATATATATATATATATATATATATATATATAAGTGTTTTGAAGTGTTTATATAAATGGCTGTCAGTGGTTGACCTATTTCATTTATAAATACCTTTGCTGTCAATGCATTCATCATCAGTGTACAATACATATTTTATTGCTATTGTACCATTTAGCTGTACCTCTGACTTGATATCTCTATATAGCTTTAACTTAGTATAGAAATTTCCAAATTGATTTATTTCACAATATAATATGGAAATTAATATGAACGGAGAAATCATTAAAATATCCCGGACAAACACCTGTTGCGATAGATTAGAACTGGCAAATATCTTGACCAATATACTAATCTCACACAATAAATATTTATTTATTAACTTATTTTTCCAATAGTACGGAAAACCTGGCTAATTCGTACAAGTTCGATTTGTTATACAAAAAAGTGCAATACATGTTAGATTATTATTATTATTATTATTATTATTGTTGTTATTATTATTATTTATTATTATTATTATTATTATTATTATTATTATTATTATTATTATTGTTGTTATTATTATTATTATTATTATTATTATTATTATTATTATTATTATTATTACTACTACTACTACTACTAAATATTTTGCAGCATCAAAAATATCACATAATTGTAAAAATATATATACTAAAATGTACAATATCGCTAAGTGTTTGTAGCTTCGATCAATAACATGCCACATTTTTACAATAGGTTCGTGTAATTTGATATGATCTTCATCTGGTATTTTATGCTACCTTTTGCGTGTACAATTTACCAAACATGAATCACAGTTCTGGAATGGCTGTAGGATGTCAGAGAAAGCATGGGATATTATATAAAATGCATTGCCAAAGTCCACTCGAGAAACTTTAAAGGCTTGGACTTAGATGACTCATCAGTTACGTATTTACAATTAAGAGCACTGACATATTCAATTGACCACCTCCTTTTCTTGATGCAAAAAGATCGTTCTAAACTCTTCAGAATTATCGGATGTTCGATTACAAAAAAACATTTCAGATAAATCAAGCATGACTAACGCAATCTTGGATCCTTCATCAAGAGCTTCAGCAAAGTGAATGTGCAATTTCTGTTCAATCATCTCTACTATAAATAAACTGATAACTGTCATATACATTATTGGGCTACAAGTGTTCTTCTTTGGACCATACTACTAACTTTTCAATGAGTGTGGAGATGAAAAGAAGGTTAGAAATAGGACGTTAATTCTTCAAACAGCCTTATCCAACCCATATATCTTAAGCAGCGGGATCGTGGTGGCTCGCTTCAAATACAATAACATCACTGACCCATCCCGTCCATTGATCTATTGGTAATGGCTGTCATCGGTGACAGATGTTTGTCCACACATTTGTTTCAAATTCCAAGTGGGCAGTGGATCCAAATTATATGACTTGTTCGGATACTTGGTGATTATCTCCTTTCTTAGCAGTTCTAAACTTATCAGAGTACCAAGGAGTGTCAAGTCTCAACGAGATGATTTATAACAAGGGTGAATATAGTGATGTATGATACATTGGTCACTTCTACCAGCTCATTAATAGATCCCTCACAATTACTCAGGTGTTGAAACGACTGTAGATCTTCAATAACATATTTAATATTTATGCCACAACATTTTCTATTTCTGATATTTCTTCATATGCAATCGAGCTTCTCGATATTAATAACGAACTGTAGAGCCAGATGATTGCCGAAGGATTTACCTTTTTATACTAAGACATGGGTTATGTACAGAAGGAGCTGATGATTGGTGTTTTACGCCCACTTTTGTGCACTTGTTAGGCTAAATGGGCCGAGCGAACGCCAAAGGTGATGAAGTGAAGTCAAAGATGAAACAACCTTTATATATGCCCATGCCGAGATTCGAACATGGGTGGTAGTGATTCTGTGGTCCAACACACTACCGCTAGACCACGGAGGCGCCTCTCAATTCTTTACAGATGGCCAAATCTAGTGTATGGACTCCTTTATGAGTTGCATTATTGACATGGTGAAACAACCCGCTTGAATCCAATATACTGCAAAACCTACGAGCTTGAACATCAAAATTATTATCTGCATTGAAATCTGTATCACCAGTTATTTGACATCAATTGGGATAATGACTATGCAGTCTATGTATTTAAACCACTCATCAAAGAATAATGAGTATGGTTTTTTCCTCAAGAATTGAACATTCATATATCATACCGATCAAGGGTTCTCAACCATCTGATCACCATGTAAGACGTGTATGATGATGATGATGATGATGATTGATGTTTTACGGCCACTTTTGTACACAAGGTAGGCTAAATGGGCCGTGTATGATATACAGGCTATGAAACATACTATTCCTTTGTAAATCCCTAGTTTGTCTGCGACAAGGGTGCCATATTTCTGGAACTTACTTTGATTTAGTATTTAAAGATGTATTGAACTGCCACGCTATTTGCAGGGGCGCCTCCGTGGTCTGGCGGTAGCGTGTTGGACCACAGATCACCCACACCCGTGTTCGAATCCCGGCGTGGGCATATCTGAAGGTTGTTTCGTCTTTTACTTCGTCTCATTACCTTTGGAGGTCGCTCGGCCCATTTAGCCTACCTTGTGCACAAAGGTGGCCGTAAAACATAAATAATCATCATCATCATCATTATCATCAGCCACGCTATTTGCAAGATTTCCATCACACCTTCCCGAGGCGAGGCCTTCGGGAGATATGTTAAATTGTACGAATTATCTCTACGAGGAACAATTTATCCTTTTTTTCCCCTATACATCATGTCGTATTATCTTTGCCATAGTATCAATGAGTAATATACTTAGTAATATATATATATATATATATATATATATATATATATATATATATATCTTTTTATTGATATCTTAAATTTTAATCTATTTAATCCATTATGACAGATAAGTAATGATTCTCTACTTTTGTTTGTTGTCCATACTGAAATATAAGTATTACGCTGCCTTTTTACTATTAGAGCGAATGACTTTCATCCATTACTGTTTCTATTAACACCAGGATGTCATGGCCACAACTCTGACACGATGGACATAACATATAACAAGGTTAATGCTATAAGAAGCCTCTTATATAAGGCATGAACTTTACTCATGCATAATTTGGAGAGTATTATCCAAGTTTTCTAGTTAACCGAACCCATCATATCTGATGTCCATATTATTATCAAATAACTCACCAACGAAAATGGCGTCATATTTCTAACGTTCACAATTAGCCGATTAAACATGAAACTTCTTCGTAAATATTCGCTTGAGAAACACATCCTGGTAAAGAAGCCCGTTTACTTCCATCAAATAAAACTGTATTGATCTGTACGAACGTAGCCCCACTATTCTCGTCGCCCCCTGTTTCGTCGATTGTTCACATTTATTGACATAAATACTATGGAACTGGATACAATCTTAGTCTGTTTGGTAGATTGTATATGAAGGACAACTAATAACAAATTTAACCTCGTCAAAAGGCAAACATCAAATTGAAGCTGTTTCATAAATATATCATCCGCCATTGTTGGTGGAATTCATATGATCAACTAGAAATATCATTAACTGACCCTTTATTCAGCACAGCTTGTTTGTGATTGTATGTATTTGCGTGAATGTGCACATTTATACGTGTGTGTGTGTATATGTGTGTATATGTGCATATATATATATATGTGTGTGTGTGTGTGTGTGTGTGTGTGTTATTTACCTGTTCAGCTTACCTGGATGGCAGTAATCTAACCACACCCCTAAAACTAGCTCTCTGTAACATCATTAACGTGCATTGATCCCCTAAGGGATGCGTTTACGTTAGCTATGACGTGTTTAATATATATAATATAAGTCAGCTATTACCTAACTTATGACGTACGCTGTGTTACATATTTGTAGCTATATAACCACACGCACGTGTTGTTTAGTTCGAGATGTGCTATCACGTGGTACTTTTTCTATGTTCTTCTGTTTCTGTAGGAAGGCTGCAAACAACCGCTTCCCCGTGTACGTGACATATTTGTCACGTACGAAAAGCGGATTAGCTGGGTCCCACAGGCTGATTAGTAGCCGATCTCTCTCTCTCGCCCTCCTCCCATGCTCCCTCTCTCTCTCTCTCTCTCTCTCTCTCTCTCTCTCTCTATATATATATATATATATATATATATATATATATAATGATAAACTAAGGAAAATATGGCCTTGATGATATTTATATTAATATATATTGAAGTATACTCTCTCTGAATCACAGCTCCTCATCTCTCTCTTTCTTTCTTCCTCTGTGTGTGTGTGTGTGTCCGAGTGTGCGTGTGTGTATGCGCGTATGTGTGTGTATGTGTGTTTATGTGTGTATCAACTTATAAAATTCAACAAAATTCAACAAAATATGTACGTTTGTTATACCAGTGTACAGTTTGATAATGTATGAATGTGTCCTAACTTCTAACACTTTGATATGACAAAGAAAGAATGTATAAAGGACGTGTATCTCTTAATAAAGAATTAATCACATTTATTAATTTGCTTTAGGCATATATTCGTATAAATAAGGATAACTTCTTGGGTGTTTTCGATATGCATCCTTCAAGGGAGATAGCCACGTGTAGGAGATAACCACCATGCGTTGTATTATAGTGCCCCCTCTCTCTCTCTCTCTCCACACACACACACACACACACACACACACACACACACACACACACACACACACACACACACACACACACACACACACACACACACACACACACACACACATACACACACACACACACACACTTATAGGAGGGGTACTTTCGTAATAGACACCATGATGGAGATACATCTATTAATTGATTTCCTATTATCGATAGTCACCCATCATGTTGTAGTCCAATTTCCCTTGATATCTGCTTCGGGTAATTTACATTTCTGGGTGCAATAGTCCGCCATCTTCTTCACTGATGTCACCCATATTTTTACTGAAGAAATTTAGGCGAGAATCGAGGAAATACAATTACAAAGATATTCAATATATACGCTTTTCATATGTCTTTAACAACTTTTCTATTAGCTGCTCGTATTTCCCACTTTTGTTACTATACAATTAACAACTACCTCTCTAAACAACCGCGAAGCGTTTCATTCTTTTGATGTCTTTTTTCCCTTCGTATTCTTGTGAATGAAGCATTTTGCGAATAACTGGTCCGTTGACAAAACACATTCAATTTGTGCTTTTAACATATGTGAAAACATGTTGGAAATATACATGAAAGCTTCGCCTTCTTTATTCTTTGTTTGACAAGCACAAGTTTTGATATGCAGTAAAAGCATGAGGACTTTCTTTGATTCTGTCAAGGGCTAGTACTTAGCATTGTGTGTACCTGGAATAAGATCTTCTCTTTGAGACCAGTATCTTTTGCCCTAGTGTTGGCATGTACTATGACTATCTCGCAAACAAAGAAAGCGAGAACGTTTTGTATAGCCTCCTTGGAGTGCTGTTAAAAAGCTAATCGTTTTAAAATCGGACCTGACCTGCCAGTTATACATGTTGTAGTCTCTAGTTTCCAAATGAAGATGAACATTTTCGTAATTTTCCTTTATATGCACAGAGTTCCCAACTGGCATTGATGGCTCCTGGTTTCCATTGTGCAGAAGACTACATTTGATACTTTGGGATGAACTGCTTATGAAGAAAAACCCAATATTTGGTTTGTGCTCAATACCCCATCATTGAAAGGAGTTTTCCTTATCATTACAGAAACATAAACCACCTTTCAGCGAAACATTATTTGCGAATCTTTCGTGTCTTTTCCTAGCAGATGTAGTTCAACAACTGTTGTCCAACGGGTTCCACTCCATCAGTATCGACGTTACAAACTTTCCATTATATTTCCTCACCTCGCATCTATCCCTTCACATTCTACGACATATACTCCGAACTACATTTGAAGTCAATGATTTCCCTTGATAGCTAATCTTCATGATAAAATATAATTCAAAGGTTTGTGCTTTACCTGCCTCGGGCCAATGTAGAATAACAAATTAAAGTACCAAAATTAATCGCCATAATTTAATCAGTTTCGCGATGAAGACATTGTGTACCTGAAATATTAGATTAACCTATGTACCTATAGGCCTATATATATATATATATATATATATATATATATAGAGAGAGAGAGAGAGAGAGAGAGAGAGAGAGAGAGATAGATAGATAGATAGATAGATAGATAAATAGATAGATAGATAGATACAGCGCCCGCGGGAAGCCCTAGAACATTCTGGAAATGACTGGAACATTCTAGACAGCATTGGAACATTCTGGAACATCCTACACAAACGGCATTGTACACAAGCATAAGAACAAATTAGCGTATTATACGAACTATGGGTGAGCTAACATTAACGGAAAACTCGAGTGCTGAAGTCAGAGGTATTATGAAACACGTTCTGAACAATAATAAGATGATCAGTGCTAGCCATGCGATGACTCACTTGACTGATGTAGCCCTGAGCTTCTAGCCATGTGATGACTCACTTGACTGATGTAGCCCTGAGCTTCTAGCCATGTGATGACTCACTTGACTGATGTAGCCCTGAGCTTCTAGCCATGTGATGACTCACTTGACTGATGTAGCCCTGAGCTTCTGGCCATGTGATGACTCACTTGACTGATGTAGCCCTGAGCTTCTAGCCATGTGATGACTCACTTGACTGATGTAGCCCTGAGCTTCTGGCCATGTGATGACTCACTTGACTGATGTAGCCCTGAGCTTCTAGCCATGTGATGACTCACTTGACTGATGTAGCCCTGAGCTTCTTACCTGGAGGGGGCCCATCCTACAACAACCCTCCAGAAGAAGCTATGGTACACAAGAAGTGATGTACAGAGAAGAGTACCGTCATAGTGACTAATGGCTACAAGGTTTAGTGAATAAGGGAACGTAAAAACGAAGAAGAAGAATATTTAATTCTTGAAAGTATTCAGTGTTTGTGAATAACGAACTAGTATTACTGTATATATGGTTACTAGCATGCTTCTAGTGTAATACATATCCGCTACGTATTATGGCACCTGTCCATTAAATGAGTTTTATGCGCAGGTTAATTAACAAGCAACAGCAAGTATACACTCTTCAATGTTGGTCTGATATGTCAGTAACGTGATGTTCTGATTACAGTCCACCCCCGAGGCGTTATGTACCCATTGTAACTTAACGAATGAGATCTGGAACAGTTCATTGGTAAGAGTGTTAAAGTAGACAAAACATAACGTTACAACTACGTTGACTAGTGATTTAGTTGCAGCATTTGCTAGACCATGCATAACATATAGCTGTCCAACTGATGTGTCATGTTCAGAGTAGAGTGGAAGAAAATACTTAAACGTTTCACGGCATTCGCTGATGTGATTCCAATATCTACACCAAACAAACAGTAATTGCTTCATCTGCATGATGTTTTGCTGAAATGTAGATAACACAACATAAGTCTCACTCTTCAGTTTTGGTATATTTGTGTCCATCCATATTCCAATAACCGCGAGATATCTCTCAGTTAGTGCCAAAGATTGTATGTTCAATTATATTTCTTTCGCTTTGAATGAAATATACAACTGGATACGATCCAATAAAAGTAATAACATACTCCATTCCGACGTATAAATTCGGAGTACGCCACTTTTGAAGAAAAGCGGATCAGAGTGAACACCAACTATGAAGACTACCTGACAAAGGCCTGTATTATATGATGATATCTACCGTATCCAGTCGATAGCAAGTCCAGAGATTACAAAGATATTTCCGAAGTAATGCAACCGGATTCCGTGATAGAGAGTGTAGTGTATTGGGATATTTGGATCGAGTGTTACTTCTTTGAGTAATGGTCATATATGTGCCCACCTAAAGACACCGGTATCATTGTGAGTGCATACGTGCATGCGTGTGCGTGCGTGCATGCGTGTGTGCCTACGTGCATGCATGTATGATTGCGGCATGCGTGCATGCGTATGTATGCTTGTGTGTATGCTGGCGTGTATGCGTGTATGCTTGCGTGTGTATGTGCATGCGTGTGCATGTGCTTGCTTGCATGCTTATGTGTGTGCTTGCGTGTTTGCGTGCGTGCATGGGTGCATAGATCTTTTGGAAAATATTATCTAACAATGTTGTTGACTTACATGGTATATACTTCTAGCACGGCTTCTTAAAGCTATTTGCTTCAGCCAAATTATTACCATCCTATGTAATCTGAGAATATTACAAGATATATCTGATATAACAACAATTATATTACACTATCAGTGAGATATATTAGGTAATATATGGCGAACGTTAGGAAGTAAATTAGATATAAAACACCTCCTATTGTTCCTAATGAGGTCATCATATAGTTGGCGAAGATTGTCATACAGGTATCCCATTATGACCAGGAACCCCCCATATATATATATATATATATATATATATATATATATATATATATATATATATAGTTCCAGATCCTTGTAAAACATATCACTATGTTAGACAATCACTGAAATACGATAAATATAATCAAATATAAATTATTAAATCATATGTATGGGTTCACATGCTGCAAATACAGAAGTATGCATGGTTTAAATGGTAACAAGGTACAAACTTCGATAATGGTATTTCAGTCGGGTGTTTCATCTATCACTTCTCCTAATCCTCTTCTTTTCAGATGGTTTGGACAATTTACCCTACCGTATGTACAACATAACTTACTGTAGAATAGAACCAATTTGTTTCACCTAAGGCATCTGAATTATTGTCTATCAAACAAAGTAAATGTAGCTGGTACTAACTGAATGTCAAACAGAAATAAAAGCGGTTTATTATCATAGCCGTCCGAATATTTTGTCCACACTTCTTTTCATCAAACGTTGCTTTAAAATTGAAGAATAGGAATGTTCGGCACACTAACTCCCAGCTCCAGTTAAGGTGTAGTGCACCGAACACATATCTGACGCTAGTACAATAGCATTGTCCAGCTTACTCCCGGATATTCGTTCACTCTTTCCATGAAGAAGTCTAACATGTTTTGCAGGTAAATAGACTGATGTTATGTTATTTATACAAGCCCTTTTTGCTTTGTTTGTCTATTCGTTTTATCAGAATGGAGTATTTTAGTCTAACCACATTTTCAAGATATTACACTTTCCTCGCCATAAATCCGGAAAGACGAACAGTCCATTCATTTCCTCTCGCTAACTAACACAGGGAATAAAGTATGTGGGCTGATACCGATATGACAAACCCATTCCATATTATTAACGTTCAGACGGCTTCTGCCTGCAAATATGGAACCTCCATATATTTCCACATATCTCAATGGATTATGAATATATGTTTCTTTATATGAAATCATGTTTTGTAATTAATACAACTTAACCTCGGTTTTAGACTTGTGGCAATACAGAAATACAGAAATATACAATGAACACTACCATTGATAAAGTTCGAATTTAGGTAATAAAGGATGTAGATCTTGGTTATGATTTGTTAATTATCTATCGGTCGAGTATTAAATATTCGAACCCGTCCATTAGCACACATATAGTGAGAGTGACGGAAGCACGTAAACTCATATACGACACCTCCCGCACATAAGCTCATCGTAGTGATCCATGCACGCTATACCTTTCACTCTACAGCAATGCCGATAAGGGAAGTGTTGGATTCTGTTGGCTTCCCATACATAATATATTACCGTGTTCGTGCTTTAGAACAAACTAGTGCTCTTATAAGTAGGCTCAATGGCACATTCAAGGACGATTACAGTAATAGCAGGACAAAGGAAGTGTTATTAGCTGCTTCGAGTGAAGGAAAACCAAGTAGTCATGTTCCAGGATGCTATATAAAAGACTTGAAATGAGAGGATAGGTATTTATTATCAGATTTGGCGTGAAACCAAATGGGAAGAAATATTTGGATCATAATAAGACCATGCTAGTTATGTTTAATATGGTCAACAGCAATTGGTAATTAAATAGAGGTAGTTTTAAAATTAAAAGTTTTAAAACATTTACACAATTAAGGAAACATTGCATTAGCTGTGGTTTATTCGTGTATCATTAATTTCTTGTAATTTAACACAACTTCCTATCGTGTATCTGTCTAGTTGTAATTACGTATTGTCACTGTAAGATAAGTTTATAATCAAGGCGAGAATCTGTTTCCCAGCATTCACACTTCTCATTACTGGTCTTTTATATATGTAAATTAAAACAAAATATAAGTTAAGAAAACAGTGTAAAATGGTTTGTGGAAATCTTTAACCCAAATTAATCAATTCTAAGACGACTTCTAGCATAATTAGTTACGATTGGAGGTATATTCCAACTCTCATTTTTCTGTATTTCCTTGTATACACGTATGTATGTATGTATGTATGTATGTATGTATCCATATATGTTTGTGTGTATATGTGTATAAATATGTGTTTTTGTGTATTTAGGTTTTGTCGAATATCATTTCATTTTCTTAATAAAAAACTCAATATAACTGACGTGACTGAAGAGAGCAGAGACATCTTATTCTTATGCTAACATTGTTTTTATCATCTCTACGTTCCATTATACCCTCACCTGGTATCGTGACAATCTGTCAGTCGTCTTACATTGCTCAACACATGGGTTTATTTGGGGGGGGTTACCTGTATTTCTATAACTCCATCATTGTGTATCCAAATGTCAAAGTGCTTGCATTTCCTTCGTTCGATTGTGTGTGGTTGGGTGGTGTAAGTGAGGTGTGAGTGAGTGAGTGTGTGCGTATTTGCGTGACTCTGTGTGTGCGTGTGCGTGTGTGTGTGCGAGCGTGCATGTATATGTGCGAGCGTGCATGTATGTATGTGTGCGAACGTGCATGTATGTATGCGGATGTGTTCTCTATATAAATATCACATATTATTATTATATATGTCGGGGTTAGTCATCAGCCTGGGGGGCCCAGATAATCCACGTTTCGTGCGTGTCAAATATGTTACGCCCACGGGGAAGCGGTTGATGCTGAAGCAAATAATAAAGTACCATTTGACTCCACAACTCGCAGTTTACAACACATGCATGTGGTTCAGTAGTGGGCTAACATATATACAAGATAAATACTTTGATAACACAGTTTACATTCAGCAGTAATTTGCTGTGGCTCATAGGTATACCAGCTCCATTCTGGTTTCGACTAACTAAACACATCCTACCAATATCAACCATACGGATAGAGAGAGGTCCAATAGCCTTGGCGTCGTTAAGTTGTTATTTGATCGGGATGAAAAGGTTATGCCTTTCATAACTCTCGGCGCGCCAATCAACGTAACAGTTTCAGTTGAGCGCACGATAAAAATAGAAATCGTGTAAACTACCAGCGTCGCCAAGTTGATGGGGGGTGGGGGGTGAGATGACTAGAAATAGCAATTACAAACTAATTACAAGCATTACCGAATACGGGCAATCAATTCATTACAAAGAGTAGATGATAAAGCATTCAATAACAATTGGTAACTATTTTTATCATTTGACACTACGTACATTATAGTATTTTGTAATATGGCTCCGACCTACTGTACAATTATCAGCATTATCGTGAAACCCCTCATTGTTGTCATTGAAAACGTATTGTGCCTTCAAATTTGGGTTAGATCATTCCCGGCCCTTCCTAATATCAAGTTAGCATGTTAAATGGGATTTTGAGGGACAACCTCGGTCAGTCAGTATGTATTTCCGCCGAAGCGTATGATATTCTTTTCTCAACAATAAGGAATACATTTAGGCGTTGTATAAGAGTTGATGATGACGTAGCAACGTCATAGGAGGCCTTGCCTCTGGGGTATCGTTAGCTTGTAGATGCTACTGTGTAGAAATAAATCGCATAAAACAACCTTTTGAAGGACAACCCGACTCTATGGTGTAGATATAAAACATTCAATGTACTATTTATTATATAGTACATGAAGGAATAATACATGAAGCTAACTCTGAAAGGAATCTAACTGACTATATTGACAATGTTCTAAACAAAATATATATATATATATATATATATATATATATATATATATATATATATATATATATATATATATATATATATATATATATATATATATATATATAGAGAGAGAGAGATAGGATAGATCAGAGAAGATAAATTATCAGATTACAGTGTATAACAAATTATTTATTAATAAGAAAGGACATGAGATATCAATTTTGCTATATATATATATATATATTATATATATATATATATATATATATATATATATATATATATATATATATATATATATATATATATATATATATTGTTGATCATAGATTTAAATATTACATTTCTTTATTATACAGTAGGATATATGAAGACATTTCTCGTTTATTTAACCAATTAATATACATAAACGACATTATGCACCAAAATACAGGTATTTCAGTTGGAAATTATTTCTCACAGATCCAAAGTTCAATCACTTTTCATTAATAGTGTACCATAGAACATGAGACATGTGATATTTGAAACGGCATTTGACATCGCATCTACAATGAGATAAGACATCACACCGAACCAGAGTATTAGATTATACCATTCGGAAATGATTGTCTATTATATAAAACATTGTCTATTATTTTCTCTTTTTTATCAGTGCCATCAAATGGGAAGATCCTTTTATTGTGTAATTTGCTCGCGTGCTAAATCCGGCGTCTTCATATTAATGATGGGCTGCCTCTCAAATATGATCTAATATTATGTTGTTTATTTCGTTCATATTATAGTCATCTGTCTATCTAGAATAGTTTGTAGCAACAAAAAGACTCCCTACAGCTGGCATATTGCGTGTTCATAAAACAATTGCTGTCGTCGCATTCATGACCAACTTATCCATTATACATAGTTACTGGATGCTTCATTGATTGATCATCACCAGCTTGGTAGCCCGTATTGATAACTATATCGTGAACATTAATCTTTCTTTTCTTTCAGTTGAGAACTAATGTTCACTAATATCCATTTTCCATATAAACTGTTCTTTGTCTATTTGAACTTAAGTATAATCTGATGTATCTAAAGGTGCTGAAGGGGAATGTTTATGCAATTATATAAATATAAATATTATGTTTCATCTGTAATCAAATATTATCGTTCCTATTATTAAGTGTAATTTGTTGTTGGTATTTAGTTCAAAGGGTATACGAATTGCTTGTGCCGAATGAAGGGGGTGTAATTAATTTTATTATTGAAAATAATTTTGCTCTTCTTTTACCGTTACTTTTAAGTTCGACAACTTCTATATTCCGCATAATTACTAAAATAAATATTTAGTTTTTCTCCGGATTATTGATTACACTCAACCGATGTGATGGTCGTAGGAAATAGATACCAATCAAAAGAGTGGAAATACATTTTGTTACTATTGATTTAATTTTAAATACCGTAAACTTTCTGAAGGGAAAGTTCTGTTTCATATGAAACGTGTGTTTATCCCTTTCAATAACCAAAAAGCACGAAACAAATAACTGCAATATAAGCAAATGTAAAATTACGTGATAATTACTACACAGGGGAAATAGTTATTGTTATTCATGTAAGCTTACATTTAATAGCATAATGGATATCTCTCCCAACGTCAACCAATATTGTCGTCAAACAGCGTAAATATAGCTTTGTGTACTTAGTTGAAAAGTTATTACATTTAATAAAGTTGATTATTACCGTTTGGGAAATATTATTTTTGTATACAGTGAAGCAACAACGGGTAAATAATTTGTATTTGAATTGTTAATTTGAAGCGCATTGGTATCCATGCCAACATGACAGTCATCGATGTTTTATCTGCATTTTGTACATTTCATTACATACATTTATCTTATGTTGGAGAGGATGTAAACTCTGCAACAGAGATAAATAATGAATTGATAGACGTCTAATGAAAGATTGCCAAGTTATATGTCATGTCTCCTGGGCAGAAAATGGCGATCGCAGTTGTTATATAGTTTAGACCGGGAAAGGGTTGTGTCATTGCTAATATCTCCGGCGATAAACGTGTATTGCCATAAAAGAAACTTTGAGTGAAAACCAGAATTGGCATATCATAATATTTACTTATACTTCAAGGTATATTGGTGCAAACACAATATATCTATGCAGGCAATCTACAATGAACAACCCATACTTGGTCTTTTTTACGTTTAATGATAATCACAAAACCAGTCGTTTCATTGAATCAGTTCATTGTTGATTGTGTTGTATAGAACAGCAGGATCTGCGTATGACATATATAAGGTGGTGTCACCAGCAAATGAAAGTAGGGATAGATCAGTGCAATATGTAATGTCATTCATGTAGACAAGGAAACGAATTGGTCCCAAGATGGATTCCCTGTGGAACACCGCATATTACTTTTAATATTAGAGATCGAATCTGATTGAATTCTGTAAATTGATATCGATCGGAGAGATAACTGTTAAACCTATCATTATTATTCCGTACAAATTTAATTCAGCTAAAAGAGTTGTATGGTTGATAGTGTCAAATGCTTTAGATAAGTCCCCAAACAACCCCAATGTTATTTCCTTTGAAGGTTTATCATTTGCGTCCGAAATGTATTTGACGATCTGCATGATTGGGTATATTGTTGAATGTTTTCTTCTAAATCCATATTGGTGAGTGTACTGAACATTTCACATGGTAGACACCTCTGGCTTTAGGTGATTTTAATTAATATAGGAGTGTACATAATGCTAAATTGATAGAAACTACATGCGTATAAATAAACTATTGATTATTGTGTAAGTAGATTTTATCTTATGAACTTCAACAGATTTCCCAGCCAATTGTTCCCCAGTCCAAAGGTTCTTGTCGAAAATGCTCGGATCTCTCTGAGTTAGGCCGACGCCCCAATCAGGATGACGGCTGGCTTCTGCTAGTTGGTCGTTACCTGTGTCTAATGGGTCTCGCTGTAGGTAGACGTTCTGGGAGAAATTGGCAACAAGTGCCTTCCTTACCTCCTTTTGTGCAACTTTGGGCCAGAGTTTTTCTTTGTCTGTTATGGACCGTGCTAATGCTTTTTGATCATTTGGGTCGTTTAACGTTAGAATTTTCTGGGCGATGATGTCGTATGTAAATTTACATTTGCAAAAATTTGATAGAGGTGTGTACCTCCCGAAGAAGCATATAACATTGTGTTTTTCCAATAGACATACTTGTTCTGGACTGAACTCAGCGGGAAGCAGATGAAGATCGCCAACTCCATATTGTTTACCGTTGATACGGATTTCATCGGCTACCATACTGACTCTAGCTCATTTAAATGTAGTTCTGTTGAAGATGGGCATCACTAGCCCACGTGCTTTCTGGTATTCCTCCGGGATATCTTCACCCAGGAGTATATTCGTGTTCTTCAGAGTGTGTCGAGCTTCCCATATGCGATTTCCATCAGTTCTGAGAACCAACCCGACGATGATGGGTCGAGGTTGAGAGAGAGATTAGGACGTCAAATTCTGTGCACGTCATCAATTAGTATGTTGTGCGCATCAGCAATATGCATCTGGTGCAGGATCCTTCGGATTGTGTTGTATATTATTATTATTAGTAGTAGTAATAGTAGTAGTTCTAGTAGTACTGCAGTACTACTACTACTAGTAATAGTAGTAGTAGTATGTGGTGGTAGTAGTAGTAGTAATAGTAGTAGTAGTAATAGTAGTATGTAGTAGTAGTAGTAGTAGTAGTAGTAGTATTTACAACGGTTTTAGAATGTTTGTCAATGAAGCCTCAATAAATATTTATCTCCCACAAATCTCATTACGTGACTCATTTGAAGAAAGTTACTATATGTGTAATAATTAATTGGCTGATATACGACTTAAAGTAATTGCTGGTAGTATAAATTTAATTACCGCCATAAAATACAATCTTTAACTATATTGAGAGGACAATAAGTGTATCCCTTTTATATTTTGGTTGATAAAGAAAGTATCCTACTGCATCAAAATTGATCTAAAACCAAGATTCCACCATACTTCGTAGTTAAAGATGCCAAAATACCAGCCAATAAAAAATATCGGCCATCAACTGTTTAATGTATTTGTGTTTGGGTTGCATCAAAGAAAAATATAATAAATGGAATTATGCAATATTGTAAAATCCGTCGAAATTTCCTTACTGTTCAGTACTCATTTTATAATGAATATCATATACGAAGATTAATAGCAAATACGAAGACTATGAGTCAATTCAGTGATCCAATGTGTGCCGGAATGCAACAATGCACAAATCATAAGTACAATATGTGTATCTATCAAAGTAAATACAAATATATATTTTAGACTATTTATCGGATAAGTGACTCCATAAAAACAATATTTATAAACAATTAAATTGTCTTAGCAATGTCTTCTTCCCATCTTTATTTGCTAACCTACTAACCGACTGACTGTTTGACTAACAAACATACAGTCTCAGAGACTGACACACAGAGCGACAGGTTGACACACAGACAAATTGACTGACTGACAGGCTGACTGACTTATTGAGTATGAGAAATACAGAATCACTGGCCTACTCACTCACTCATTCACTATTGTACTGGCTGCCTTATCACGTGACTAAGGGACTGGCTTGCCTACAAAGTGCATCATTTATCAGTGACTAGATGTCAAGCCACTCATGCACTCACTGCGTCATACACTCAGACATTCACTCACACACTCTTTCATGTCTTCACTCTCTCTTTCCCCCCCCCTCTCTCTCTCTCTCTCTCTCTCTCTCTCTCTCTCTATATATATATATATATATATATATATATTATATATATATATATATATATATCTTTCTCTCCTGATATCTTACTTCTATTTATTATACAATATTATCTAAAACTGTTGTTGACTTACAGGGTATATACTTCCTATTAAGATTCTTACTGTCATCTATGTTAGTCAAAGTATCGCTATCTTATATAATTACTAGCAATTTATAGACTATCATTGAAGAATCACAAATAATAATTGTGTTAAATATATTACCACTTCTACCAGAGAGTGATTTAAACTCAAAATACAACCCTAATACATAATAGTGACATAAGACATCGCGGGGTGAAATAAATACATCAACACACTTACACACACACACACACATACACACATACACACACACACACACACACACACACACACGTCCAGAGTTTGAATTCACGGTTCGAGATTCTCTGTGCCTGTGCCTTATAATACACAGCTAAAACACACACACACACACAATAACTTTAGTTACATATACAATTCACCGTAGTAGTATTTAGGAATATAATTATCTTTACTATGTCTAGTTATATCCAGCCATACATAGAATTTAAGCACGTGACTATAACAATAGTTTGTATACCAGACATTGTTCTCTCTTGAAAATGTTAATATATATTTTTACATCACCGAAGCTATGACGCCCTAAAGGTCTAATTATGCGCAGATGGTAGTTTTCTAATAGCAAACAAGCTATCAATTTCAATAATAGTGGCTTCATGACGTTTGCCTGTTCTACGAATTGATGTTTAAAGAGAGTGGCCATTGAAGCTTAAAGGTTGCATAGTATTGCTTTGAAGAAAGATGCTGCAACTGAAAAACAGCTATAAAAAATATATATAGGCAATTGACTTATATATTCTCACACATGCCGTAATCTGACTTGGGTGTGTTATCAGGACTGTATGGAATACATTACTCGCTTCAGTACAACTGGTGAGACATTACACATGTCTCAGCAAGAAAAGTCGCCACTCTGGATTCAGTCCCCTGAAGAAACGTCCAGAGTTTGAATTCACGGTTCGAGATTATCTGTGCCTGTGCCTTATTATACACAGCTAAAACACAGTCAACACACACACACACACACACACACACACACACACACACACAATATATACACACTGATATACAAACATTAAACTACAAAAATACTAAAACAATACTAATTTGAAACATCCAGTACATTTTCCCTGTATTAGTAAGATATATTTCCCGATGTACTTGCCCATTAACTCAATATTACACGCGCGACCAGTATCCTGATAAATTAGTCAGCTCCACTATTCCTTATCTGGTTAATATATATATATATATATATATATATATATATATATATATATATATATATATTTTATATAAAAATATGTCATTTATGCCCCATTCAGCTAGATGGCAGCAGTAGGGCACTTTACAGTATTATTATCGCTGACTCAGACCTGTTCCAATCCAGTACATATCTCAACTCACAAGGGAGCATACAATGCATGCTACCGCCATAGGAGCGAAGCATTACTAAAACGCATATCCATCACGTCCTGTCAGATTCTCAGTTTTATGGAGGAGTAAGAAAAGAGAAAAAAAAAGAAAAAGATAGAAGAAGAAAAAGAAAAAGAAGAAGAGAGAGAGGGGGGGGAGAGAGAGAGAGAGAGAGAGAGAGAGAGAGAGAGAGAGAGAGAGAGCAAAAAACCACTGATGAAAACTCATCAAGATTTTTTTTTGCAATTAAATGTGGATACCCTTATCTTCTCAACATTAGAGCAGATCTATATGTGACTGCACCATCTATTATGTAATTATGCAGTTTAGGTGTGATAAATGTAAAATTTGCATTAATTACATTAAGTAAAAATGCCCACAAAAAGATATAATTTTTCCATATATATATATATATATATATATATATATATATATATATATATATATATATATATATATATATATATATATTTAAAACTCTTTGGTTTAATGTCGTACTATCTAATCTCAGCAAGGTTGACAATAAAATAACTGATTAGTAACAACAAATAATTAAAATCTATGATAGATTTACTCTCTGTCTTCTTTAATAGCCATTCTCTGTTAGCCATGAATCACTCATGAATATTCACGAAGCAATATTAAGAAAAGGCTGTTAACACCTTTAAGATTACTTTCGTTATCGTGACGTATACTATGGTGGATGCCTACTGTGACCAACTGTTCAATGAATATTTGGCACAGTATTCCTTTTTAGACTGTGGCTTAAGTATATTTTTGAACACGGGTAACATATCATAAGGTAAGGATTTCTAGAGCAGCATCGTGTAAAGGGATTCGCTTCTGGGAAATGAACTCTAATGTTTTATAAAACGAGAACATTAATCATAGTGGTGAGCTATATATTTTGGTGTTTTCTGTCATTAGCTCCTTCCACAAGACACACGAACTTTATCCTTCACTCACCCAGCCCAATATATTACTAACTTTAGGATGAATAATGTGCAGCTATTTCCATACCGGAAACTAACAATAATTTAATGTTTCCCAGAAGTCTCTTATTTCTTAGCAATTATTCATCTCCTAACGAACAACGTGTTTAGCTAAATAATGCATAAGAAAATGGGTTATTATCTTTCTTAGTTAGGTAAAAAAATTACAAGCTTGGGATAGAAACTGAACAATCTCTTGTAATATGTTACAATTAAAATTCTGGATAAAAAAACAGCAGCCCAGCAGACCATTTCTACAAATGGGTCAATTTAGGGGGGGGGTTCTATCAAGAGTGGAAATAATGGGAGCCAACTAAAACTGCTCTTTGTAATCTGTAAGATTTATGAATAAGTGGTGCTCGTCAGATCTGTGATTACAAACTTTCTAACATTTATTTTATATTCATCTTATAATCATAATATTCAATAACCAGCCACGTATTAACCAAACCGTTATATCATAGCTTAGTCAATTGACATATATACCTGGAATAATAGCAAGTGACCATAAATGGGCAACGAATTTAATTGGAAATCATCACTTGTTTGTGTGGCCAAGGGGAACGTTTATTCCATTTAAACATACTTCATGTTAGTTTCACGGTTTGTCTAATTTCCGTTCCCTCTTGTCTGATTCACATGCTCTCTAGTCATTAATCTTTGTCAAACTGTCACACGTACGGCTATGAAAGACTGCCCATTGTGTATGACGTGGACGTGAATAGTTGTCACAGTACATAAAACTAATGGTTAAGAACTTGTTGATGGACTGGTACGTCGTACGGTTTAGCTGTAAAGATGCCAAACATTTCAATAACAGATTATCTCACGTTTAACTAAGATAGGCGAACTTCATAAAAGAGGCTGCCATAAGGAATGGGAGAGTGATAGAGAAGAGATAATATATTTATCACCCCTTGAACACTTTCAGTGCAATAAGTATCCTTATTCTAAACTACGAGTCAAACAATAGCCTACATCCAACGATTGCAAGCATGATCTAGTATTGGAGCGAGGTAAGATATAGACATGCCACCCACAGGGGATACCACTCTACGTCTCTTTATGGTATATTACATGAATTATGGGAGACCACGGATACTGGGTCGATAACAGTAATAAAGTGTGTTTAAGTCTAGGTTAGCAGTCTGAGCTAGATTAATAAGTTTACATTGTTCCACATTAATAGCTGATAATGTTATAATCAACAGGTATTATCTCTCTATTTACCTATAAATCATACATCCCCCGTAAGTATTTTAATTTTAAAATAAAATATATATATATATATATATATATATATATATATATATATATGTATATGCTTCAATTGGACGTCACATATTAAAGTGCTTAGTGTTTGAAATATAAATTTTTACAGCTAGTATTATTATTATCACGAACACTGTTTCCTTCACTACCATTTACCCAAGGCATATATGTATTGGCTATGCTGAATGATGAGGATGTAATTAAACATGTTATTCCAAAGAAGTAAATTAATTATCTCTCGTTTTCTTTTGTTTGGGGACTTCTATCTTCCACACCATTAAGAAACTAAATATTTCGTTTTTCTTCGAATAACTAATCATGCTTAATCGATGTAACGTGAAAGGGTAGTAAATAACGGCGAATGCAGTAGAATTATACTTTTAACCTTTGCCAAAAAATACGTTTGGCATAACATCTGTATAATAAATATGAATTTAGAAAATGATGTTCTAAGTAAGAAAGACGGATATAATACGTAGTTTGGAATCTATTTAGCATTTAATATGGAAATATATTTATACAAGTTGATTTTTTATTTTCCTGTCTGTCCATGTCAGCTTGTGATTACGTTTCTCGTTGCCTGAAACATAACACCTTTCCTTGGATTAAGCCTTGAATGTTACTTTATCTTTCCCCTTCAAATAATGTTACTCTCCAGGGTATTTAATTAGTACATTGGTTTACATAATATGACCCATGTTTTAGATGCATTGATTAAGGATTAAAATTAAGTTTTGTTTTGTTCACATGCACCGGTAGTTGTTCATGCCAACATGACAGTTATCATAATTTTATATTGCTGTTACGTGTCGCATTATATACAATTCTTCGATGTTGGAGAGGAAATAAACTCTGCACCCGAAATAAAGAGTGAATTGATAGACGTCTGACGAAAGATTGACTTGTTATATGTCACCGTATCATGGGGGAAATGACGTTCATAATTGCTATATAGTTTAGAACAGAAAGGCATATGTCATTGGTAATATATCAGGCATTAACGATTTATTACAATAAAAGAACCTTTGATGAAAAACAAAGTGACATTCCATAATATTTAGCTATACTTGAAGGTATTTAGGTGCAAACATAATATAGCTTAGTCGATTTGCATTAATAATATAATGGGGTTTAGTTGTTCATATTGTTTAGCTAAATACGTAATACTTTGAACAAATTAAGCAATTTAAGGAATATATATATTCTCACTTGAAAGTAATTTGTCTCATCTCATTACAAAGTCTTAATATGTGATATTACGTGTAATACAAAGGACAATTCCATAAATGCATGGCGGCTGAATAAGAAATTCGACGTCAAATGATTACTTTATATATTAGGGCAAAGTCTTTTTCAGTTAGACACTATATACACATATCAGATTCCGAGGAATATGAACTAATATCAAACCTGCAACTTCACTAATAGTAAAACATTGTGGATGGAGAGTTATATATCCAAGTCACAAGGAAATAAATCGTCTTACTTTGCATCAATACTTGATTAAGATTGGCGTAATATAACTTAATCGCAATACCCAATGATTAACTTAATTAGAAACACCAACATCGGCATAATTAAATACTTATACATAATTAACGTTATATAGATTTTGAAATTAAGACTTAGATAATACTCTCTAGGCTCCACACAAAACTACCAACAACAAACATTCTAACAAGGATATCCATCCATTTTTACCATAATAAATAGATGCATTATGCCAATTAGATAAGTATACGCTGTATAAATGACTGTAGCAGACACAGTACGCTCTTAAAGCATATGTACTCCTGACTCAGGAATAGAAACACTGCATCGCATCTCGAGCTGTGGCATTGGACACAGCTCGGGGTTGGTGTGTTTTATATAACAAGTTTAGTTGTATATTTTTTGGTTGTTTGTGGGAATATAATTATCTTTCCTAGGTCCAGTTATGTCCAGTTTGTATTATGACATTCAAGGCAACTCTAATCTCCTTGTCATTAAATAAAATATAAAAAAATTTTTAGCAGACTTAGGCCCGTTTGAAAATGTTAAATATTAAACGGCCAATTCCGCTTTTAACGGTCTGTTTAAAGCCCCGATGTAAATTTTTAAATAAATTAAAAAAAACGAAAGTAGGTTCATAACCCCCCTTTAAAAATTTTGGAAAAATTTGGGGTTTTTGGTTTTTTGGGGTATTTTTAAAAATCCAGCAATTAAAAAAGGGCAAAAAGGGGGCTGCTTAGAAATTGTTTTCCCCTATCCCGGGGAACCTATTTGGTTTTTCAAAAAATTACGGCTGTATAATTCGATTTTGGGTTTTTGGGGCCCCCTTTAGGGCTGGGCCTGGGTTTTTCCCATTTTGATTTTGCGGACAGTCCCCTTTTAAAAAGCCAATTTAATTAAGGTTCTTCCTGGCCGGTTAAAACACGCTAAACCACCTTTACACACTTCTTTTATTAAAATTATAAAATTCACCTTTTTGTTTTTTGGGAATTTCTTTCCTAGGCCCAGTTATTCCACCCTTTACATAAAATTTTAAGCCAACGTTGAAAAAATAAAAATTTTTGAATCCCAAAAAAGGGGTTCCTTTGAAAATGAAAAATTTTTTTTTAAAATCCCCGGAAGCTATGACGCCCTAAAGGTCTTTAGCGCAGATGTAATTTTTAATAGCAAAAAGTAAAAAATTTTAAAAATAGTGGCTTCATGCCCCTTTCCCCGTTTAAAAATTGACTTTAAAGAAGGGGCCAATTGGGAAAAAGGTTTTTAATAGTATTGCTTTGAAGAAAGATCGCAATTAAAAAAAGCTATAAAAACTTTAATAAATTAATTTTAAAATTCTCACACTGCCGTAATCTGATTTGGGGTGTTTATCAGGACTGTATGGAATACATTACTCGCTTCAGTACAACTATTTGTTTTCTGATTCGGTCCCCTGATGAATCGTCTCACAAACAACACACCAACACACGCCCCCACACACACACACACACACAAATATATATATATATATATATATATATATATATATATATATATATATATATATATAAATATATATATAATAAATAAATAATAATATTAATATTAAAAAAACTAAAACTAAATTTCATATTTTTGGTTTAAAAATAACCCATTCCCCTTTAATAAAACCCGGCAATACCTTTATAAAATTTATATACACCTTTTTGGAAATTATTTAAATATATATTTTTAAAATTTTAATATATATATATATATATATATATATATATATATATAAAATTTGTATATTTATATAGCGCCCTATTCAGCTAGATGGCAGCAGTAGGGCACTTTACAGTATTATTATCGCTGACTCAGACCTGTTCCAATCCAGTACATATCTCAACTCACAAGGGAGCATACAATGCATGCTACCGCCATAGGAGCGAAGCATTACTAAAACGCATATCCATCACGTCCTGTCAGATTCTCAGTTTTATGGAGGAGTAAGAAAAAACGAGAGAAAGAGATAGATAGATAGATAGAGCGAGAGAGAGAGAGAGAGAGAGAGAGAGAGAGAGAAAGAGAGCAAAAAACCACTGATGAAAACTCATCAAGATTTTTTTTTTGCAATTAAATGTGGATACCCTTATCTTCTCAACATTAGAGCAGATCTATATGTGACTGCACCATCTATTATGTAATTATGCAGTTTAGGTGTGATAAATGTAAAATTTGCATTAATTACATTAAATAAAAATCCCCAAAAAAGATAAAATTATTTTCCTTTTACAAAAAAAAAAAAAAAAAAAAAAAGATTATTTTAATATATATATATATTTTATATATATTTTATATATATATATATATATATTTTTTTTCTATATATATATATATATATATATATATATATTATATATATATATATATATATTTTATATATATATATATATATTTTAAAAATTTTGAAAAAAAAAAAAAAAAAACTTTTTTTTTTTGTCGTACTATCTAATCTCAGCAAGGTTGACAATAAAATAACTGATTAGTAACAACAAATAATTAAAATCTATGATAGATTTACTCTCTGTCTTCTTTAATAGCCATTCTCTGTTACCATGAATCACTCATGAATATTCACGAAGCAATATTAAGAAAAGGCTGTTAACACCTTTAAGATTACTTTCGTTATCGTGACGTATACTATGGTGGATGCCTACTGTGACCAACTGTTCAATGAATATTTGGCCAGTTTTTCCTTTTTAGACTGTGGCTTAAGTATATTTTTGAACACGGGTAAATATATAAGGAAAAGGATTTCTAGAGCAGCATCGTGTAAAGGGATTCGCTTCTGGGAAATGAACTCTAATGTTTTATAAAACGAGAACATTAATCATAGTGGTGAGCTATATATTTTGGGTTTTCTGTCATTAGCTCCTTCCACAAGACACACGAA
Source organism: Paralvinella palmiformis (assembly GCA_025642065.1). Classification (NCBI taxonomy): domain Eukaryota; kingdom Metazoa; phylum Annelida; class Polychaeta; order Terebellida; family Alvinellidae; genus Paralvinella; species Paralvinella palmiformis. The sequence continues at coordinate 126,594 of JAODUP010001052.1, forward strand.
CTTTATCCTTCACTCCCCCAAACCCAATATATTACTAACTTTAGGATGAATAATGTGCAGCTATTTCCATCCCGGAAATTAACAATAATTTAATGTTTCCCAGAAGTCTCTTATTTCTTAGCAATTATTCATCTCCTAACAAACAACGTGTTTAGCTAAATAATGCGTAAGAAAATGGGTTATTATCTTTCTTAGTTAGGTAAAAAAATTACAAGCTTGGGATAGAAACTGAACAATCTCTTGTAATATGTTACAATTAAAATTCTGGATTAAAAAAAACAGCAGCCCAGCAGACTATTTCTACAAATGGGTCAATTTAGGGGGGGGGTTCTATCAAGAGTGAAAAAAATGGGAGCCAACTAAAACAGCTCTTTGTAATCTGTAAGATTTATGAATAAGTGGTGCTCGTCAGATCTGTGATTACAAACTTTCTAACATTTATTTTATATTCATCTTATAATCTTAATATTCAATAACCATCCATGTATTAACCAAACCGTTATATCATAGCTTAGTCAGTTGACATATATACCTGGAATAATAGCAAGTGACCATAAATGGGCAACGAATTTAATTGGAAATCATCACTTGTTTGTGTGGCCAAGGGGAACGTTTATTCCATTTAAACATACTTCATGTTAGTTTCACGGTTTGTCTAATTTCCGTTCCCTCTTGTCTGATTCACATGCTCTCTAGTCATTAATCTTTGTCAAACTGTCACACGTACGGCTATGAAAGACTGCCCATTGTGTATGACGTGGACGTGAATAGTTGTCACAGTACATAAAACTAATGGTTAAGAACTTGTTGATGGACTGGTACGTCGTACGGTTTAGCTGTAAAGATGCCAAACATTTCAATAACAGATTATCTCACGTTTAACTAAGATAGGCGAACTTCATAAAAGAGGCTGCCATAAGGAATGGGAGAGTGATAGAGAAGAGATAATATATTTATCACCCCTTGAACACTTTCAGTGCAATAAGTATCCTTATTCTAAACTACGAGTCAAACAATAGCCTACATCCAACGATTGCAAGCATGATCTAGTATTGGAGCGAGGTAAGATATAGACATGCCACCCACAGGGGATACCACTCTACGTCTCTTTATGGTATATTACATTAATTAAAGGGAGACCACGGATACTGGGTCGATAACAGTAATAAAGTGTGTTTAAGTCTAGGTTAGCAGTCTGAGCTAGATTAATAAGTTTACATTGTTCCACATTAATAGCTGATAATGTTATAATCAACAGGTATTATCTCTCTATTTACCTATAAATCAGTACATCAACCCACCAGGGAAAAAAAAATTTTATATATATATATATATATATATATATATATATATATATATATATATATATATATTGTATATGTTAAATTTGGGCGTCACATATTAAAGTGCTTAGTGTTTGAAATATAAATTTTTACAGCTAGTATTATTATTATCACGAACACTGTTTCCTTCACTACCATTTACCCAAGGCATATATGTATTGGCTATGCTGAATGATGAGGATGTAATTAAACATGTTATTCCAAAGAAGTAAATTAATTATCTCTCGTTTTCTTTTGTTTGGGGACTTCTATCTTCCACACCATTAAGAAACTAAATATTTCGTTTTTCTTCGAATAACTAATCATGCTTAATCGATGTAACGTGAAAGGGTAGTAAATAACAGCAAATGCAGTAGAATTATACTTTTAACCTTTGTCAAAAAATACGTTTGGCATAACATCTGTATAATAAATATGAATTTAGAAAATGATGTTCTACGTAAGAAAGACGGATATAATACGTAGTTTGGAATCTATTTAGCATTTAATATGGAAATATATTTATACAAGTTGATTTTTTATTTTCCTGTCTGTCCATGTCAGCTTGTGATTACGTTTCTCGTTGCCTGAAACATAACACCTTTCCTTGGATTAAGCCTTGAATGTTACCTTTATCTTTCCCCTTCAAATAATGTTACTCTCCAGGGTATTTAATTAGTACAGTGGTTTACATAATATGACACATGTTTTAGATGCATTGATTAAGGATTAAAATTAAGTTTTGTTTTGTTCACATTCACCGGTAGTTGTTCATGCCAACATGACAGTTATCATAATTTTATATTGCTGTTACGTGTCGCATTATATACAATTCTTCGATGTTGGAGAGGAAATAAACTCTGCGCCCGAAATAAAGAGTGAATTGATAGACGTCTGACGAAAGATTGGCTTGTTATATGTCATTGTATCATGGGGGAAATGACGTTCATAATTGCTATATAGTTTAGAACAGAAAGGCATATGTCATTGGTAATATATCTGGCATTAACGATTTATTACAATAAAAGAACCTTTGATGAAAAACAAGAGTGACATTCCATAATATTTAGCTATACTTGAAGGTATTTAGGTGCAAACATAATATAGCTTAGTCGATTTGCATTAATAATATAATGGGGTTTAGTTGTTCATATTGTTTAGCTAAATACGTAATACTTTGAACAAATTAAGCAATTTAAGGAATATATATATTACAAAGTCTTAATATGTGATATTACGTGTAATACAAAGGACAATTTCATAAATGCATGGCGGCTGAATAAGAAATTCGACGTCAAATGATTACTTTATATATTAGGACAAAGTCTTTTTCAGTTAGACAATATATACACATATCAAATTCCGAGAAATATGAACTAATATCAAACCTGCAACTTCACTAATAGTAAAACATTGTGGATGGGGAGTTATATATCCAAGTCACAAGGAAATAAATCGTCTTACTTTGCATCAATACTTGATTAAGATTGGCGTAATATAACTTAATCGCAATACCCAATGATTAACTTAATTAGAAACACCAACATCGGCATAATTAAATACTTATACATAATTAACGTTATATAGAATTTGAAATTAAGACTTAGATAATACTCTCTAGGATCCACACAAAACTACCAACAACAAACATTCTAACAAGGATATCCATCCATATTTACCATAATGAATAGATGCATTATGCCAATTAGATAGGTATACGCTGTATAACTAACTACCAGATGTGATATTTGGTTCTTTAATGACCATGTTTACGTGAATGCATGCATGAATGAATACATTAATTATTAACGCATTCGCTGGTTCACTGAATGCTAGCCCATTCACCAAGATATCTAGTCTCACACACACACACATACACACACACACACACACACACACACACACACACACACACACACTATCTCTCTCTCTCTCTCTCTCTCTGTCGGCCGGTCTGTCGGTCGGTCTCTACCTGTATGTCTGTATGTGTACTGCTATGTACAAAGGCCAATGAATGACTAGCTTATATAATGAGAAACACAACATATTATGTCGCAAACTATGGTGGAAAACTACTCTAACAGTGAATATGTGACAAAGTATAAATTTTTTTAACTTTTGTGTGAGGATATGTTTGAAAGCCCGAAACACAATTTATAATAAATGTCTCTTGTGTACCGTCATGTAAAGTGGTTTAATTCTAGAAATGCATTGAAGTTATCGTGCTATATATTTGAGTATATTTCCCAGAAAGCTACATCCACGAGAAGTTTTTACTTTACCCACTCAATCCCCCAATATATTACAAGCTTCATAGCGAATAGTATGCAGCTGTATGTTGTTTGGCTTCCAGTGAGAATCAACTAATCCCACACAGGAAACTAGCAATAATGTAATGCTTCCCGAAATAAAGCTCTTTCTGTTTTAGAAGTAATTTAACTTGTAATTGGCAATCTTTTAAGATAGATAATGCATAAGAAAATATATTATTATCGTTCTTAGTTAGGTTAAATAATTTACTAGCCCAGAAAAGAAACCAAACAAGTTAGTGTAAAAGAATGCAATTCAAACTCTGAATAAAACCAACAGTTTAGTTGATTCTAAAAAGAAGTGATTATTTGTGTCCAATTGGCCTTTTCGTACTGAAGTGTCGGATATTAAATCATTTCATCTGCATATCTCATTTACTATTTTTATTATTAAGACCACGTAAAACCCCGATGCATTGCTTTACTACAAGGTTGGTTTCTTTTTACAAAATCCCAAGTACAATGGGTTTAATTAATCAAACTCGTTGTGTCAAATTTGGATCAATATTCACGTAAATGTAAAGTTTTTTATGCGTTGACTTTTAGGTAGAAATCAAGTTCATTTGGTTATGAGATTGAATTAAGTTATTATTTTGCTAGGAATTGGGTAGATGATAAATTAACACTGCCATGTTCACTCAGTTTATCAAAACATCATATTTTCCTGTTGA
>JAODUP010001053.1:0-233756 GCA_025642065.1 Paralvinella palmiformis
AAAATGGCAGAAGAGGAATCTGAAAACCAAATCGCGCGTTATCATTAGAATAGTTCCAATTATTATAAGATGTCAGGCGGGAGACGGAGGTTTAATTCACCCATAGCCACTGGAAGCTTATTGTTGGCCATTTATTGTCTACCTTCATCATTTTATAATAGGTCTTTGAAATAGATAATTATATGCGGGTTCTTTCCGCTAATACATAACAATACGTTTCTATAATTAGGTTACACCAAAGAATGGTACATTACAGCACTAACAAGTTGGTGTTCTGGATATATTCGTTGATACTATTTGCACATATTCAAAACTGATATCAATCCAAACCAGAAACAAGAGCAGCTGTTTGTCATTAGGATATGGACCGGGAAATGATGAAGTCATATTTCGAAGCAATTCGTCTGACCTTGATTATGCTTGGCGCCAAAATGTGGAACATTGATGAAACTAGAATTGTCCTTGATCACAAGCCAATGAAGGTACTGCCTAGTTCTGATATAAAATCTCAACAAAGTAGGTCAAGTGAAACCAAGAATTGCTGGTGGAGGGAAGTCTTTAATAGATATGGTTGAGATTTCGTTAGATGTTATACTCATGGACATCCCGATTAATGCTCTGCATTTACTAATTGACATATGGCACAAACCATTTTTAACAGTTAACTGTTCTTGGAATAAAATGATAAAAGATTGTACTTTTATAGCATAATTGTTGACTATTGTGTATGTTCTTTAGCCAGGAATTGAAACGAATCGATCTTTGTGGAGATATTTCATTATTTAGATTCAAATAGAAAATGATTCTCTAAAGCTGACTATGGGCTTAGTACATAGACCATTCATCATGCATGTAAGTGTGAGGGTGGAACAGGGCTCTGCACTTATCTGACTCCCGATACTTTTTCGATGGGCTTGTTCTCCAGACTTCAATGTATAGGGGTCTAAATACCTTAGATTTAGAGGGTCTTGTCCAATTTCTATTTTTGAGACTTTCAGTAAAGTTTAGATATCTTAGGTTCCAAATGAATATTTAACTAAGTGGCTTAGATTAGATATTTACAGTGGTAGATCCTTGCCATATGACCATAGCTCTCAAATAGCACTTACACCTGATGGCCAGGTTTTGATTAACTTAACTTTCTTGATGAGAAAAAATGAATAATTAGTTAGTGAGAACTGTTTAGGGAAAAAATGGCCATGATTTGGTTAAATTAAACGGTATGTCAAATGTGTTTTAAAAAAGGTATAGTATTTACATCAACAATGTCCTATGGCTATTACCACAGGATTTTTTTTTAATGTAAGTGCTAGAAAAATATGAGGTTGAAACAGTGTGTCAACCATTAGTATACAGATCAGTTACACCATAGAACTATATTTAGGTTTACTTAGCTAGATACTGGACGTAAGTTGTTAGTCCTGTGTGTCCAGATCCTCATCCGATTTTTGAGCAGATATTTGGGGCTGTTGGTTCATAATTAGCTTTGTGACCCAATATCAGAGCTGCCTCATAATTAAAAATCAGATCCTGATCCCTCCAGTGTTTATCTAGTCTCTCAAAAGATTGTATACCAGGAGCGTCCACTACTTTATCAGGCAAGCTGTTCCAGGAACGTGTTATCCTTTCCCTGGCGTAGTGTTGTCTCAGCCGAGTCTTGTTATAGTTTCTTGGCAGCTTATAGCTATGCCCTCTTGTTTGATAGAAACCCTCTTCTGCTCTAACTATAGCCGACATCACTTGCTCATCATATGCCCCACAGACCATCTTAAACATTTCAATCATATCGCCTCTTAGGCGTCCATAGACCAAAGTTGGTAGAGTTAATGTTTTCAGCCTATCGGGGTAATTTAGATCTCGTAGACCTGGAACCAACTCTGAACATTCTCCAGGGTTATTATGTCCTTCATCCTTCTTGGCATCCACACTGAGTTGGCATTTTCTAGATGTGGTCTGACTATTGTTTTGTACAATCTTTTCAAAATTTCTGTATCCACGTATACAAAGGATCTCCCTATTATCATCATCATAGTTATATGGTTACACCACTTAAAATAGTTATCAATTGAATGAAAATATCATCACGTTTATTCAGGACGACCGTTGTGCGCATATCTAACAATCGGCGCCAACATTAAATGAATTAATGTACAGTATTCGAAAAACAAATTGTTATACAAAGAAGTATTTCGCTGTAAACAGGATTATACGTCGTGGTATTTAGTGAGTCCTAATCGGACCAGCTTTTAAATACGAAAGTAGCCACACACAAAATTTCGGCGGTGTCGTCCTCAAACAAGGCGGGAATCCCAAATGGACGAATCCGAAATATATCCCAACAGGGCGGGTTCTCATAATTTTAGTGTTAGGACAAGGGATAGTATAATAGGATATGACTATATCGCTCATTAGGGATTCGTCTTGTTGTGACTAGCTAAATTTCTAGTCGTCCATTTGGAATTCTTTACATTGGGACTAAATCACTTCAGCAGGCGGAAAAAACATTAAAGAACGTTGTTGTGTAGCCGAGCATCGGAAACCTGTTCACTGCCACTAAAGGTCCGAGCACTCAGTGCGCATGCGCCAACTGTGCGTTTTTCTGGTGCTCGGACCAGGAGCAGGAAGCCGAGCATCGAAACCATTGACCTGAAAGGTTTTCTTTCAGGTCGTTGGTCGGAACCGTGTATGGTGGTGGAAAAGAGCTGAGGACTGAGCACTATTTGGGGTTGTTTCGGAAGCTCGGACGAGGATATAATGTCCTGCAGTAAATCATGTATGAAATTAGCAAACCCGCTATGAGGCCATGCCCTACAGCGACGGCCTGGGGTGTGTCCGGATTCGGCAGCCAGCGTTAAGTTCTCTGCGCTATCTGGAGCCAGCGCATACTCGGACCTTTAGCGACAGCGAACAGGTTTCCAATGCTCGGCTACGCAACCATTTCGAACATTTAAATAGTAATCGTTTGATTTGTAATAATATATATTCAGTATTTTGTCAGTATCGTTTCACGCAAGCATTTCTTAGGCGGTACTTTTTTAAAGAAACGAAACAACGTATTAACTTTTAAACTGTTACGCGTCAGTGTTTTTTTACATCAGCCATTTCCAATACCAACACAACGAAGTATACCAAATAACCGAATCACACAAACGCACATATACGAACCAAAATGTTAGTATCGTTCTAATCCACGTGGCGCCATCTATCCGTTCTTAGCCGTACTAAAGTCACGAAAATAACTTGTTTGAAATTACTCATATCTAGACTATACACCTATTCTTCTTTTTGTTATTATCCTGTTAATTAACAAATGAAAAGAAATACGTTTAGGAATACAAACGAGGTAATGGAAACCTTTGGTAATGAAGTGAGCACAATACTGTGTTTCATATACTATCACCGTGCAACAAATAGCCCAATAATATGCAATAAAAAACATTGCGAAATCCCCACAGACGATTGAAAATCTGAGGCACACAATACACAATAAGATTCAGTACACACAAACACGCATATATATATATATATATATATATATATCCAAGATGTAAGACATGACCCTATGAGGGTGTCAGAGATAAAACAGACAAACGTTAAGACAAATATCAATCGACATTTATCAACATAAATTCAACCGAGCATGCTAACGATTTCTAGCACAAGCCTATATCACTTAGCAAGCTTAGGCAACAATCAGGGAAAGCAGCTCTTCAAAACACCCACAAAAAGGACCATTTATAGTGACAATGTATCGGTGTAATTGATTCCATAACAGTAATTGTACCATTAAACATACATAGAGATGCCACACCTCGACTGAAGTTCTCCTCAAGGTTTATAAAGGTTACAGTAACTGTAATACAATCATATTATGGGGGAAAAATTACAATTTACAATTATAGATCAAATAATATACGATGTACTTTGTTATCTGTTCATATAATACAGTGACAAATGAATATGAATTACCAAGGATATTATTAATTACTAAGAATATGCGTTGTCCTATGAAATGCACATTTTTCACATTACATAACTGAACATTATCCTGGCCTGCAGTTGTTTCTGATCATGGTAACTGAGTCTTACAACATAGTTAATTAACACACACCACGCGGCATTACGCGACTCGCTAAAATAGACGTTATTAGCGTAATCTACTATAAACAATATAGCTCATCTTGTTAATACGTACATCAGATGAACTACCTCATATTCTATGAGCTAGTGGAACTTTTAACGATCCTAAGTATAACGTACTCAGTCACAGGTACCCGCCTTAACTAAACAATATACACCTTAAATAGATTGGTCATGGAACTAGTCTCTACCATTTCTGCGCTTGCTAGATTAAAGCGTGCCACATGAGCCGAGAGCTAACAAGAACAATGACACGCCGCACACTGACTGCTACTTTAGTAGCTCTGATTTATAAGTCATACATAACCTGATAGATATTAAATACTGCCGTTCGGGTGTTGTTCTTTGGCAATACGAGGTATATTTATTGCTGCCACTCACTGAAGTCTGTTAGCCCCGACAGAAAAATGTGGAAGCGTTCGGTAACAGACGAAATGAAATACACCAAACATAATAACTATAATACAGCTGTCTTAAGTGGCATTAGACACTTGTCTGCACGAGATAGTATTCTCATTATACATCGACATACTACAACATTCAGAGTGTGGCTTCTATGGCAAATACCAACAAAAACAAATTACTGAGTCACAATTAGCCATACTCTATTTCTTACTTTGAAATAATACCACGCCTCACCGTTAAAGATAAACATAAAACATCGCATGACAACATATGGAACCAGGATATATATTTAGTCATAACAGAATTATAAGATGTGTAAAGTGTATTTATTTAAATTGAGGGTATTCGGGCATTAGTAAATAATAAAAGTTCCGTATATCATAAATGTCTAGGCACTGAAGCAAAAAATCGTATCTGGCTGACCTACCGGTACACATATTCTCAATCAGCCCTTGTTTGGTACAGTATAAACTTTGCACTTTGTATCAAAAAAAATTTCAATAAAATATATACAGTAAATCCGAATATGCACAGGTAGCTGTGATTCGTTAACCGAAATTCCGATATATTTACTGTTCGTTTCAAAATGATTGTGAACCAAAATTAAACGGACAACTTTCCATTCAGTTGGTTTTTTTGGACAGACGAGTGGAATTCGCTACGTGACATACAACAAAATCTACAAATATCATTAGATCACCTGAGAAGAAATTCATTCATCAAACTTCGAACATCATAATACTCAAAACATATGGACATGCTAATTATCACTCGTACACAACACGCTTCGAGCTCGAATATGATCCTTGACCAGATATCCGTGAACCTATGTACATCCAACAGTTTCGGAAATTCTTCGTTATTTTCAATACACTGTCCGAATATGCATTATCTCAACAGTCATTTTTGCCAACCAATATTTATATATATTGCAAAGTGTATCTAACTGGATGTTATTATTTGGGCTTTAATCACTAGAGATGTACCCAAGCTTCCTACATAGATAATAGCTCTTTTATTATGATGGAAATCTGAATTCTGCTACATATTTCTTTGTGCATTCAGTTGACAAGATCAAACAAAAATGCAGTGCTAGTAAGCAATCTCCCTCTCTCTCCATGGATGTGAGGGATGGGGAGGGAGGGGGGGGGGGTCGTTGCAATAAACATAATAACAACACTACAAGATCCAGCTGCACAGCATTACAGTGATTCTTGAGTTTGCAGGTGTCCATTTGCAAGATTAACCCAGTTGAACTGAAAAAATGGGTTAAAAGCAAACAGGTGTAATGCATATGATAATACGTTGTAGCAAATATGCCCACAGTGCATTTTATTCCCTCTCTCATGTGTGTGTGGGTGTGTGTGTGGGTGGGTGTGTGTGGGTGGGTGGGGTGGAAGGGGAAATTAGAAACAGAAAGATACTGAAATATACAAGTAATACAGAAAATAAATTGCCCATTAGCTACCAGAAGTCTCATAATCTAAGCTGCTTAAGTGACAGGATGATCAGATCACATGAATCATCATCGATCAACTACTGATAATCACCATTAACAAACATGTTAGTATAAAGATATAATTGACAAAGTTATAGAGCAAAAACCAGGCTTCTCTTGGCTAATATATATATATATATATATATATATATATATATATATATATCTTCCCTGTCAGTAGAAATATGATGTTAATTTCAATAAACTGTGTATAAGATGCCTAAAAGATAATATTAGTTTTAATGTCATTTAAATATATATATATATATATATATATATATATATATATATATATATATATATATATGTGTTGTTTCATACACACTCCCTGCACATTGTTAAGACTTTTTGTGTATAAAAATAGTTTCCTGAGCGTGGAGTCCTATATCTTGCAGTGTCTCATCCAAATCCATGTCTGAGAAGTTACGACGTGGAAAGTTTGTGATCAGTTCATGGTTCTCAAGATCAATCTTGCTTTCAGAGACATATTCTGTGATAGCCTGCAATGAAAAGGTTTAAATACTCATTATAAGAAACACACATGGACACATCAAATCTTAAAAATGTACAATATATTACTTTATAGCCTGAAATTTGTATCCAATTTTTTGTCTCAATATAACCTCACAATTGTAAAAATCATGAGTTGAAAATTATGACACATTGCTGTGTGGTGTTACTGTACATAATTCAAATTATATACTGATATATAACAATTAAAATATATTACCTCTTATACCATTATATATCATCACCTAATATAAAATACACCATCACATATCATCAAACATATCATCAAATAACATTGTACATATCAGTAGACATCACACCTCCTTATAAATCATGTTAATTACATTTAAAGAATATAAAATTCTCAAAAGTCATCTGTCTGGTCAAAACGTGTTCCCACCTTTGCTGAAAAGTCTTTCCACTGAAGCAAATGATGCTGATATATACAAAATGTGTTTTTGGGGGGATTTTTTAGCAAACAAGATAAATGATGGGTACTTCTCAGCATGGAACTTCCAGAAGCTGAGTGAATTCATTTTTTCCCGGCAGTCACAGTAATTTGAGATAGTCACCTATTTCAGTTCTTAGACTGCTATTTTAACAGGATATGCCTTTCATTTGATAAATAACGCCAGACAACTGAGAATTCATCTCAGCTTCTGAGTAATCTAAACATTGTTTCCAAAAATATCGCACTCTCTTTTGTTTATAACATTAATGCATAAATCAGGTAATGGCATTGGCTTAAACGAACAAGTCAATCAGAATACTGGAGAATGTAGATAGAATGAACATGTAGATTCAACTCAAAGCACGGATAATTAAAAACTAAACTGAATGCAGATAGCTTCTTCAGATATATAGGCGTACATATGAGAGTGTCCTAGCAATATTCTGCTAACGGTATAAATAAAACTAAAGAGGCAGTTTCAGATATCTTGTGGTCAAAGTTGTGGAAGATAACCTACTTTACACGAATAATGCCACGAATCTAGCATTTATTTCATTTAAGATATAAATAATGTAAACTATAGAAATGCTACTATTATATATTTCTCGCAGAATTAAGAAGACAACAGCGTATTATATTTAGGAGCACTGTGCTTACAAAAGCTTATTCAGATTCAGAGCTCTAATCCTAACAGTTGTAACCTTCTATCTATTAACTACTTGGTGCCGTAGTTATGGTAGGATGAATGGACTATTTACTAAATTCAAATTGAACATCATATTCATAACTATCGTTAACGTCCAGTCAATAAAAGAAAAACACGAACCCTGAGTTTAGATGTAGATGGCAATGTTAGCGTATCCCTTTTACCATCCGGATAGCGAATCAAGAGCCGAGTTTTTGAATCTGAAAATAAACAGACAAAAAGAAAACATAAATATTTTGCTTTCAGACGACGCATACAAGTTCCAGTCTTTGTATTGCCGATTGATTACGTCATATTTGTACTACAATAAAAGATTAACCGTGGTCTTATTTATAAGTGAAGTTAAGCTTAAATCTTATCTGAAATGAAAATATTCAATGGCAGCGTGTTGCGTATACATGTCTGAATAATAACAAACAACCAGTTCAGATTAGCAGAAGGTATTACGTTAATAGCAACAATGTTAAAAAATACTGCACGATCTAGTCTAGTGCCGGGCTAAAATCTTGTTTACCAATTTGGCTAAAGAGCCAAAATTCTTTTAGCCAAATGAAAACTGATTTAGCCATTTTCGTATCGCATAAAAAAAATTAAAATTTAAGCTATAAATCTAGAAGCACATAAATAATGTCTATAACGATGACATGTACTACAGTAATCCTTGCTGTTTTGGTAAAACTACCAATCTCCAATGGTCTACTGATCATTGGTGCTTAACCAAGCAATCTTTTCCACCAACAAAACCATTTGACATGTTTTTATGAGTCATGGCTTTGTAACTATTTGGCCATGTTTTTTCTCTCAATTCATCCATTCCTGATTTAGCTTTCGATTCATAATTATGAAATTTATATAAATGTACCCAAGTAAAAATGACAAACACTGGTTGATAAATTCCTGTGAACAGCAAAATATCAGAACCAACCTGTATGATGAAGCTAGAATTCCATACATGCAAGATGCGATTTGTATGATTCTATATAAAATTTTCAGTATATTTTTCCATGGTATCCATGAATTTTCAGACCCCCCCCAGAACAATATTTCTACATCTCACTAGCCCTTGGACTAGTAAAATTTAAATCCACTAGCACAACCGAATTTCTTACTAGCCCAATAAAAATTTACTAGCTATTAAATCCATATTTGTTTACTAGTCAGAACAAAACTGTGCTGGAATCGATGGAGATCATAAATTTGTGTATGATTCATATTGATTGATGTTTTACCATCACTTTTGTGCACATGGTAGGGCAAATGGGGCGAGTGACCTATAAAGGTAATGAAGTGAAGTCAAAGATGAAAATCAACTATGCCCACGCTGAGATTCGAACTCAGGTGACAGTGATCTGTGGTCCAACGTGCTACCAATTAGACCACAAAGGTGATAAAGACAATAATGATGTGTTTGTGGTTTTATTGATCCACACTCTAACACAATACAAGTATATAATAATCATCAGTTCATGGTTCATCCAGTAATAAATTAATGGTCATGTCCACAATCTGGCCAGGAATTTTCTTCTTGTGGCTGTTGAGGTGATAAGGCAAGCCCACTGTTTTTTTTAAATATAAAAGGAAGCACAAAATACCAAACAAAGACAGTAATCATTGATAGACAGCATACAGAGGAACAAGGAAGAAACAAAAACTGCATCCAATTCCTTCAGTAAAGTATGAAAACAGTTAATATGATATATTGAATCCTTATTTATGTCATAATGTTAACATAAAATGGAGAAAAACACTGACCAAACAAATAAACAGGAAAGGGACAGAAATCCACCATATAAACAAGATAACAGACTCCAGGTCATAAAATTCTGGATTCACCATCAATCGTTACATGGAGCGATCCATTTTGTCGTATTCGCAAATTGCATACACTGTCACACATGTGGAATCACGCTCTTATGTTTCCAGTTTTTTTTCAGTCTGATTCGCATAACGCATATATGGAATCTCGGCTTAAGTTCTTGTAGTTTTGGCAATTTGGCGAAGGGTCCAGTTTTTTTCTTTCGCCATTTAGAAATCGGTTTCGCCAATGGCGCAATTGGCCATCGACAGTGCTGGCCTAGACATTGTATCATTCCAAGACAAGGGCATAAAGATGCCTGAAGAATATCGGGAGCATCCCATGACCTCACATAATTTAATTTGTAATCTTGGACAACTGATTCAAGAATCCATGTGGGTAATAAAAGATAATAATATTTGTAAACAATGCACTCACTCATGGCAGAGTAGAACTATTATCACATTCTTGGAAGATCTCATACAGTTACTGTGTTTCCCCCTGGTGATGCCAACTAAATCAGCTAGTTGGATTTTAAATAGCAATTCATGCACACATCCCACACACACATTATTTTATTGTCCATTGTACAATGGGGCGCCTCCGTGATCTAGTGGTAGTGTGTTGGACCACAAATCACTACCACTGTGTTCAAATATCGGCGTGGGCATAGCTGAAGGTTGTTTCATCTCTGACTTCGCTTCATTACCTTTGAAGGTCACTCGGCCCATTTAGCCTACTGTGTGCACAAAAGTGTCCATAAAACATTAATCATTAATTGTACAATGAACTGGTTTCTAACCTCAAGGGTGAGGAGTAGCACCTCAACACCAACTGAGCCACAAAGATACTACCTTGATCATTATTATCCATTATGATTGTTAACAAATTATTAGAAGGAAAAAAATTGTTAATGAATGCTACCAAATGTCAAGCTGCTAAAATCTGGATGAATAGAAAGAAAGACGAGGCATTACCACAACATCTTAATAACATCGTATTTTCAAAAGATACCAACCTGAATCCTGGCCAAGGTAATCCTTCCAACTCTTTGTGGAACTCTGTGATTCCTGTGATATGGATTCCAAACCATTGTCGAGGCAGCGGTCACTGTTGCTTGATGATGAATCATCCCCATTGAGGTCACTTTCCCCATCTGAACTAACTACGACTCGCACCTTCTTATTTCGTCCATTTTTCACCACCGCTCTTGAGTTAATTGAGGCTTTGCCTTTACTGATGGGCTTTTTATCCAATCCACTACTGCTGCTACTCAGGGTATCCTCCGAATCAGACTCGACAGAGACAACAGTCGTCTTTGAGCTTCCTGAGTGATTTTGTCTACTGGCCTCTTCGGCGTCTGATGCGGAATCAGAAAACGTCTCAAGTTCGCAATCTGAGTTATTGCTGTCCGAGGTGAGCACAGCTGTACTGGTCTTTGTTTCTTTTAACGATGCCTGGATGGCAGCTTCCAACTGGCTCTCTTCACTTGCTTCGATCAAAACATTCTGCAACAGATTGACACAATTTCATATTAACATGATGTCACATTAAAATTAAGTCATATTATAGTAAAGCTAACTTCCAGTTGCAAGTGGAGTGGATTTTACATGCACTTGATAAAGGTTTCTTATAACCGAAACTAGTTGTGCTATTTTGGGCTGAGTGAAAATACTATTATTTCTGCTATTGTCGGGGGTATTAGAATTATTATCATAATAGATATTATATGTACTGATATATATGCTTTATTTCCAGTTATAGCTGCGTTATATATGTACTAATATATATAAAAAAATTCTATTTAGGTAGTAGTCATTTGATCATAATTCTGTAAGAATTATAAACATCACGAAAACCTGAGCCCACGCCTTTATTATATGTAACATAAAACACACACACACACACATGTGCACCAAACATGACAGCATGTTTATTTTATTTTTTTAATTCTAAACTACAGATAACATTTTACTGCTCTAACCTCCTTCTTTGATCGTTTATTTGGTGGTGAACTAGTGCTGCCATCTGGTTTTGGATATTCTGCGATAAAAGTCTTTACTGGAAAGAAAATATCACCAAATATTATAATTATTGATCGATCTCATACAAAATGACTGTAGTTAATTACACTGTGTGTGTGTGTATATATATGTGTGTGTGTGTGTGTGTGTGTGTGTGTGTGTGTGTGTGTGTGTGTGTGTGTGTGTGTGTGTGTGTGTGTGTGTGTGTGCATGAACTGCAATAAAAGGTCAAAATAGTATCCTGAGAACTGCCTTCCATAAAGATTTTATATCACTCATTGTAAAACATCAACGAGTGAATTGGTTTTAAAGTGATGCTGATTGTAAAAAAAGGCAAGCATTTTACAATAATATGCTAAACCTTAATATACACAGTCTATGCAAAAACAACTGATAACAAGAGATTCTTCTACATTGGAAACTGGAGGGGAACTAAAACAATACCAAACAGATATCACACTATTAACCCATGTCCATTTTGGCCAATACTTTCTAAGTTTACCATTTTCTTTCATTTCAAATTTATTCAATCCAAACAGAGGTCAACTTACTCAGTTCTATAAGTGCTGCTGGATCAGTACTGCTCCATTGTGCCATACGTTCACCTAAATACAAGACAAAAAAGTAGAAATACATGATACAATATTAAGATAATTATTACATTCATTAGTTCCTTGGGCAATTTCTGAAACAAAGTGAAAGATAATTTTATTGGATACTAAATCCGTTAGCATTAAACAAACTTTATTTGCTGGTAAAGACTAGCAGCAATAAATACCCTGATACCCAATTTAAATAAAGGTGCTTTGGGCACCTCTCTATAAATACTTCAGCATAATTTCCCTGATTGATATAAGCAATCTTGCTGTATCTAAGCTCCAACAGGACCTGATCATGATAGTGTTGCTGTCCCATTAAATACCGTATTTTTCTGTGTATACCACGCATTCGTGTATATTGTCCAGAAAAATGTCTGGAAAAACTTAGTTTTGGTATATAACGTGCAGAAGAAACTGGGAAAATCTTCATCTGGACTTGCACACCATTTCTTCTGTAATATGCTCCCATGTGCTTTTCACCCAACCGATGATCAGGGGAATCGACGGTCTCTTTAGGTTACCAGCAGCTGTTAGTAGTTTAATGACATACACCCTCCATGTATGATGGCCTGCGTGGATATAGATACGGATATTGCTCCTAAGGTCCACAAAAAGATCAAAAGCTGCTCACCACAACCTTTGATTTCCATTCTTAGTGTTTTTATATTATAAGTAATAAACAAACTTCTGAGCAGTGATTTCAATTGTGTTGCTAATCAATGAAATATGACCTACACATAAGTCAAGTTTTAACAGTAGTGATTTATATTCACACTTGTATAATGATCCTTTTGATCATTTGGTAATTAAAGGTGATAAAAGATAATAATTAGACAAAAAAGGGAATTATTTGATTTATTATAATAATGGTGAACACAGTTCAATTAAGTTTACAGTATTATAAATAGCAATGCAAATCCGGGGCGAGTTCTTATTATCAACTTAGCAATAAAATATATCACTCTGTCTATTTTTATTTTCTTTTAAAAACAACTGGATACATTTAATTATGGTGTATACCGCACACACGCAAAACAAAGAAGGAAAAAAGTGACAAAAAACTTGTGCTGTATACACAAAAGAATATAATAATGGCTGAAATGGCAGTTTTTAACGTGGCTGGCAACCTCAAATGAAGTGGACGCATATGGTCTGTAATTTATAGCTTCCCCATGGAGACTAATTCTAAATAAATGTAGAATTTAGAATATATGGCATGTTCGGTGGAGAAAACCTTGCCAGTTACCTGGCAGGATGAAAAACTCCCCCTTACTATAGAGGCACAAACCTGCGACCTCCAGCGCAGAATGACAATAGCCATAGGTAAATAGTCTCACGCTCTACCCATGAGGCCAAAGAGGTGCTAAAGCCATAAAGAATACGGTAAGCATGAGCTATTAAAGACCCTCCAAGATGTAAAACATGCAGGCAGTAACCATTCCTTAGGGTGTTTGGACTCATTCCACATGGATCTGTCCACCTCCAAAATACCAATGCGAGAGCTCAGTTCAGCCTCTTAGAACATAACGTAAAGAACGAAACACACGTACTATACACACGTGGCAGAAGCGGATGTTGGCATGTGATGTGGAAATGGGTTCCCAAACAACTTACATCACTAGAATTTTTCCTCTGATCGTTCTTCCCAGTCTTGAAGACTCTGCCCAAAAAAGTTTAGATACTTTGCCTTGGACAGTGACTGGCTGTGATTATTTAGGATCCACCGGGTGAATCTTCAGTTACCATAGAAATATATCGCTCTCAAAAATAATCCATAAACACCTACATGGATCAGCTTTAGATTAGCCATTTTCAGCCACTTAAAACTTTGTTTAAAATATCACAACCAAACAACAATGACTAATTACCAACTAAGACATTACAATAAATATAATAATGATAACAATAATTCAGTTGATCAAAAACTGCTCTCGTTAGTGAGGGAGGTTTAAAATCAAGGTATGCATTGCGTTCACTTGCAGTTCAGTTCCAAGTTGATGAAATGCTTAAGAACATATATTAGGGTAGTACAATATCAAGAATTTCATTGAAAATCATGAAACAATTCTCAGGTCAGTCATTAAACATTTATTACAAAAGATGGTGTCTCGAATCAATTCGTATGGAAATTATGCATTTAATGTATGATGCCCACTTGTGTCATTGGATTGGATTTGAAGTGCATTACCACCTGCAAAGTTTAAATCTTTTCTTGAAACTTACCTGTTCATGGTTGCTGTTGTCGGAGTAAACAATATTTATTGTGCATGTTAGACATTCTTAACTTGGTTTTAAACATCTCATTTTTGGAGAAGACTGAATGGCTGCTGCCTAGTAAGGGTGCTTTATTAAATTTTACTTTTTATCAACAATATTCCAATAATATTATAATCACATTTGAGTTGTAGATTTTTTCATGCGCACTGCCGATAAAAATGTAATGAAATCGCTTTGCATGTAGATCACAACTAGCAAAATAACTGAATATCTTCCCGGTTACTGAGACAGAAATGAGAAAACAAATGGCAGCATTCCATAAGAATCAGCAATAAACAACAGACCAAGCAAACTAACATGCTACTTAAACTAACCCAACACTAAAATTTATATTTCAAATCAGTCTAATTGAAATAACAGCCAACGTTTAGATTTTACATATTTTGTGAGAAATATTGGCAAGTGTTAATCTTGGCCTCACGAGACAAATGTACGTCATCACAAAAAACCACAGATCTGTGGAAACAATCACGACATGCATTTACAATTTTTCATAACACTGTCCTGGTGTTCAAGAAGCGCTTCTTAGCCAACTGTGATTCTTGTCACCGGGGTCAAACACCAGCCAGCCTCTGATTGGCCAATACTTTGGGAATCTTCGGAATGAAAAGGACCATTACATTAAGAACATCACAGCAATGTACTAGTCAATCACCTAGCTAATGGTGTTGCTAAAGTACAAGCACAATGGTCCTTTTCATAGAGATCGGCAATCCTTGGTAAATCGGCTGACCAATCAGGAGCTGGCTACCTTTTTGAGTCCTTTCTTAATAACCGTCAATGGGAGCCGTGATTTGTAGTATTTTACTCTATTAAAATTGACTTTGGTTGCCATACTGGAATGCTATTCGATAAACTCAAATACTATTATCTGTTTTTGACAGTTTAAAGCATATTAGTTAGTTGTGACTGCACACATAGCCAAAAGTGAACTGCATTGTGAGAAAATAATGACCCCTGTTTCAGGTAGAAATCCTGAACAGGATTTACTATTCACTGAAATAATCGTTTGTTCATGGTCCCTTCGCTTCAAATTTACGGGGCAATGTAGAAGGTATATTCAAGCTTATAATATAAAATATTAAATTCACAACTTATTTCTAACTGTTGCTTAACAAATAGGACAACTTATATTGATCTTTCAGATGAAAAAACATTTGAAATACAGATGGCAATTTCATACTGTCGCCGGATTAACGTTTAATAACCTTATCTACTTTATCACTGGAAAAAGACTATATCCAGACGGTGTTTTCTGACATAGCTGAAAATAGTTCAGCTGGATTCTTGTCACCGGGGTCAAATGCCAGCCAGCCTCTTCGGAATGATAAGGACCATTACATTAAGAGCATCACAGCAATGTACTAGTCAATCACTCACCTGTTATAGGATCTATAACATCAATGCAGGGCCATTTGTTAATATTGTAAAACTGCATGTATCTCTTTCCATCATCGCTATCAGAATATACCTGAAATAGGACAAAATAATATATATATTTGTTTTGTTTAACCTAGGATTTGGTTACAGCTGGGATATATATGGCCAAGAGCCTACTTGCTAGGACAATGAGACAATCTCATAAAATATCATATCGTTATGGGTAATGCTGAGATTTAATCCATGATCTGCACATCTGGAGCATTGTGTGCTACCTAGCTGAAGTAAGAAAACTAGGATATAAATATATTAACATGAACATTTAAGTATCATAAAGATTACTGCTCAATATAAGTACATACATAAATAAATATGTATTAGCTAATTACAGGCAGGCACATTATGTCACAGTCGTTGGGGTCCACCAACTCATCAGCCGTGTCATAGGTCGACCACAAAGCGAGACAGGGGCACTATCGGAGTTGGGCGATAATAGGGAGTCCACATATTCACCTCGTTTTGCACCATCCTTTAAGATTACATAAAACTGTTTATTTCATAAATGTTCCCAGTAATTGTTTAACCATTTGTTGACTTAAACATAAATGTTACTTCAGTGTTTGTGTGGAAATAAAATGTTCTGCAAAATTGGGCAAAAAGTAGCAGCCATTTTGGATTAGTGATATTCATAGGCCATAAATAGTGCATGTTTTACAGATGAAGGTAGCAACTATATGAACCAATAAATGGACATTTATAGGTGCGTGTGTGCAAATAAACGTCAGTGAAAGTGTATTTGTTTATCTGCTACTGTAATGAAAATGTCATATCTTATTGAACAATTTTATAGAGCATGAATTTAGTGGGTGGAGTCGCACAATAATTGAGGGTTGTGATTGTGAAGGCTATTTGTTCAGCTGATTGAGCCAAGGTGGGGTCGAATTAAGCTGGTGCTCAATAAATATATGTGTGGGTCCGTTGCGGCCATTGTCTATGTTTTTACATGTAAATTACAAACTGTGAAATCACGTTCAAATTATTTCAAAATGTTTTAACCATCAGTTGCGGATTTCATGCCATTTTGCGTAAAAATGTTCTGTACTGTATTCCACGATTCGGGGTCCAAGGTCTGACTGTGTTATATCCGATTTCATGTTATAACGAACCACAGTATAACAGGGCCTGACTGTATATATATTTTGGGGTTGATTTCATATAATCCAAATACAATTATGCATATCATGCTGAATACAGTGTATTTATTGGATATTTACCTGAGGGAAGGCATAGCAAATTGTACATACCAACAGCATGTGCTGCATGCAGGGTGCGTGCACAGACACAAACAAACAAAGAAAACGAAATGGAAAGTTTTGCAGGTATGAATTAATTGATAGAAAAGGAGAAAGTCTGAACATAAAATCTCATCCAGGTAAATATGTTTAAGCTCTCACAATGGCAGCAAGCACAACAACACACAATATTTATTACATTAAATGCAGAGTCAGCTCAGATATGACATGCCCATGTGAGATTTGAGCATCATAATTATTTATCTCCATCAGTCACATGTCTGCATTGATTAATTTAAAACATTCCAACATAATGGGTATATGAGGTGGTTGTATATGAGTAACACTTCGAAGGTAGTCAAAGACAAAGTCATATCGGGGATCTTCCTTGATTTATAATAATAATATTATTACCAAGAAATATTGTAAATAAAGAGCACACAACTACCACCAATTAACATGCACAGACAAAGAGTGCCATCACCATTGCTTAGGCTTGGCTACAGCACAAGCAATCCATTAAGAAGAATTAATTTGACCTGAAATGTGCCCAAACCAGGCATGATGTACTCTTAGCTGCAACACTGCAGTACATTCTGAATTCCATGTTCAAAATACATCAGAGTAAAAGTGTGCTTATCTGTATGTTTGTTCGCAGTGCTGTCATTTCAGATAAATGAACCTACTTCATTTAACTTAAACATGCAATAAAGAATACAATAGAAAGAAGTATTATATGTCTAGTTAGTTGATATATTTAATAATAACTAACCTGCCAGAAGATAAAGTTATATTTCACAACTTCTTTTACAGCAGTTTTACTCCAGACATCTCGGTTCAACACTTGGCAGGCAAATTCTTGCACATTTTGTATGTTAATCATAAGCCACTTGTTAGTTGCTGTACCTGCTTCTTTTGCCTACATCATTTAAAATATAAGATTTCATGAATTGTTAAAAACTATCATTCACACTTACACACACAGGTTTCACACAAAGAAAATATTGGTTCCTGGATGTTTTGTGAAAAAATTCGGTATTTGGTAATAATTTTTCAGATACCTAAATGCCAAAATATAAAAAAGACAAACAGATGAACCAAACTACTCCATGAGGTTTTAGTAGTTAAATATAAACAACAAGTTACTGGAACAAAAGTATTTTCAGGTAGCAATGCAAAATTTCCTAAGATTCTTACCACCAAAATAATATTCAAAGTGTTTCAAGAGGCCATACAAACCATCGCATACATACAGATAAGTAACTTGTTCCTCACCAGAAACACAAACAACAACATATTTCCTCTAGCTCTCTATCTTTCAGACCTCCATATTTACACATATGCAATACCTACACCATGAAATGAGCCTTTATACATGAGATCAATAGGAGGACGGAATAAATCCTCTAGGGTTTCTTTCTTGTGGCTAGACACAGCCAGACCTTGGTGTGCTCTCTCTTCTGCTTGCCCTAACATATAGAAAGAAATTGAAAGAAATAATTGATTAATTAGCCATCAAGCAAATGATAAAAGACTTGTTCTAGCAATTTTTTCTGAACAATCAAAATAAACAAAAATGAACTACAGAATATTCGCAAGTGCTTTGCAAAAAAAGATTCAGGTTTATATCTGGAAATACAAGGCTTTCCAAGAACAGTTAGGAAGCTGGTAAAACCAGTGAAACATGGAAAGTGCTTTTCAATGGGAAATTTTATAATTAAAATATGTGTTAATTAACAATTAAAACTACCTCAAAAGCTCATCCATTCTTAGTTAACTATGAACTATAAAAGACAAAAATTCAGTTAAAAAAGGTTTATAAATTATCAAATAAATTTAACTAATCACTGTTCAGGTTTAGCTTGTAAAATGTTGAAATCTCCTTCAAGCTAGTTTTGCATCTATCAACCAAATCATAGGGAGCTTTTTATTAATTCAAGCAAAAGTATGGAATTACACTAATATTGCAAAGCCAGCAAAATATGTCACATGCAATAAGTACTTTCATCACTGCTTTGTTTACTGGAAAGCATGGAATCCAATAAATAGTAAAAGGAATGAATAACATTTGGAGACATTTTAATGTTCATCCTACACAAATCAGTCTCCCCAAATATATTTCAGTTCAAATTTTACCCTGGACAGTATTAACCATTATTTCTACATTGGTAAAAAACATGCCAACTGTATGTAAAACATTAACAAAACCGCACAATTCAACAAATGATGACTTACTTATCTCTGCTTGAAAGTCTCTAAATCCATCGAAGACTGATGTGGCTGCCCTCCGTCGTATGGCATAGCCAAATCCATGCTGTTGCTCTTCTACAAGCTGTTCTCTCTTTTGAGGTATTGGTGCACGAATCTCATCAGACAAACTACAAGTTTAAGCAAGCCAACATGGTTAATCTAATATTACTGCAAAAATCCAGTTACATAACATTACAAGTGTCTGTATTTCAGCTCGAGTCATATGACAATTGTACATTAAATGTAATATGCCTCACTTTGTGGAACAGTTTACTACAATAGATTAGAATTTTATCATCTCTTGAAACATTTGTTCTAAAACTCAACTGCTCAATGTTATTACCTTCGGATAAACAATAATTATTTAAATTGTTCAAATTTATAACTAGATTTTAGATAGCTATTTGGTGTATCACTACTGTACAATGATATTACACACATTGACCAAAATTTAGATGCAAGAACAGATTACAAAATAAGATATACATCTGTTTGATTCTTTGAGGCAATTAATAAACAAATATATTAGAATATTATATTCAATTAGTCAGATATGATTTTATATATAATAATAATAGTAATGTATATTTAACAAAGCACCATCACTAGCAGGAGCCATTCAAAGACGCTGTATAAATAATAAGTAATATAATAATATCCCAAATAATATGTCTGTAAAAAAAAATATAAGAGGTTTAAAATTTCACAAAGTGGGGGCTGCAACACTAAACAAATGCACAATCACCATATGACTTGACTTGAGACACTGGTAACTGCAATATTATCTGACTCGATGACCTGAGTTTTCGGGATGACTTTCTGATGGACACCAGTTCACACAGGTATTCTGGCACCTTATCATTAATAGATTTATAAGTTGTTAATAAAATCCTGAAATGGATATGCTGTCTAACATGTAGTTTTTGAAGAATTGGGGTGATATGATCATATTTTCTACTTAAAACGACTTAAATTAAAGAGTTCAATAAATATTTATCAACCGGAAACCTGTTTTCCACATCACAAAACTTCAACCAACATATTGTCTGAACTCAACACACTGTTTTTAATCCATATGGAATATCAAGGATTATCTTACGAATTAATAAAACTGTTGATTACATCACATCAGTGATTACGTTTTACAGATCAGCAAGTTTAAAAAACAAACATTTAATTTCTAGTCAATAGCCTAGCCTCGAATATACCTACCTATAACATTAT
The DNA here is from genome assembly GCA_025642065.1 of Paralvinella palmiformis. NCBI lineage: Eukaryota > Metazoa > Annelida > Polychaeta > Terebellida > Alvinellidae > Paralvinella > Paralvinella palmiformis. The sequence continues at coordinate 20,552 of JAODUP010001053.1, forward strand.
CATTTATATATGAACATCACTAAAAACACATTCAATGCTGCAGTCACTTACCACTCAGCTGCCGATATATCTGTCAGTAGTTGATCTTGACCAACTTGTCCCGAAGCTGTTTCTCCATTTCCTGTTCCATCCATGTGCATGCCAACAGCCATCTGTAAGTCTCCATTGCAAGCCTCCAATAGATGAAGGGCAATTTCTTTTGAAGCACCTTGATGCAGAGAACAGAAATTCATGTCACGTTTGGGGAAGATTGCAATAAAAAAAAATCTCTAACAATGTACTTTACAGCTATTTGTATAACTCCAATATCCAAACATGACAATTGTGTTTTAAAATTGTTTAAGGAACTCCTAGATTGAGTTTAGTAGTCATCCTTATGTGTTAAGTATGTGGCGAAGCAAATATTTCATGATTCAATTCTGCAGCAACTCTTTGTGGCTGCACCTAGTATTTCAAACACTTTTATCTGTAGCCTTATGTGATGTGATACGTCAAGCATTGTGAATGGGGCCAAATAGTAATGCAGGGTTATAATCTAATTAGGGATCTATTACTATTCCAGACAACTAGTAACTTGGAAAACAAACTAGACCTGAGAGTAATTCATTAGTCCTAAACTATGTCAAGTAAAGTTTCACACACACATAAAGTTTATTTCATAATGTGTGAAGTTCAAGTGCTTTTGTAAAATTATAGATCAGGCATGACAGCGGCCATTGAAAAAAGCTGTGAACAGCAGGAATGAAGTGACCCACATGCATCTGGGGATGTGAGAGGAAAATTAGGGTTTTGTGCATTTGTAGGATAACCTGATGCCACTAGAGTGGGCATAAAACACAACTTTTGCAAGGGACTATTTTTCAAACCACCAGTTTGACCCACTCCCACTCTAGAAAAACTGCCATCCCTGATAAATGCACTGAAATATTTAAGCTGTTCCCAAAAGAGCATCTGCTTTTGACTGCAGAACTCTGGAGGAAACTAATATTGGGTTCCTTTCTGTTTTAATATGAATTTATCAAGGGAAAAAATCCAGCCCAGGGAATACAATGGAAGGAATTTTTGTGTGATGGTGATGACAACAGATTGGCTATGTCTGGGCCATGACAAGTCACTGCAGATCCTTCCTTGTTTTAACCAAATTATTGTACTCACCCACAGGAAGACCCACGCTGAAAATTTTCTAGTCCCATCAATCCTGCATGAACCACTGAGCAATAAGTTCAAACCCTGATAATGTTGGGTCATGTGTCATTAGCATGGCAGCAGAAGATCTACAGGGCTCTGGGACTCTTTGGCAATTGCCACCCAAGCCTCTTTGCCTGATGGCCCATCTGCCAGGCAGCGAACACCAAATTCCCTGGCCAATTCGCCACTAGTGCCTTGGCCCATTCGCCACTTATAATTGATCCTTAATGCCATTAGAACAAAACTAGTTATATTATTGTTATTGGTCTTACATATCGTTTTTAAATTTCAGCCAAAATGGGATTCAAGCTAATCGGTCATAAATCCACCACAGTTGACATTTACATATTATGCAAACACAGTCTGTAAATGTAATGCAAACGAGGTCATTTATTGGCATCTTCAATATTTAGTATCATTTACTATTAACAGTGCAACATTAATTTGCAGTGTAACCAGTGTCAATGTTCGAATATTGGTGGGTGGCTTGTAGACTTTGCCAAGTTCTTTAAGTAGGAGAACAGAATATATATAATTTGTTATGAAGAATTTATTAATTAAATAGGCCTACTAATTCCTATAATCAATGACGTAATCAAAATAATCGTTGAAGCCCATTCTCATCGAAGCGTTGACAATGGATAATAATTGTAATTGGGAGCATATATTCATGATCTGCTTAATCGGAGTAGACACAGTCTGTTGCTTTGATATAAATTTGTTATGTTTATGACATAAGTGGCGAAATCGATGGCAAATGGGCCAAACCAAAAGGGGCGAATGGGCTCTATTGTGAGTGACAAATAGGCCATGAAAACTAGTAGATTCTAGGTGGTGAAAAGCCCTCGGAGGCAAGCATTCCCATCTGCAGTATCTCACTGGTAGGTAATTCAAACTCCAAATTATTTAAAGCAAATGTCTTTAATCAGCAAAGTCCTCTGATTCTTCTTCTTTAGAAAATCAGTCTGCATTCACTGAGACTCTGGGGTGAATTTACAAAACATGCCAATGGGGTTTGTTGAGTTGACTGAACTGAGTTAGTAAATGGGGCAGCGAATGGACTGGAATTCCTCGAAAGTTGCTACTTGATCATAGCGCAAAGTACGTGTTATAAGTTTTACTAGACAAGCAAACTAATACGTTCTTGAACGTACCAGTTCATAAACCTTTACTGACATATGATCTAATAGAACAATGAGTGTTCCACCCCAGTCTAAGAATTGATTTAAAAGATACTTGACAAACAGAAACTGAACACTTCATCACTATGAACTTTGCCACTTTATATAAGCATCACTCAATTAGCTACTGTATATACTCATGTATGAGCCACACTTTTGATACAAAAAAATGGACGTCAAAAGCAGGTGCGGCTTATACACAGGTCAGACTAAAAAGGAAGGTATTATTTGGCATAATTTAGGGGGAAATACAATAATATTGTTTTACAACATTAATAATGAATATCTGAACAACAAACAAATTAATTAGGTGTGTTTTCGCTGTTGTCTTTTGAAGCCAAACTTAATCACGATAACCGACAGTGAGTATTTTGATGTCGGCCTGTTGTCAAGTAATAATTTATGGGTAATGTAGTCAGAGTCAGACTGTCGCTGGTACCAAGACGGTCTGGGAATGGCCAGCACATGATTTATTATCTAGAAGTGTCAAATGATCCGGATCGCAATTAATCTGTTTGATGCACAGGGATCCAGAAAGCACAGAAATCCAGTAAAGTACGACAATCTGATCCTACAAAAGGTGTAGGTCCAAATCGGCTGTGATACGAAAATGGCGCACTATGACCAATAAGGCCGCCTCCATAAACTATTAGAGGCAGATTTTATTTTTGGTCTATCTAAGATGTGTCATTACTACTGAAATGTGTGAGCGTGTGTAATTGAATGGAACAGCAAATGAAGCCACACAAAGACTGACCATAGAAGCCACATCAAAGGAAAACGACTATAGCGAACAATGTGTTAATTACTTCCAAAGCTGGCACATGAGAACTACTAATAAACTACTTCAAACAGCATTACGGAAACGAACACACAGCAGCAGACAACCTGAAGCTGCCATTGTTATCTATCATCACACAGTGGATGAAAACGGCCTAGGATTAAATCGACCCTGGCATTATTACCAAATCATTCAAGAAGTGCTCTATCAGCAATGATTTAGATGGCATGGAAAATTATACATAGTGAAATGAACAGCATGACAAATCTGACACTGACAAAGAAGGTGACAACATGTATGATAACACATGAACAGATACAGCAGATGTTCAATGAAGATAGTGATGATGATGAATTTTTGGGCTTTGAATAAATTTGCTGATTTTAGTGTGTCTTATACATGGGTTCAACTCTAACTTCTAAGCGGGGTTATTGGTCCAAAAACTCTAATACACGTGTGCAGCCTATAATGGAGTAAATATGGTACATATTTCACCACCAGGGCCTGAAAAATTAGTTGCCTGGGGGCAAATATATTTTCATGCCCGGCTAGTGTTTGATCACCGATCACTTGCCTGTCTCAGCAAGTGCCTTTTTGAGATGAAAACTCACCAAATATGTGTGTGTGCATGCCTGATGAGCAAGCCAACTAAAAAATGAATTTTCCTGCTGCCTACCTATAGTCATAATCCACGATGAAAAGCTGGCTGTGAGTGCCAGCTATGCCTAAAGCCGAGATTACATATACGCAGCATGCAAATATATGTATATATGCGACTTTGGGGTATCCATGTGTTTCAGACACCCCTTTTACATTCTTACCTATTTTTCTTGGGAAAGCCTACCTGGATACTGGAATCAGACCATCAAAACCAGAATTTTACCATGTGGTCATAAAACCATCCATTTTGTCCCACACGAAGTTGCACATATAGAATCACGCTTGTATGTTTACATGTTTTCCATATTCATATTTTATCAGATTCGCATAGCGCATACGGAATCTTGGCTTAAAATCGAGATTCCATATATGTATCCATGTGTTTCAGATACCCCTCTCACTTTCTGACCTATTTTTCTTGGGAAAGCCTGCCAGGATACTAGAATTAGATGGTTGAATGCAGAATTTTATGACCCGGACTGTAAAAATATGGATTTAACCATCCGATTTGCAACAATTGCTACACGGAGCAATCCGTTTTATCGCATTCAGAAATAAGATAACTAGTCACTCATTTTAAATCACACTTGTACGTTTACATGTTTCCATTTTTGTCGCATAACGTGTATAAGGAATCTTGGCTTAAGACAACACACCAACTATTTAAATGGTGTCATCGATTAAAAACTGTATTCATTGCAATTTAGTAGCTATGCATTCTTGATAATTTGAAATTTTATTTATAGATTCTAGAGTGAGAGTGAAAATGGCTACGGGTAACTCAGCAAAGCAGCACTTCTCTATTTGTCGATTTGTATTACAAATACATGTTTATATGTAGGAAGGTGAAATATAGCAGATTTAAAAATAAATAATAATTTTGGATCAGGTGAAAATTCTTGGACTAGTGAAAACATATGTTAGGCAAGTGCATTTCTAATCTACTTGCCCTGGGGCAACTGAATTGAAAAAAAAAATCTGGCCCTGCACCACTCACACTTGAATTAGTATCTTATTCAGTGATTTTTCAAGTAATACAAACCAAATATTTTTTTAACACTAGTTATAATGCATACCAATTGTAATCTTGCCATTCAATATATTTACAGTATACTTGATGATTTGTCTAGTAAATAAGTACATCAAATTGACTAAGAGTAAGACACAGCCTATCTCAATCACTGTAATCTGGCATCTTTCATAATCAAAGCCATAGATCTTACAATCTGAGCTAAATTTACAATAATTTAACCATAAAATATTACGAAATATCACATAACAGAACGCAATATCCATTTTTTATATAATATGTTTCCCTTCAGTCATCAGTCGTGATCAGACACTCAGTGACTCAGTCAAGTTTGTAGTAACATTCAAACAAATGTAAAAAAGGGTATTTGATTTATGGAACTGTCTACTACGTGAGCCATACATGAAACAGACAAGAATTTTGTTTTAATGTGTACAAATTGTACACATTAAAATATCCCAAAGTAGACTTTGATAATCAATATTATCAGAAAAGATTCATTTCATGCATAATCTGTTTCTTAAAAAAAATTCTTGTCTGTTTCATGTACGGCTCACGTACGTGTAGACAGTTCCATAAATCAAATATAAAAAATTACATTTGTTTGAATGTTAACTGGGAATAAAACGAATGTCTATCAATAAAAGTACATATATTGTCTGTCAGACAACATCTTATTTATTCATAAAGTACGATGATGTCACATATTATCACAACGTACCTGTCACCGAACAAAATTGTTCGGGTAAGTCTCCAAAATCTTTCGTCTTACTACTCTTTGACTTAGATTTAGTCTTACGCCTTTGGTCCATATCAACAAACCACAGTGTAGCATTAATACATCGTACGTGGAAATGTATCGAAATGAGATAATATTGATCGTAAATGTGGTCTGTATACTCCCTGAGATCATAAATAAAGATATAAAGTCACTGTTTATAGTTTTATTAAAAAATACTTTTCTCAGAGCTGTTATATCATGGTTAAACACGGTCTTGGGTAGCACAAAGGTATCCGTTGTAACGCTAGCTGTCGTTCATTCTCTACTCATTTAACTGAGAAATAGATGTTTCCAAAATATTTAACTGTATTTTATCAAAATAAATATATTTACTCATTTATATTATATATATATATATATATATATATATATATATATATATATATATATATTATTAAACTGTTTTTAGCAAAAAAATTTTAATACCCTTTAAAATTTTAAATAGATAAAATTATCGTAAATATGGTCTGTATATCCTAGATATAAATAAAGATATAAATACTGTTTATATTTATTAAAAAATATTTTCTCAGAGTGTTATATATTTAAAATCTTGGGACACAAATATCGTTGTAATATGTCGTTATTCTCTATATTTAATAAATATTTTAAAAAATTAACTGTATTTTATCAAAATAAATATATTTATTCATTTAATTATATATATATATATATATATATATATATATATATATATATATATATATATATATATATATTAAACTTTTTTTATCAAAATAAATATATTTACTCATTTAATTATATAATAAATATATATATATATATATATATTATATAAATATATATATTTTTATTTTTATATATAAAAATATATAAAATATATATATATATATTAAATTTAAACAAATTAACATTAGTTAAACTATATAAGACACATTCATACGAAAACAAGTAATCCTTTTATTATGTTTGAACTTAAAGAAATGCATAAATTACATTCATGCATACTACTATAGTTTGGAAAATTGTTTGTTATATGCATGTCTACAAATTTAATATTATTAAAATGTGGATATATTCTTTTGCTTGTTCCCCCCCCCCCCTGATAATAATAAAGGCGGAAATGGCAGTTTTTAAAGTGGCTAGCAACCTCAAATGAGGGAGACGCATATATCAATGGCGGATTTACCGGGGGGAGGACAGAGTTCGGGACCCCACCTCTAGTAGAGATCTTCCATCTTTAAATGCAATATACCATTTGGCAACATAATAACAAGTAGAAGTACTACGAATTTGTCATTCTTAAATAACCATACATTAAATTGAGTATTGCGTAATGTGTTTCTGATAGCATTATTATTTAACATACAATTAAATCACAATTAAACTTTATTTTATACTAAGTTACTTAGTATAAAATGAAGTATAATTGTGATTTGTCTGCTAAATAATAACTTGGTAAGTACAATTTTTTGACAATTCTCCCAGGAGGCTTGCACTTAATTAAACAATATTATCCCAATACTCGCAACGGCAAACTGGGGTGAGACATTCTTGTTTTGAAACATTTGGCGAGCTTGATGAACACGTGGTCACTCTGCTATGATTAATCCACATACGTTTATCCAGAGGTTAATGAAGGTCGTTGGAATTGGGATAGCGACACCATGCAAGATTACGGCTCCTGGTTTGAAACGTAATTTTCTAAGTTTTGGAGGGTTTTTTCCAGATTGATCCCAGATTAGAATCCTAAGTTAATTCCATTAATGTCATAGCTGGTAGTTTAATTAATATTTGTACTGTTTTCTTATCTTTTGTTTATTTTTGACAAAGACATAGACATATTTTTTATTGACCCGTAATAATATACGCATTCTTGGACCCATTGAGAGTACCTTAGCTAATATACAGACATTCTTGGTACGTATAAACTCTGTTTTTTTACAAGTGGCATATGTTTTGATTGCAGAATAACAATGAATTAATGGATCAATTCTTGAGTTTGGGGCAAAAGTTTTTTCTTCCCTTTGACTTTTACATGCATGGTAATTAAGGCTCTTAATCAAACTTATTCCTGACCTGATATAAGAGAAATACGTTTTATTATTTATATCAGTGTCCGATAATATTCAATTGATCATTATGTACTTTTCTCGAGATTAAAATATATGTTTGGTGTATCAGTTACAAAGTGTTTTCAATGGTTTCGGCCTAACTTGAAATAACGCTCCCGGTTTGTCCGTGCATATATAGTGTACCACGTACAGTGCTCAGTTCTTGGTCCGTTTCTTTTGACACTACTCATACGTCCCGTTGACATCAATGCACAGCGATGTGGCATTACATATTAGTTGTTTGCTAAACACACACACACATATATATATATATATATATATATATATATATATTCATGGACGATTGCTGGTTGCGTGGACTTAACACGTTATTCTGAAATGCCTCTTTATATGAACTGTACTAGCAGCAACATCTGAAGCAGTGTTTCAACAAATTTTCAATTCATGTTCATAGAAACAAAAAAAACCCCTGACAAATCATCATGTGTAGAACTATGACAGCAGTCCGTCAATCAGTTCTATTGTTAACTTTTGCCTTACATACCAAACCATATCTCTGGCATGATATACATGGCAAATCTAGTGTAATCGTGAAAGTAATCACTGAGTACGATTACATTTACAATGTAATCGATTACATTGCATCTGGAAATGGCGATTACGATTACAATCGATTACGATTACCGATTACGATTACCCCAACCCTGATATATATATATATATATATATATATATATATATATATATCACTGAATTCTGACAATGGATTAAATGTTTCCTTTGGTTTCTCCCTTGAAGTAAATAAACCTTTTATTTATTGCTAATAATTAAATGATGATAAAACAAATATGATCTATTTGGCTTCAACACGTCAGACTAAATCCATATTCTTCTATTACCCCTAATGCGTTAGTAAAAACTCTAGAGGTTACTTTCACAACTGAATTAATACGTATGAACCTATCACATAAGTAGTTCGAGCTGCCTATACCAACACCTTGAGAATATCCATTATCTAAAAACATGGCCTTGCTATGTCTCGGATGATGTGATGATGATGATTGGTGTTTTACGGCCACTTTTGTGCACAAGGTAGGCTAAATGGGCCGAGCGACCTCCAAAGATATTGAAGCGAAGTCGAAGATGAAACAACCTTCAGATAGGCCAACGCCGAGATTCGAACACGGGTGGTAGAGATGGAGAGAGAGAGGAGGAGAGAGTGAGAGAGATATTACAAATGGCCCACCAATGGGTAACCCAAACTGCTGATTATCGATATCTACATTGTTCCCATTTCCACTCATTGACTAAACGACGTATGCAACGTTAATTACCCTATGCGAGACCAGATACCTTGCATAAATATGCAATTATCAAAATATTAGTCATACCTGGATATTCCAACAATTGTCTGGCCAGACGAGAAACATACTAGATTATAAAGAATGATAAATGGCAAAATAATAAATGAATTTATTTCCAATTTACATATATAACATCAAGTGTAACAGAATAATAATAAAATGCCAAGAGAATGTAAATTCGGATGATGGTAATGGACAGCTCTGTGTGTCGGATTCTCCCCTTTAATATGGCGAAAAGCAATGTAGTGATTTTGCAGGTTAGAGTAGAACGTAAGATTCTTATATCCCGCTGTTTACTGGAAAGGAACGGTATTTCATTCTGCATAATTATATTCGTAGCATCGTTCTTCTTATCTTATTAGGTCGAACAATAGTTCCTAAGTATTACTGAAGAAAACAAAGCATTCAATACGTTTCCGATATAGAAACATAGATTTTAGCACGTGTCAGCATAGACAGGGCCATACAAAATAGAAACGTTCACAGTTAGCCAGGATGTCAAAACTTTGTGCAGCCTTACGTAAATAGTCTTTCGAGCTGAAGGCGCTGTGTCAGTTGATGTTGCTGATTTATGTTTTGCGGCCACTTTTGTGCATATGGTTAGGCTAAATGGGCCGAGATATCTTCAGCGAAGTCAAAGATTAAACCCCCGTTCAGATATGCCCACGCCTAGATTCGAACCCAGTTGGTACTGATCTGTGATCCAACGCGCTACCAGTTAGACCACGGAGGCGTCAACGCTGTGTCAGTTGAACTGTCGAAATAAACGTTGGAAATACTTTTACTATGGAACAATTCGGCTTTAGGATAGTTTTGTCGGCGCTCCATTATGGCCGAATTAGTTCGTATGTATCTGTATTACTTGACTGTCGCACTTAACTCTGCTTGTAAAACCATTTTCTTATGTAGTACTCTTGCATTAGCCTAAGTGAATACTGTAGTATATTTTTGTTTGTTTAAGCTTAGTACATATCCTGTAACTAGCTGCTAATGATTCTGCAGATAACAGAGATGTGTTTATATGTCATTATTGAAGTCTCCACGGGTCAAGGATTAAGCTAATCCACCTAGAAGATGTGAACCATACCAGTGTATAATGGGGTTTCTATGTCAATTTGACATATTCCTAGTTGATAACTGAACTACGGTTTTGATATTAATTCACATGTTAATGTAATTACACGCAAAATACTAAAATACTATTTTAGTATTTGTATTTTATATTTGAGCTTACCATAAAGGAAAGTATTTGTATTTAAATACTTTCACAAAGTATTTGATTTTTCAAATACATCTTCAAATACGTTAAAATACTTTTCTAACATGTTTTGATCTGAATATTTTGTCACTAACATGATTTGTTTCAGGAAATAATCTGATCACTGAATTGCACACACACATCCATGAAGGATTTGTCTTCTCTCTGTGATCATAAGGAATTGCAATTAATGATAGCTTCGATGTAATGACTTCTGATGGCTTCCTTGTCAATCAAAGGGATTTTACCGTCAATTATATGTAGCATAATTAGAATGGATCAAAGGATAATATGAAACATCTTGTGAATAAATCCAATGAGCAGATCTCATCTTTCCTTTAAAAAGACTAACCTTCCAGCATATAAACATAACAAATTTGATTAAAGTGAGCTCCGATGGCCTAGCGGTTAAGCACCCGGCACTTGGTGCCAACAGTCACAGGTTCGAACCCCGTAAAAGGTCGAAACTTTTCCAGAGATTAATTTCTCGGCATCATGGGTGGATGACCACATTAAATGGTGCTGCCGTCTCCACTGAATTATTTAAAATAAAGGGGGACGTTAAAAACCCCTCAGGGTATTTCGGCTCCATCTTTCCGTACTGCTCCCCTGTGAGTGGTGGGGAGGAGGTTTCTCGAACATAGAGGCTTTGCCGAATAAGCTACAGCCTGGGGATTCTCCCCGAACAACAAAACACAAACCTTAATCTTTATAAAGCCCTAATTTAATCCGTACTTCTTTATGCGGCCCTAATCTACCTACTTGCATCTAAAACAGCAATTAAACACATAGAAATAGCACAAAGAACTGCACTTAAATATGTCTTAGGATCCCCCCCCCCTGCCCTTATCAGCAGAGAAGCCGGCATCCCCCCTATTGCCCATCTCATAAGAGGAGACATAGCCAAATATATATTAAGAACAGCGACAAAACCGGACCCAGTACAAATCACATCTAAAATACAAGAACGCTTACATAAAGAACCCAGAGTACACATTAATAGAAGCTGGGCCATGAAAGCATCTGCTATTCAGAGGGACATTCGAATTCCAGCAATCCATCCTCCGGATGCCAAGGAAACTGCTCCATGGCGCCACAGCCCATTGACCATCATTATCGTAAACAAAAAATCAAAATCCCAAGACCCACAAGCTTCAGACAGGATCTCTTCCCTGAACAGACACCAGGCAGCAATAAACATCTACACATATGCACAAGACAAACACGAAGACACAATCATACACTCAGAATCGATGGCAGTCATCAAAATCCTTGCACAAACAAGAACACGAACATATCCAGAAATCACAACGAACATTATTAACTCCGCCTCTGCCTTAAGCCAACGTGACAGTCTAACCACTCTACATTGGGTTCCCAGCCACACAAATATCGAGGGTAATGAACGAGCCGACGCTCTGGCCAACGAAGCCACTAACTTAACCAACGTCCTACACGCAGAACAGACACCAGGTGCCTACAAACACATGATAACAGAATATTTACACAAACAAATAACACCAAATCAAGACACAGCCAAATTACGTACCTGGTACAATAAAACCATTGTTCCCGGCATTCACCTCATAAACAACAGAATAGCAGCCATACCCATACGCCACCTCTGCTGCTGGGTGCACACAAAACGTTTTGTCGGCCCAAATAATAAAGCACTCTGCTTACATTGTAACCAAAACTTTGACCCCGTCCACTATCTAATTAATTGTCCCGCCTTCCCAGCCTGCCGACAACCTCTTAAACAACTCTTAACTCCGGCACAACACAACCTAACCGACACAGAAAAATACAGCCATCATAATACACAAAGTCACAGCCACGCCACACATAATAATTCCCTGTCGCTTATTCGGCACAGCCTCTATGTTTGAGTGGTTGAGCAAGCTCCCCCCCCCCACCCCACCACTCACAGGGGAGCAGTACGGAAAGATGGAGCCGAAATACCCTAAGGGTGGTCACTGCCAGAGTGTTTTACGTTCTCAGGGGGTTTTAACGTCCCCCTTTATTTTAAATAATTCAGTGGAGACGGCAGCGCCATTTAACGTGGTCAACCACCCACGATGTTGTGAGCCGAGAAATTAATCTCTGAAAAAGTTTCGACCTCTTGCGGGGTTCGAACCTGTGACCGTTGGCACCAAGTGCCGGGTGCTTAACCACTAGGCCACCGGAGCTAACTACCGGTACGCCCCGGACCAGAACTTTACAAAGTCATTTTCAGATATAGAAACTCTACGAAGAAGGACTCCACCATAGAGGCTGTGCCAAACAAGTGACAGCCCGGGGATACTCCCCGAACTACAAGCAAGCAAGCACATATCATTCATTATTCCAGCTAATACACCCTGACATTCCTACAACTTTCTGCACTTATTAAATATTTGAAACTTAGAGTCAGAGAATTTAATTACATCCAAAATGGCTGAAAAAGCCCAGCCTATGGTTTTCACGTTTTTGATGTTGTTGTTTTTGAAGTACCAGAGAATGTTGATGGTAATTTCACGGCTAAGTGCAAGCATTGCCCTGCACAAATATCAGCTTCTACCAAGGCTACATCCAATCTGCTACTCCATGTCAAGATAAATTTATTTCTATTTATTTTGTTCAACCTCCACAGAGTGGAGACAAATATATATATATATATATATATATATATATATATATATATATATATATATATATAGAATAAAACAATATAAGTGCCATGTGGAACAATATCCATCATTGGCCAAACTTGCTCCAAAGTTCTTGTATCCAGATAGATGTCGTCTGACTGATGAGGATTTTGAACATTTTATTGAAATTGTATTGGTATTATTGAAATGTGTTATGCTAGAATTTTCTGCTCTGCATTTAATGCATTGCTTGCTTGTTTTTTATTATCAATTTCATGATATGGAATTAAATTTTTTAATTTGCACGGTTTTCTAATTTATCAATTTCTTCCCTAAGTGTTTGGTTCAACTTATATTTTCACTGGTGTCTCGTTTTAAGACAACTTATTAATTAACTTGCAATATATTTGCTTTCATGTCTAGTATAACAACTGTAAATTATCAATCAACAAATTAATACATCTCAATTAAAGAATCCACAACAAGCCATGGGCCGCCTCCGTGGTCTAGCGGCAGCGTGTTGGACCACAGATCACTACCACCCGTGTTCGAATCTCGGCGTGGGTATATCTGAAGGTTGTTTCGTCTATTTAGCCTAGCTTGGGCACAGAAGCGGCCGTAAAACATCGATCATCATCAATCATCAGACGATATATCAATCACTGCTGTTTAAACAAAGCAATCCGTAACAAACAAACAAGTTTAATAATACATTCACAACGATAGCAATAATTCAACTATCAGTACTTAACTAAATCCTTAAGTAACATGTTATGAACTATTTGCAAGAACACTTCAACAATACAACCAACAGTTAACTCGAATTGAACGCAATCAAATGTATCAAAAATAAACACCAACTGTAATTACTAAGTACTTATTACCAGATCCGAAACGGTATTTATTTTTGAAACTGAAACTGAATGATTAGATTAAAATTTCAATAAATTTGCTTTCATCAAATAGTCACATAATATATTTTAAATTGAAAATTACTATGTAATCAATTTATAATTGACTGTTCATTCGAAAATTGTCTATAATTATAAATTTAGCACAATCTTCTTTTTTAATATTCACCGTATGCTAGCGATACCAACAGCAGAGTCAATGTTCATTAATTGTCAAGTTTACACGAGAATCCACAAAGAACACAAAACCAATCTAACAGCTGAACACGTGGTTCTGTTGACAAAAATATTGGTCCCAAAATTCATTAGACACAAACACCGCAGTGGATCATGCACAAACTGGCATATATAAGAGATCTATCACTGCCCACACAACCATAGTGAGCTCTGGTGGCCTAGCGGTTAAGCACCCGGCACTCGGTGTCAACGGTCACAGGTTCGAACCCCGTAACAGGTCGAAACTTTTTCCAAGATTAATTTCTCGGCTCACTACATCGTGGGTGGCTGACCACGTTAAATGGCGCTGCCGTCTCCACTGAATTATTTAAAATAAAGGGGGACGTTAAAAACCCCTGAGGACGTAAAACACTCTGGCAGTGACCACCCTCAGGGTATTTCGGCTCCATCTTTCTGTACTGCTCCCCTGAGTAAGCGACAGCCTGGGGATTCTCCCCGAACAACCAAACCAAACCAACCAAACCACACAACCACTTACTTGAATGGAATAATACACACACACGGCTGGGCGCAGCTGTGATCGGCGAAGCAGAACGCAAATGTCTCGATGCACCACTGGATCTCAACACATCTCGGCGAGTAGAGTAGACACGAGTCAGTGGCCGCAATACGAATGGTGATGACGTGGCTATATTCCCGAGGCCTTCACCACGCTGAGTAGACTGGATGGAGTAAGGATGGGCATTGTTCTGTCTGTGTTGGTACGAGGGTATACGGTCAAATCTCAATCCCGACCTATAGGAGCTGTTCTCTATCAGGTTTCTGATGGAAAACATCATGTTTGATCGTATGCTTCTCACTGTTTAAAAGAATTCAGAGAGTAATTATGTTGCTCACAAACTAGAGTTTTTAGCTCTCAAGTGGGCCATAACCCAAATGTTTCATGACTACTTACATGTTTATGATAGCAATATCGTTGTTTACACCGATAAAATCCGCTAACTTATATTCTCACATCTGGATGCAACAGGACACAGGTGGGTCGCAGCATTGGTTGAATAGATTTTTTCTATAAAGTATAGGTCTGTGTAAGAAATCCTGGATGCTGATGCACTATCCCGAATGCTTGGATTAGCATCTGATACAGATGAGTACCAGGAAACAACATCAGAAATGCTGAATGTGATCTCTCACAATTGTCAGACCATACCGTATATAGATACAATCAGTATATCGATGACCCCAGTGGATGATGACTTACTAGGTAATGATATTCTAAATCCACGTGTGAATGGAGATCTAGATAACGAACGTGCAGATCCAGTTACTGAATTCTTTGCTAGATCCATCACACAGAAATATTTCTATATCAACTGTAGAAGGTAAGCATCTTCTTAAGGCGTTTGACCATCTTCTTGTACGTCGTGGTGTCTTGTATAAACAAGTGGAGGACCAAGATGAGCAGTTGCTACAGTTGATGTTGCCGTCTGCTTGGCGTAATGATTCCATGAAAGGTAGGTCATTATGGGCATGCTCGAGGCACTGCTGTTTTTAGGCAAAGGTTCTATTTGCCGCGCATGAGTGCAAATCTGGCAGATTGGATTAAACGTGAACTTTGCATCAAAAAGAAATCGATTACAAGTACCGCACCACTTGTAAGTATCCATACAAATCAACCCTTAGAATTAGTATGCATGGATTTTCTTACTTTGGAATCTTCTAAAGGTGGATATTCGTGTATTCTGGTAATAACTAATGATTTCATCCGCTTTCCCAACTAATAACATGACTGAAGACAACAGTTGATGTTCTA
Organism: Paralvinella palmiformis; assembly: GCA_025642065.1. NCBI lineage: Eukaryota > Metazoa > Annelida > Polychaeta > Terebellida > Alvinellidae > Paralvinella > Paralvinella palmiformis. The sequence continues at coordinate 36,362 of JAODUP010001053.1, forward strand.
CATAACAACTATATTGTACATTGTGGATTTTCGAAACGTATTCACTCCGACCAAGGTCCAAATTTTGAGAGCTGTCTTATAAAGGAACTGTGCACTTTATCGGGCGTGGAAAAGTGGCGTACAACCTCATACCATGCTGCCGAAATGGCATGACGGGGCGTTTCAACCTAGCTTTGCTAGGTATATTAATTGGGTACATTAGAATAATCTAAGAATTCAGACTTGAAGTCTTATATAGGTACACTTGTACGTGCCTATAAACGGACGTTTTGACCACGGACGTTTTGGCTACTAGTAAGAAGCACATATGGTGGACATGTGTGCAATGCCGTTCATTCCACTGCAAGGGAAGTATAAAGACATCTCTGGCCCGGTTGTAGGACGTTTTGGCCACGGCCAAAACGTCCAGGGGTGCATGAAGGGGTGTTCCGTGGTCTATAGTTGGTAGCGCGTTGGACCACAGCACACTACCACCACCTGAGTCCGAATCTCGGCGTGGGCATATCTGAAGGGTGTTTCATCTTTGGGTTCGCTTCATTACCTTTGGCAGTCGTTCGGCCCATTTAGCCTATAATGTGCACAAAGTGGCCGTAAACACCAATCATCATTATAGAAAACCACTGAACAGATAACACACAGTTCTAAAATAGCGACAATATGGGTGTAAAAAATATATAATGATGCCGGTGTGTGGGTTCATGTGGTGACTTCATTGACCAAACTACAACTGAGGAAGGTACGGAAAAACTGGTATGTCGATTAACGGCTCCCCCTAGTGGACAATCACGTGATTTACTAATTTTTCCGAATGTCAATTCCCGGTTACACATTTCCCGGCTTTCAGAAAGGTCATCCCGACATTCACATTAATGCTATCATAGATGCTTCTCATATTGCTGAAATTTATTTAATGGAAATAACAGTTAATAACGCTTTCTATAAATAATCTTTAAGATGGCCAACATATCACTTATTGTGGGTAGAGACTGAAAATAATTGGCTCTGACGGCCTATTCTGGTTCATTTTTAAACATACTAATATAGTCTCCATTCCTCGATTTTAAACACAACCCTCCAGAATTGTGGTAGATATAGAATGACCTCATTTGGCGAACTGTCAGTAGATGCCGATTTTACTGCTTTGAGACAATTATTAATATATTAGTCAAGATTCTAGTTTTCTAAAAGATTGTTTGATCTAGTAATCTTTCAGATACGAGCAGTCAGAGTAGAACTGCCTGATAAGCAAAGATAACACAATTTTGCTCGATGAAAAGGTGTGGAATCTATAGAAATAACATATGTCTTGTATTGTCGCTCAGTTATAAATTCCCATTTTATCCTTTACTCACTAAACTCAGTGCTTTAGTCTAGCTTAGACTCTATTTATGTATAAATCGTACTTTACACAGTCTGTTAATTGGCGTTTCACATTGTCTACATATTATAAGCCTTCATTGTTATTTTGACTTTCACTATGATAATATTATCATAATTATAGTTTTATATCCATTTACTATGATTTAGTTACTATAATGTACTATAATATTATACTACAGGAAGATTTTCGATTTGGTGACAAATCAGATGAATCAGTGAATTTTAATTGCTTATAATTATTTTTTGTCTTTTAAAGCAACAACTAAACTGGATCTAGTAAATTTTAATCACTTTGGTACCTTTATTAATAATAATAATGTGAATAGGTAATATACTTGTAATATATATATATATATATATATATATTGTGTAGATCTACACATCGACACTGAATTAAATATTAATGGGACAATCAGTTACTTTTTAAGAAAGTGGCTATAACTCTGAACTGATAAGGTGATAATAAGCACATTTTGTGTGCTATTGTTCAAGTATATCACAGCGAGAGTGAATTCCTTGTTTAGTGTCAACACTGGTCATAATGGCCAGATGGGACATATATCGCCAAGACTAAGAAGCGATTTCCTAGGATTAAGTGCCATAAACACACATAAATCAGATTCAAACACTAAACTGAGTGTTCACACCAAATTATTTAAATCTTTTCATGCATTGTGCATTACATTGAGTATTTTTATTGTGGATATGTTTTCAATGATTCGCATTTCACTGTAAAGATGAGCTTTTTTAGATCAATTGTAACTTATTTTTTGGCAGTATTAATATTTTGTTAACTCGGAGAAGTTTTCCATTTCATCTACTTTAATTAATTTATTTATTCAGAGTAATAAAAGACTTGGAGGTGTGCAGTTTCATCTATTGAATAAAATCAGCAATCTTTACAATTTTAAACCAAAATGGTTTCTAACAGTCCAAATGGATGACCTGAGAATAAATTTGAATGGCTGCAGAACATGCTAGTTTAGGGCGAGCTTTATCTGCAGGAGATTTCATTCTGTACGATGGCACTAATTCAGTTTATCCCAACAAACAGTCAGAAAACCGCCAAATGCAATCTAAAATGCCCATCTTTCGAAACTTTCCATGTAAGCATCTCAGTCTGTGGAGAGAATATGACCTTCCTCAGTAATTAGTAGTTATAAATCTTCGAGTTTAATTCAGACAAAACAGGAATCATCCTGTCCTACCAAAAACAACAAAACATGTGACATGTACTTCCATTGTTCCTGTGAATCTGATTAATAAATCACTGAACAAAATCAAATCATATTTGTACAATATTTGAACTATGCACATGATGCTTATAGCTCTATGTTCTATACCAAAGATATGCTGTATACTACTAGTACTAATACTACTGATATATTGTATACCACTAATTTTATTTAGGTACTTTGGACAGTTACAGGGAATGGTATTTTAAACACTTATTGTGTTACTAAGTTATTTTATTATTTTTTATAGCTGTATTATTTTAATTCAATCATAACACACTGAAAATAATTTCTTTTAACTGTAAATATGTCATGACATCAGTATCAGAAATTCAAATGTTATGTGCATCGAGTGATGTTATTTTTTGTAGGAAACATGGTTAACAGATTTTGATACACAATTTTAGCCATTATTAGTGATGAATTTTATGCTAAAGGTATTTCTTCAATGGATTCCAGTATACATCTCCTCGCAGGTCTTCCACTTGGTGGACTAGGTATATTATGGAGAAAATCTCTAGGTGAGAAATGTAATATTGTGGATCTTGATGATACCAAACTTCTGGGTATTGAGATGGTTATTAAAAATAATGATGATTAAATTAAACTGCTGTTTGTTAATATTTATATGCTGTTTGACTATGCTGATAATACAAATGATTTCATGCAGTATTTGTCTAGAGTTAATGATATTTTTGAAACTCCATATGTGTACGTTATTGGTGACCTTAATGCCAGTAACCATCAATAACAACCAATGTAGTTCTAAATTTGGTGAAATTTTTTAGCAAAGTTTTGTAATGATGAAGGTATTTTAATGCCTGATTATGACTACCTTCCTAAGGACTCATACACTTTTACTCATTCTGCACATAATACTGTGAGCTGGTTGAATCATATACTTACAACCAGCACTTGTCCGGATCTTTCAGAACATATTGATGTCGTAAACAATTTTGTATCTTCCAATTATCTCCCATTGTTGTTATTTTTGAACTGTGAGTGTTTTCATGTTATGGAACATAATGAATGTAATTTTATTCCTTGTATTGATTAATCCTTCATCAATTATCCTTCAATTGATGGATATCACAATTAAATCTCTCAGTTGTTGTGTAATATTACTCTTGATTATAACATGCTTAGTTGCAATGAAATATCATGTAATAATTCAGATCATAAATTATCTATAGACAATATGGATTTATGTATCAATAAGGCTCTGTGTGACTCTAGTCACAATTTGATTCCTTATGTTAAATTTAAAACAGCTCAGTCAGATGTCCTGGAGGTCTTTTTACTTTGGCTGTCTAACTCTAAGCCTAGATTTGGACCCATATGTGACATCATTAATTCATCACATGCTAGATTCAAACAATGTTTGCATTTTTGTAATTCCATTGAAGATCGAGCTCGAGCTGATGTTTTAGCAAATAAGCTGCTGTTAAATGATAATGTCCGTTTTTGGAAGGAAGTTAGCAAGATGAACTGTACCATAGTAATGTTCTGGCATCAACAATAAATGGTGTTACAGGTGAAAATAATATAACTAAGGTATGGTATGACCAATATTATAAGTTGTTGAACTCAAATGGAAATACTTCTAATCAACCCTATGTTGAATCTATAATGAATCACATTGTACACTCACAATCAGTATTTTCTCGGTTCTCTGCACTGGATGTGAAACTTGCAATTAATAAACTTAAAATCGGTAAAAGTGCAAGTACTGACTCAATGCAAGGTGAACACTTTAAGTATGCACACTGTAAGGTTACTGGTTTATTATCAATGTTGTTTAATGCCATGTTTCTACACAACTATTTACCTTGTAAGCTTATGGAAACTATTATTGTTCCTATTATAAAGAATAAAAATGGTCTTATTACAGACAAAGACAATTACAGGCCTTTTGCCATTACTAGCATTGTTTTTTTTATAAGATCTTGGAACTCTTATTATTGGATACACTACAGTTTCAATTGGAAACTTCTAGTAATCAGTTTGGATTTAAAGTAAACATGGTACAGACATGTGTGTGTGTACACTATCATTAGTATCAAGCAGATAACAGAATATTATAATCAATGCTCTAGTCCCATATATATTTGTTATCTTGATGCTTCAAAAGCATTTAATCATTAATTATTGGTGTCTCTTTAAGAAACTTATTAACATAATATTGATTTTACTTTGATCCGTCTTCTCATATCCTGGTATTGTCAACAAAATTTTGTGTATGTTGGGGTAACCAATTCTTTACTGTTTCTAATGGTGTAATATAGGGTGGAATTATGTCACCTGTGTTGTTTAATATATACATGGACGAGCTTAATTACAACTTGAACCAGAGTTATGTTGGCTGTAGTATGAATGGCATGATAATAAATCATTTAATGTACATGGATGATACCTGTATCATAGCTCCCTCACCTTCAGCTCTCCAGGAATTGCTTGATATATGTGCTGACTTTGCTGTTTCAGATTTTATTATTTTTAATGAGAAAAAGACAAAGTGTATGTGTTTCAAACCAAATTCACTAAATGTTTTTTTTGTACCTACTCTCTGTCTTAATGATGTACCTCTGACTTTTGTGACAAGTAACAAATATTTAGTTGTAATTAAGCATGACAAACATCAGGATGATGATGATATTTTGAGATACGTTAAATCACTTTATTCAAGAGCGAATATACTTATCAGTCGCTTCAAAACATGTTCCTCCAGTATTAAAGTAAAATTATTTAGATCATTACTTTGCAATGCCTATGGCTGTCATTTGTGGTCAACGTATAAACAGTATACATATAAGTGTGTTGTAGTTGCCTTTAATAATATATACAGAAAATTATTTGGTATTTTAAGGGAGGAGAATATCTCTGCAATTTATGTCAATAATAATATTGATTCATTTGGGGTGCTGGTTTGCAAAAACTTTACTTGCAAGACTTGAAAAGTTGAATGGGTGCAGACCCATTTCTAGCTAAAATTGTGGTTACTCTTAGAGCTTTGATGTTTTTATAACATTGCTTAATACATATGTATCTGGGCTAAGGTTTCGGCATTTGATCAAATATCCTTCAATGTTTTACGCCTTAGAATAGGTAGATGAATCAGGTTTCATTTAAACTTTATAAATATTTGTTCAAGGTATTATTGTTCTTTCAGCAAAAGACTGTTGTCCTATGAGGAAGGAATCAGTATGCCTTTAGATTTGGACAAGTGGCCCATTTTTAGCTTGCTGACGTATGACTTCCAACTGTCAGTACGTCAGGCATGCGTCTTTGGCAGTTCTGGAAATGAAGCAATTATCATTACAAAGGACGATGATATTTTCTCTCTTGGCTCAAACTGCAGTGGATGCCTGGGTCTAGGTCAGTGTCATTATGTAACGTTAGCTGGGCAATGGGGGACAATGTTTTCACCTAGAGGATTGATATCGAGCCGACCCTTATTATTGTTTTACCTTTTGTCAGGTGATGCCTTCGGGAGTTTGGAGCCAAAGAAGATTGAGTTGCTGTGTCGAAAGAATATTGTTAGTCTCGCCTTTGGAAGTGGACCACACGTTTTAGCAATCACAGCTTGTAAGTACTAGTATGAGCTGTAATTTACTGTATGTGTATGCATGTTTGATCAATGATAAATTAGTCTTTGTGTTGTGATCTGAATGGTATGGAACTGTGGATAGTGTGCAAATTTCTTTCATTTTGAAGTTGGTTCATGCTTGTCTGTCTGTGTCAATTTGAAATCAGATTTCTCTTCCTTTCTCTGTTTCGGTCATATCCCTCTTTATCATCCTGTGGGTGGGTTTGTAGATTAGTAATGGTCTAGTATGTCCCTGCATATCAAATGAGCTGACTAAAGGAAGGTAAACTGAATTACCGTATTCTTCTGTGTATACAGTGCACTTTGTTTCTCACTTTTCCTTGTTTGTTTTCAGGTTGTGCTCTATACACCATAACTAAGTGGGTCCAGTTTTTCTAAAGAAAATAAAAATAGGCAGACTGATATATTTTATTGCTAAGTTGATAATAATGACTGGCTAAGAATTGCATTGCTATTTATAATACCATAAACTTAATTGAACTGTGTTCACAGTTATTATAATAAATCATCTAATTCCTTTATTTGTCTAATTATTGTCTTATCGCCTTTAAAGGGATAGTCCACCCTCAGAAAATATTTTTTAAATATATAATGCTTAGAACAGTAACCATAAAAATCACAAAATATACCTGATATCATAGATATAGGGAAATAATCCAAATTACTGGAGGGCCGCCATTACTGCTGCACCGGAAGCAAGATTCGAAGGTGGGAAGGAGAAAACTGAAATGCTCTGGTGTCACATTGGTGCTCTCTAGACTGATGTGGATTATAGTATCTCTTGAGCATTAATATCTGAGCCATTTTGAATCATCTTCCTCTTTTAAGGTTCCTTCTGGCTCAAATGGATATGGTTGTATATCACTCATGACGTAATTTTAGCAAGATAATGCCGTTTAGTTCTGGAATAAAGCTTTGCTCACACTTGTTGACATGCTTTTGTATGGGCTCTACAGTCTTCAAGTCAACTGGATAAGTGCAAGAGACGTTAGCATTCAGGAGCTTCCGGTCTCTATCTAGCTTAAAAATGGGAGCGCCCACAGGTCATTAAAGGTGAATTAATCAGCACTTTGAACTGGATTATTTAATATGCGGGTGATCATTTATGCATTTTTACATTATTTATGATATTTGTGAGTATAGCTGTGTTAGTCCTGAAAATTTGAAATGAAGGTGTATTATCCCTTTGATTACCAAATGATCAAAAGGATCATTATACAAGATGTGAACATAAATCACTACCATAAAAGCTCGACTTATAAGTGCATCATATTCCATTAATTAGTGCTACAGTTGAAATCACTGCTCACAATTGAGACAAGTTTGTTTATTAGTTATAATATCAAAGCCATTACGAATGGAAATCAAAGGTTGTGGAGAAGAGCTTTTGATCTTTTTAAGGACCTTAGGAGCAAAATCTATATCTATATACACGCAGGCCGTCATACACCATGGGTGTACGTCAGTAAGCCACTAACAGCTGCTAGTAACCTAAAGAAGTCATCAATTCCTCCGATCATCAGGTGGATGAAAACTGCATGGGGGCGTATTATGGAAGAAATGGTGCGAAAATAATGCATGTGCGTTATACAAGAATGCGCTGTATACACAAGAGAAAAAAATGTACCTTAGTTAGTGCGTTTTATCGAAAGTTTGTGATGTTGGATTATGGTATGAAGTTTCAGGCTTAAAAAGTGTGCCTTAAAATAGTTGATTATAATGACAATTATGATAGCAACTGCACTCTCCTCTAATTCCCCCTGACTCACACATATGAGGTGTGAGCAGCACTGGTTTTAAACAAACCACTCACTCAGTCACTCTGCTTTGATTCAACTCTGTATGGATCATGCATTAAAAAAACTAATTACCAGAAACTCTGCATTGCAAAACCAGTATAGCATTTATTTCATACATTTATTTATTTTGTGCAGTTGATGCAATTATCACAAGAGCTTAGTGGCATAGAGGGAAAGCAGCCATGACAATTGTTAAATATATGTGTGTTTGTGTGCTTAGATTTGAAACAGTTGTTTTACTTTTTTAAATAGAATAGTTAGCCTGGTTAGTTCACAGTTGTTAATAATATATAATATGGATTAATCTCATTAAAAGGTTGCTGTGCATATCTGAAAGATGTTTCATCTTTGACTTTGCTTCATTACCTTTGGCGGTCACTCGTCCCATTTAGCCCACCGTGTGCACAAAGGTGGCCATAAAACATCAATCATCAATCAGTCATTAGAAAGTTGCAGTGTTATAATAAACGATGGCACTGTTAGGTACATGAAGGCATCAGTATGTAAATTTGTTTTGGCTTTCAGTGGGTGATGTTTACAGCTGGGGCCACAATGGCTACTGCCAGTTAGGTAATGGCAGTACCAACCAAGGTGCTACTCCGATCTTAATCACTACCAACCTCATAGGTAAGAAGGTGATCCAGGTGGCTTGTGGTAGTCATCACTCCATGGCACTAACGACTGATGGTGAGGTAAGCTTTCATATATGATATGGATCCAAATACTGGATTCAGCACATACAGTTTCTCTTATCGTCTTGTAATTTAAATTTTCATTTATCAGATTTTACACTGATACAGTGGTCAGATACATATTAGAGGGTTAGGATGTTGCTGTTCAATTAGCTCTCTCTTATTCATAATCGTTCAAAACTATTGTGGGTTGAATCCAGATTTGTTCTTCATTGATGAGCCCCAAAAGGTTATTTTGTATCCTGTGTGTACTATATACTGCCAAGAGTTGGATGATACAGACTGATTTTACTGCTACTGGTCTCTTTTGAAATATTATGACTTACATATCAACTGGATAGCTAATAAGATAGGATGAGGACAGTTGTATTATCCTGAGACAAGACTGTCCTGGTAAAAGCTAAAGAAATTAATTTTTAAACTTAAAATGAAAGGAGAGAAATAAAAATATTATAGCAAACCTTTTTCAAGGACAGCGTCAAAATGTAAATAAAAACTAAAATATAACTATTTTATTAACAGATTAACATCAGATAATAACAAACTGAACTTATCCACAAGTTAATCAGATGCAGTGATGATTTTAACCTGTGTAAAGTAATTGGTTTTAAAAGCTATGTTTACCTGTAATTAAGAAATATTTTCAATTGTAGATTTATGCCTGGGGTCAGAATAACTGTGGCCAGGTGGGATCTGGATCAACTACCAATCAGCCAACACCTAGAAAAGTAACAGCATGTATAGGTAAGTGTCTTTTTGATTGAATGATTTATTGATACTAAATCAGTTCATTAGAACCCGTAGAATTGAAAATTCTGTTTAGCAGCTATATATTTGTTTTGATCTGCAGCAAAGAACAATACCTCACAATGGACAGTTATATATATATATATATATATATATATATTTCACACATATGCACTCATCCATACCGTACATACTCCTTATACACACACACACCCACACACACACATATATACATACATACACTGTTGCTTGTTTCATGTAAATGTGAATTATAGGATAAATGCTGAATATGTTCACTGTCTGTCTTGTGTAGTGACTGACCGCTGTCAGTGTTTTCTGTACTTTCAGGTCACAAAAGAACAATAGGCATAGCATGTGGTCAGACATCTTCAATGGCTGTCCTAGAGAATGGTGATGTTAGTTGAATTGTTTAACAATTTTCTAGAGCACACCTTTATGGATATCCCACAGTTTTGAAAGTTTTGGCACCAAAATAAGAATCTGTTGTGGTTAATGGATCACAAACAATGTGCTTGCCTGCAATCTTTTGAATGTTATTTTTTTTAAATCTTTTTCTTAGAGTCCTCTAAGTTGGCTATATATTTTTGACAATAACTCCATTGAATCTAGGAATCATAGCCCCCAGTCTCATTGTTTGTTGACAGCATCCCTCACTCATCTCTGACTTTATTCCATTTTTGTATTGTTTATTTTTCGCAGAATACAAAATATCTGACGATTTTAATCGGTGTCTTTCCATCATTTAAGACTCAATAAACGAAATGCTTAAAATATGGTTGGTGGTGTGCACTTTTCTGCATATGACCAGAATGGGGTTCCAATCCCAGTGTTACTGGTCCCTATGGTCTGTTTGTGTGGTCGTCTGATTTCCCAGGGTAATAGCTCCTTGGCCATATATATCATATCTGTGATTGCTGAATGTGTCTGTCAGATTAGACACATATATGATCAGTATATATAAACATCAAATTTAATTGTTGTTGAGAACTTATATCTGAATTACTGAATCATTCTATTGATTAGAATATAATTTGACTGATTGGTAATTTGTTTATCTGACTAAAGACCTATAATCATTATATATATATATATATATATATATATATATATATATAATATACATATATATATATATATATATATATATATATATATACACACACACACTACAAAACACACAGTTATTTCTACTGAAGGTATTAAATTAGAGTATAAATGGTGTATGTTATAGACAATTTCCATGATGCATGCGCAGTCCACATCTACTATGGCTTGTGGGTCAGTGAAGCGATTTCCATGATGCATGCGCAGTCCACATCTACTATGGCTTGTGGGTCAGTGAAGCGATGATGTAGTAGTGTGGAACAAGGAGTGTAATTCACTAATTGTTTGTAAATTTATGTTTTGGGGGATTCACGGAACTAAATCGATCTACAAGTTCTTGTAGCAGTTTAATTTTTATTAAGTATAACAGAATTATTTTTACTAATAGATAAGAATATTTCTATTGGAAAATCGACAGTATATTTTTGCCTGATTGGTAAAAGGATGTTTTTTTCAGATGGTTCAGCAAGCCCTGTGAAACGCGAGCCACAAATGGACGTTTGCTAGATGGCACAGTCATTGCGGAAATTGTCTATTGTTATACATTTTCCACAGTAAATTCACTAAACATCTCTGTATATTGCAGAATATAAGACAAGAACGAGCATTTATTTAATGACCAAGATATTTGTTGCTAATAACATTTCAAACTTTTGAATAAGTATGAAGCAGCATTTAATTATTCAACATGACTTTGCTAACATTGGCAATATTGCTACAGTTCACCATACTAAGTGGATTTGAAAATATCGTGTTCTGTCAACTAAAAGAAAATCCAGCGATGTATTGATTGATTTTCCTAAATTAGGCGATGTCACTGTTCACGTTATCTCATATGGAGAAAATTCACAAGGAAATTACCCGGCAAAAAGTTGAATTGCGATAACCCTTTCCACCACTGATGTACACATAACAATTCTGTGAAGACTCCTGCTATCCACAGATCACTGATAACATAGCCCATGACGAATGAATCCTAATACATGTAGCCATGTTATGACAAAATGTGTGTATGTGAGTGTGTGTGTGAGAGAGAAAGAGAGAGAAACCGTAATAAGGTTTGGTACTACATCTACTTTTTTTACATTCATTTAATGCAGTAGCAGACTGATCTGTACAGTTATATTTTGTAAATATTCATGATATAATTTAGTTGTTAAATCTGTCAGTCAACAGAATTGGATATATGTTTATGTTAATATTAGAATGTAAAATATTAGAGTGTGAAATAAATGTTGATCCCCATACACCAAATGCAGTCTGAGATGTTTGATAATATCAGGACTGCCAAAAATGGTATTATTCAAATATACCAGCCCTGATAGTTGGTAAAGATTGTGAGCTTATGTCATTCCCTGGCATTGATTTGTATTAAATAGCATCTACCGGTAGTACCATATATACTGGCGTATAAGTCGAGGCCAATTTTTGACCCTGTAGTTATTTCCTCAGGCATATGCTCACCATATAAGTCGAGGTCAAGTATTAGCTTAAAATCCCTCAAAATCGAAATCATTGTCATCATTCGCCAGAAAGTTGACCCAGTCATTCAAACTCATGGTGTCGCCAAGTACGTGGTGAATATCAATTTCTTCACTGGCAGCGACACACAGGCACACACACACACACAGAGAGAGAGACAGAGAGAGAGAGAGAGACACACACACACACAGATTTTGCTTTGATGTTATAACTAATATAAATAAACAAACTTGTCATACCAAACATGCTTGACAGTAGAGTTTGTAATGTGAACAGTGATTTCTAAATTATCGCTAATCATCTGGAGGTATCAGTAGTTAACAACGCATGACTATCAAGTATTATATTACATTCAAACTGGCGTGTTTGTGAGATTCAAATAAGAGTTTAGTGAAAATGAATGTTAATTTATTGACTAAGACTACTAGGCAGAGATGTGACAATTTTGTTCCAACAGTCGCTCACACAAACAAGTGTTATTAATAAAACTTTTCACAGCACATCTGGAGGTACTGATAGCTAACAGCACATGACTATCAAGTATTATTACATAAAGACCAGCATGTTTGTGAGATCCAGATAACCCTTTGGTGAAAATTAATTGTTTTTTATTGAATAATAATGGATTAGTAGGCAGCAATGTGACGATTTTATTCTGACTCTGGTGGCTCTTATAGAGTTGAATCCTATAGTGCTGAGTGTCAAGGATGGCCGAAAACATCTTTCCTTCAGCTGGTAGGAAATATGATGCACATATAAGTCAAGGTGCTTCTGGGAACTCCCTTTTCAATACCCAAAAAATCGACTTATACGCAAGTTTATACGGTAGTAAAACACTGTTGTTTTTATATTAAATTAAAAAACTCACCTTTCTTAAAAATACAGCTTTTATTGTAGTATATATTTGAGGCCATAGGTCATGCAAATATGCTAGCTTGACCATTTACAATAGCATTATTGTATTTATATTTTTCTCTTCATTTCACACTTGTGTTACAGGTATTTGGTTGGGGATATAATGGCAATGGACAGTTAGGACTTGGTAATAATGTCAATCAACCAAATCCCTCAAGAGTGGCAGGTCTGCAGGGTGTATTTATTACACAGGTAAGTGATATGCATAAATATATCACCGCAATCAGAGTTATAATTAAATATAGTAATATACATTTGAAAAAGCTTCAGTTTAATCTCTTCTTATTCTCTCCAAATTAATTAGCACTCTTTCAAATTATTATTAAAATTTTTCTCCATACAGATTGTATGTGGTTATGCCCATACTATGGCCCTCTCAGATGAAGGTGATCTCTATGCTTGGGGCGCCAACTCTTATGGCCAGCTGGGTACGGGTAACAAGGCGAATATGGTGACACCTCTCAGAGTGGCGGCTGATATTGGCAGGTTAGTTATCTGATGTGAGACTCCTATCCTTTAACATGTAGACTCAAGCAGCATCACATTATCTGTAGCCTTTCTATAAAATGAGAGGTCTTTGTCTCACCCATTTTCATCACTTACGGATTTGAGAATTTAAAATTGTCCTCCGGGGGTGTTAGATTACATTTTTGCCAGTGTATCATTATGTCTCTTCATCCACCTCATGGCAGTCCATCATCAGAGTTACTAAGCACTTTATCTGGAGGTTCCAAATTCGATTCCAGTATCTCACTGTTAGATGTTCGACTAATTTCTTCACTTGCCTAGGTTAGTTCTGCTGTATGTATGTACATTGCAGAAGTCCAGACCACCCTCATGGTGCAGTTGGAAGAGTACTGCACTGCAGACTTATGAATTGTGGAGTTGATTCCCAGCATTAACTGTGTGTGTGTGTGTGTGTTGGGGAGGGGGCCTTCATTCATTTAAATTTCCTGTAGTTGCTTTGTTTTTCGGGGTGAATCCCAGGCTGTCGCTTATTCAGCACAGCCTCTATGTTGGAGTGGTTGAGAAATCTTCTCCCTGACCACTCAAATGGGAGCAGTACAGAAAGATGGAGCTGAAATACCCTGAGGGTAGTCACTGCCAGAGCGCTTTACATCCTCAGGGGGAGTTTTAACGCCCCCCTTTATTTTTAATAATTTTGTGGAGACAGCAGCACCATTTTATGTGGTCAGCCACCCATGATGTTGTGAGCCATGATATTAATCCCTGGAAAAGTTTCTACCTCTTGTTGTGATTGAACCTGTGACCATTGGTGCTTTACCGCTAGCCCACTGGAGCTCACTTCAGCTATATATATGCCAGGTATAAATAGTACTAGGACTAAACAGAGCACTCACTCACTTATCCAACTCCAGCTATCATTACCATGAGATTCATTGACTTCACTATCCCGAATTTCCCTTTATTCATTAACTTATGTATATAAACATAGCAGAAGTAAGTGGTTGTGCTAATGCACAAATACTGAAAACTCATCTTTCACATCCTTGAAAACAATTGAATTGTATTTTGGATAAGAATTACAAGAAAACTTGTGAAACATTTGCCAGTAAAATAGTATGCATTGGTGTTGTTTACCAGTTTCTATCTTGTGAAAATTTGGGTTTGAATAAGGCACGAAAAATTATATTTTTGCCCTGGAAATCTCATCTTATATTGCACATAATACCTGATTTATTGAAATGTGCCATTATATTTGCAGCTAAATGGTAATACTGAGATAAATTTTCTTGCTCCCAACATTGGAAGATGTATAGCTGGCTAACCACATTAATGGCAAAGCTGTCTCAATGAATTAGATTCTTTTTAGTGTGACATTAAAGTCTCCCAGATTATATAAAATGTTCCTACAGTGGTATTTTTTCAGAATGTTTTGCCTTCATCATCTCCATGGCAAGGCCAGAAAAATATTTTTCAATTCAGTTGCCCAACAAATTTTTACCTGATCCAAAATTATCATTTATTTTTAAATCCGCTATATTTCACCTGCCTACAGTACATATAAACATGTATTTACAATAAAAATTGCCAAATAGAGAAGCATTTGATAAGAAATGCTTATTCAGTAAAGCCCATTGCTGCTTTGCTGAGTTACCAGTAGCCATTTTCACTCTCACTATATAAATAAAATTTCAAATTATCAACAACGCATAGTCAGTAAACTGCAATGAATACAGCTTTTAATTGGCGACACCATTTAAATAGGCAGTTTGTTGTCTTAAGCCGAGATTCCATATACATAGAATAGGATGGTTGAATACATATTTTATGACCTGATTTTTTTGTAAAGAAGTAGGATGGATAATTTGTCATTGGCATCCAGATATAATTTGTTTTGGGTGATAGGGTGTTCTAGCATTGCAGTGCTTAGAGCATTGCACTGGAAACATCCAGGTTAGGGTTCGAGTCTGACTCAAACATGTGTCTAGGGGATGTTCCCACTGAGATGTCCCTTGGCCATATGTCTCAGGCAAAACCAATGCCAATGATAAAGAACTCACTCAGTGATTCACTATCTAGCGTGGAAAGATATCAGTAAACGCTGTGTGTGTGTGTGTGTGTGTGTGCGTGCATGCGTGACAGCTTTTGAAGGAAAATACGGTGTTTGCTTTTCTGTTACCTTTTCTCACTAATTACTTCTTCCTATACTGTTTCACCCTAATTATAGATGGAATAATAAGGTCACGCTTACAATAACCTCATTTTGCATTTGTGTGTTTTCTGTTTCAGAATTGTTCTGATAGCAGCCACTCACTATAATCACATGTCAGCAGCCAGTACACAAGTAGGTCGGGTTTATATGTGGGGTCAGTGTCGTGGCCAGTCCATCTGTACCCCGATGGAGACTCATTTTCATTCCATACAAGAAGTGTTTGCTTGTTTTGCTTCACCGCCAGTTACTTGGAAGCCACTCGATGTCGGTAATTATCATGTATCTCTGTCTCTGAAGGCAGATGTTCATAAAGATATGTCAGTCATGTATTCTAGGAAATATTATATTGCTGTAGTTTTAGAAAATAGTTTGCCGTTTTATTACAGAACATTCAGAAACGCACACAGTGTTGGATAGTCTGAGAAATGCCTTTGATGATCCGGTAAGTATAAACACACAGGGTGTGTGTGTGTTTGTGTGTGTGTGTGTGTGTGTTGTCGATATGACAATAATCACCTCATAATATTAATAATCACAATATTTATATTTACTATTTGAATATGGTCTATTCTTTTTTTTCTTCCTGTATTTCTATGTTGGGTTACCTGTCCTAGTTTATGCCTTTCTGTATTAGTCTCTCTGTCTGACTTTAATCCATATCATTTAGTCAGTCTGTCAGTTTAGTCTGTGCCCATTAATATAGCTGTTTCTATTCCTCTATTGGAGACAGCCATTACATTATAATTTAAACATTTTATGTTGAACTATTTACATCTAGAACAGTGTATAAAATGTATGCTTATATATAAGCTAAATATCTTTTGATGTACCGTATATACTTGTGTATAGCCCAAAAGCGGGTGCAGCTTATACACGGGTCAGGCTAAAAGGGAAGGTAATATTTGGCATAATTTAGGGGAAAATACAATAATATTGTTTTACAACATTAATAATGAATATATGAACAACAAACAAATTAATTAGGTGTGTTTTCACTGTTGTCTTTCAAAGACAAGCTTAATCGTGATAACCGCCAGTGAGTAGCGTGGTGTAGGGCTGTTGTCACGTAATAATTTATGGGTAATGTAGTCAGGGTCAGGCTGTCACTGGTACCAAGACATGATTTATTATCTAGAAGTGTCAAATGATCCGGATCGCAATTAATCTGTTTGATGCACAGGGATCCAGAAAGCACAGGAATCCAGTAAAGTACGACAATCTGATCCTACAAAAGGTGTAGGTCCAAATCAGCTGTGATACGAAAATGGCCGCACTATGACCAATACGGGCGCCTCCATAAACTATTAGAGGCAGATTTTATTTTTGGTCTATCTAAGACGTGTCATTATTATCGAAATGTGTGAATGTGTGTAATTGAATGGAACGGCAAATGAAGCCAGGCAAAGAATGACCATAGAAGCCACATCAAAGGAAAATGATTACAGCAAACAATGTATTAATTACTTCCAAAAGCTGGCACATGGGAACTCCTTCAAACAGCATTATTGAAACGAATGCACAGCAGCAAACAACCTGAAGCGGCAGTTGTTACCTGTTGTCACACAGTGAGTAAAAATGGCCTGGCCTTAAATCGACTATGACGAAGATGGCGAGATGTATGATGCCAACATCACAAATGAACAGATAACACAGATGTTCAATGAAGATAGTGATGATGACGAATTTTGGGGTTTTTAATAAATTTGTTGATTTTAGTGCAGCTTATACACAGGTTCGACTGTAGGGGGGTTTATTGGTCCTAAAACCGAAAACAGCTTATACACGAGTGCAGCCTGTATACGAGTATATACAGTAGCTATATTGCAAATTATAGATAAAAATTTCTTCCCATCCAAATCAAGGAAAACAGAAAGAAATGTTTCTTACAGATTGTATTGATCCACTATTATAAATATTCTCCTTCTCCCCCCATTCCTCCTCCATTGCTAATTGCCAATTTGTTTTTATGAATTCTGTTTTCCACCGACCTCAGTTCGAAGCTCTTTTCTTGTCATTACACCATTTTCATCAAATTCTATCATATACCATCCCCTGTATCCAACTGACCACATACTGACTTCTGTACTTCAGATAACATCAGACGTGAAGTTCGTAATAGAAGGACGAACAATACACGCACACAGAGCCATACTAAAGATCAGATGCGAACACTTCAGGTCAATGTTTCAGTCAGAATGGATTGAAACTGATAAAGAGTTAGTTAGATGTTGTCTTCCTATTTGATTTTCTTCTTATTGAGTTAATCACTCTCTTTAATAAGTAACATATATGCTGCTTACAATAATTAAATGTGGTCAGTATTGATATAAAAGACCAGAACAGAATATGATAATATTTCTGTAATCATTAAATTATTATTATTATGTTAACATGTAATTTCCAATGGAGACACAGTATTGAAATGGGTCCAGATCCTCTTGTTTAATAATGAAAGCGTGCATAAATATAAAATTGAGGTTTTCCTGTGGGATATAAACATCATCATCTATATTTGCCATCCCCACCAGTGTAATATTAAATTGACTTCAGACCATTTGAAAAACTAGTGGACCTGCCCAAACAGGGCATGTCCTTGATCTAACTATAGTAGCCTCATTGACCACAGACCTGTAGCACTCTGGTTCAAACCTTGACTGGACTATGTCTGAAGGATGTATCATCTTTCACTTTACATCACCACCTTTGGACGTCGTTTGACCTAGTGTGCACAAAAGTAACCTGAAAACAGCAACATTTCCCCTACACACAAACACGTGCAATACATGTCTGTTAAAAGCCAGACAGTAGAAATATCCACGTAGCATTTTCGTTAACAGATTACTCTAATGTGTTTCAGGATAAAAACGCAACACATTTTAGGACCACACATTTTTGCAGAAATTTTAAGCAAATGCATTTCAGGTACTATACCGTATTCTTCTGGTCTTGTTGCAAGTGTAATGTTTGACAAGATAGTCTTGAGATGTTTTTTCCTTGTTTGTCATCAATTATAGAACAGTGATTATTTTGTTATTATTACATTTTAATTATTTAGTCAGCTTCTGGCTTTTATTATTAATGGTGTTATTTAATACTTAGCTTTTTACTATTATTATAATCATAATAATAATAATAATAATTTTTATTGATGTAAATGGTAAAATACCTAATTTTAAAAAGAATATTAAAAATTTTGTGTTTCTTTATAGCTTAAATGTCAGACATGGTGCCATATGGCCACGCAACATTTACAAGATAAGATTAAGTTTGATATGACTTAATGTTACTGCCCCAAATCTAGTGTTGTGTGTCTAAAACAAACTGTCTTCTAGATATACATTATTGTCTATCATTAATAAATTTAGACGTTTATTACTACCTAAGCCTTAAACAGATAGCTCTCATCCCTTTCACTCTGAAATGTGAAAATTTGGAGAATTTTCCTACTAAAGCTCTAATGCAAATTCATTACTTTCCAAGTAATTTTATAACCTTAATTGTATGAATTGTTGGATGTATGGTGTGTGCTGACTGATCTTCATCATAAACCATTTGTCATTTCAGCACCATAGAAATACCCCATTACTCTTACGCTGTGTATAAGGCCTTCCTGAGATATTTATATACTGACCAACTGGAATTACCACCTGAAGATGCTATAGGTATGATTATTATTATTATATATATTATGTGTTTGGTGTACTGTTTTTATTGTTGTGATGTTGATTATTCTTATTATAAACTTACAGAAGTATGACTAGATATACCTGGAAGGGAGATGCAATATAGATTTCAGTATTCCTACTGTGTACAAATTCTTGTTTAAGGTTATCACCTTGTATAAAGGTAGCTGTAGATAGTAGAAATGTTTGTATCTAGCCCAGACCATGTAGACTAATGAGCAAATCAGTTATCATGATTATTACGTGTTTTGTCAGTGTAGGATCAGAAGTCTTAATGTTATCAATAATAATAATATTATGTGTCATTTATATAGTGCCCTACTCACTAGACAGCTGCTCTAAAGCACTTCACAATATTATTATCCCTGACTCAGACCTGTTTCCACCCTGCACACATCTCACCTCCCAAGGCAGCATACAACACATGCTGCCATTATAGGTGCAAAGCATTACTCAAACACATAGCCGTCGTGTCCTGTCAGTAGTCAGTAATACCCCGTGCCACAGACCTCCAGGCTAGACAGCTGCTCTAAATCATAGTTTTACCTGTGTCTCTGGGATGTTTCATCAATCACTGAAGGTGATATTTTCTTTTCTTACCAACAAGGATGTCTTGATCTTGCTAATGCTTATTGTGAGAATCAGCTGAAGAAGCTCTGTGAAAGAATCATAAAGCGAGGTATAACTGTTGAGAACGCTGCCATGCTGTATGCAGCTGCTATAAAATATGAAGCAAAGGTAACACTTGCACAGATAGCATGCTTAAGTCGGTTTTATGCACATGCATCAATAAACACCTTCGCACATGCACACACAGAGTATAGAGTAGATGATTACCAGCACAAATAAGTTATAAATATTAATTTTTAACTTATTATTGACAAGAATATTGATTAAATCAGATATGTGCTAATATAACCATATATAAACATATGCATGTGAATACACACACACACAGACACACACTCACTATCTCTCACAGAGTTTATAGGTTTAATTTTCACAGGAAGAAAATCCTTTTTTTAAATATTGGCCTATGTTCAGCTTGTCCATTAGGCAATGCAGAGATGGTTTATTTCAGGTAGTTATTAAAGCTATGCAGTATTTATCATTATGTCACAGGAGCTTCAGGACTTCTGTTTCCGGTTCTCCATGAATCACATGACAGCAGTCACACAAACAGATGCGTTTTACAATCTGGATGAGCAGGTGATGAAGCAGTTCATCCTGAAAGCCGCGCAGAATGGTGCATTCAAATATTGACAACGACCTGACCACCCCTTGGCTGGCACAGTCCAATCACTGCTGGAGAGCTGCAGGAAATAAAGGAATCCCAACTCGGCACAGCGTTCATGTGTTGCTCCAGGTTATCCACAGTTTGTTGGAGATTTAGGATGGTGTCTTCGGGTAACATAATCCCATATGGCAATTGCGACATTTAGAAAAAGTCATCTGTGACCAGGATAAGTAGCTATCTGTATATTATATGTAATACCACCACATCTTATAAGGTTGAATTAGACATTAAGGAAAACGTTCAGTCAGCAAAAAGTAATTAATCAATAATACAGTCTACCAACTGTTACAATTACAGTCAATGTTTTATTAACCACCTAGCTGGACGAACAAAGTTATAAGATCATTGATTGAGAGTCTGGGTGATGCTTCCTTTAAATAGTACTTTGCTATCTGCTTAATCAAACATCTAGTTACTGGAAAGCCAGTTAATTGAGAATCAGCTGTATTTCTGAACCTTTTCTGTAGATTTGTATTATAATTTCTATGCAAATATTTAAATGTATTATACCACTCCTCATGTGGTATCCACTGCCCACTTATATAATTGTATAGAAATTGTGGTCGATGATCACTTGAAGTTTCATTTTTGCTTGACATCATCCAGTTTAGAGTGTCTGAATTCAAATCTGTTCCGTAATACTGGAAGTGATACTACAGGATTTCTGTTTTAATGCAAATGAAATTTTTTGTTTTGTTTAATAGAACAAGTCTAAAGGTAATTTTTAGAGCAGTAAAGGGATTTCATTTTAATATTTTCTTTCATGCAGTATGCTTATGATACAAGCAGCTTAGCTTGTGCTTGCCTGAACTCTTAATGGTGTAAAAACTTAAATGTATTCGCAATACTGTATACATATTATACAAAGACTTCTTCTCGTCTACGGTCATTTCCTTTTTGACCATTTACCAGACATGGAATCAATTCCATTTTGTCAATTCCAATTCCACTCAATTCCATTTGGTCAATTTCACATCAAATTTTTTACCATGAGCAGGTACTCTGAGTACCTACTCTGAGTACCTACTTGGAATACCTACTTCAATTCCAATTCAAAATTTATCAATTCCATTTTTTTAATATAATCGATTCCAATTCAGGAATTGAATTGATCCGATGTCTGGTAGCTGCCATATAATAACAGCAAGCATTCCATCACATCTAATTAGTTTATGCTGTACTCCAGAACCTTTGCTTTGAGATGCCATGAGTGTTGTATTTACATTGACTTAAATTGAGATAACTATTCAAGCTGAGTATATAGGTCAAATGGTGTTTTGATTGTGTCGGTTTTGGGTTGGTCAGGTAATATATAGCACTTGTTTATATATATATATATATATATATATATATATATATATACTGTCTGTCTGTCATGTATTTGTATATGTAAATCACTATAAGATGTATCCTGTTTTATTTGTTCTTATCACAATATTTTCCTTGGTGTTTAGAATATTCAAATATTCTTTCTCATAGTTTTTCTACCTTGCCCTGGTTTCCTTAATTTTTCATCAGATCAACTGAACACAAGTGTCTTTCAGGGCAATTTCTGTGTGAACTCTTGATAGGAATGTCCACTAAAATATAAATGAGTTTTTGCATTTGGTATGAATAATCATGCAGAAGGAGAGTACGTATTTGTTATGTTTTCATCTATATTAATTATGTGTCATGTTGTGGATCTCATATATGCATTACATATATCAAATAAAGGTGTGCTGTGATACAATATTATTCATTGGTTTTCTTGTTTGTGTGTGGGGACATGGTATGGGTGTTCAATTGTTTTTACACTAAAACGCTATTAACCAGCGAGCTGTGGTGGTTTAATGGTTAAACAAATGAAAATTGATGGCAACGGTGAGAGGTTGATTTCCAAAAGGTTGCTTCATATCTTATATATGACCCAATTTACCATTATCCCTGAGACTGTGTTGTCCCAGTCTCAATTACCGTTTTTTATGTTATATTGTTTGATACAAAACAGGAATGGTAATGGAAATACGCTGGTGTAATGGGACGGTGTTTCAAGCAGCAACATTTTGTACATTCGGAGCATGTTTGGTAGAACTGTGGCACTACATTATCCAGAAATGTGTAATACACTCCTGTGTTTCCCTCGCAGACAAAGTTTATGATATGCCCACACTTATCTGCACTATTTGAAGGGATTCGATTTCTTAATTACTCAAAACTGTCATCCAAGATCTGCTTGCTAACTGTTCTCTTTATTCATTGTCTGTCATCTCCAGATCTGCACGCTTCAAAGGAATATCTACATGTATGTAGTATGGCTTTAATAACTGGCTTCCTTTTTGGTAACTATTCTCTTTATTCTTTGTCTGTCATCAACAGTTGCAATTATCATGATCCCTTGATGAGAAAGATGAATGGGAACAGACCTGAGTGTGATAACATAACGGGTCACCAAGGTTAAAAGTGTTTTCATAAGTTTATTTGTCTAAGTAGTTTACTATTACATCAGAAGCAGGAAAATTGGCAACAAACATATTTTTCAAGCATTCTTCAAATCAAGATTTGGCCAATTTAAACACAATCCTAAAGATGACGGTCATTATGTGTACGGATACATGTAGACTTCCTCAAAAGCATTAGCCAATACATAGACAGTGCAGGTCTGAATGACCTATGGACTGAGGTAGGTGTATGTATATACACCACTCAGACCATGCTGGATGGCAAGGCCTACTACTGTGCTGTCAGAGGACACCAACTTGTATATGAAGCTCTCTGCCACCTCAAGTGGCCAATGTTCAAGTCATAGCTGGCTGAACATGAACATGATGTGGCAGTGGAAGAGTTCGTCCAAAGCGTGGGTCATGTGTTGAAGAAGCACAACAACTTCCAGAGAAGACAGCACCAGAGTTCCATGCAGAGTTTTTTTGTGTGCAGAATTCCAGAAGTATAATGGCATCATCATCATCATCATCATCACAAGAAATGACCAAGACATAGACAAGTTTTGTGTCACATGGTGAGAACGATCGCGCAGTTCACAAGAAACCATGTCACTCTTTAATCTAGAAAATGATGACCAGGAGTTTTCTGTCGTTCTGATACTCTTCCTTCTCGAACAAGGCCTGGTGTTGATGATGTGAAGAAGTTTGCTTCGCAACTCCGAGAATTGTATGCGTTCAGGTTACACATGAAATCAACGGAAGAGGATGGAGATACCTACTCAGAGACTATGGACAAACCTCTGGTGTCCCTGGCAACAAAAGACACTGCACCAAGTGAGGTGGTCAGTGATCTCTTAACTGCATAAGAGAGAAGAATGCAGGCCGTCATCACCAATGCGAAGAAACGACTAACGGATAGAACCACGGGGTTCTGTGATGCACTAAAGAAGCATCGCTCAAAGACTTTTGCTGACCTGTACAAAGCTAAAATGTCTATTACACAGAATATACAGAAAACAATCAAAGCTGACAGGAAGCTACTGCAGCGTCTGCTTAATGTTTTCATCGAACAATAGAAATGGTAAATGTGGTTAAGCATGAACAGTCTCCATTTCCACAATCATTAGCAAAGCCCGGAAGAGAGATAAACACAATATTGAAGTCAGGCGTGATCAGCATCTTGATGGCTGGACTTCACACTCCCTCTGATCTTCTAGATGCTGACATGAAGACCTGTGAGCTGATTGATGGGCATGCACTGATCCAGTCCACTAGGAAGCCCCATGGATGCCAGACATTTGTCGACCTAGCTGGTGTGTTCATGCAAATTGCAACACCATTACTTAGGAGAACACATAACCAGAGTTGATGTTGTTTTTATCGCTATATAGGGGAGGACTCAATCAAGGCAGTGACACGATCAAAGAGAGTGAGCAAACATAAACCAATTCGCAAGCTTATTGAAGGACCACATGTCCCACTCCAACAGGTATGGACCACCTTCATTGTCTTGGATGAAAACAAGGCCGATCTTGCCCGATTCTTATCGGATGTCATTATGATAAAAAGCTAAGACCTACTGGAGCGATATGAGATTGGAACGGGAGGCGGATTCATCAATGCTACAGATGCATGGTCAACGAGAAGAGATCAAACAAATATTTCTGGAAATCAGGAAGAAGAGGACATGAGGTTAATACTGCATGCGTTTGAAGCAGCTGACAAAGGATGTGAACAAATATTGGTCATCCGTAGAGACACGGATGTCTTGCTGCTTATGGTGCAATTCATGCCTGTAGTTGAAGTGTGGGTGATCGCTGGGACAGCCAAGAAGCGGAAATATTACCCATTGCGTGAGGTATCTCAGCGACTTACACAGCCTGTAAAGGACAACATACTCAACTTCCATGCACTGACAGGCTGTGACGATACTTCAGCCGTTAATGGTCATGGGAAGAGGTCCTGCTGAAAAACATTCCACAAGCACCCGCTTCTTGTCAGCGGAGTTGGTCATGATGGAGAACTCGCACCAATCGAAGAGTTTGTGTGTCACCTATATGGCACACCGCAACAACCATCTACTTACCCTGCCAGACTGTAGCTGTTTGGTAAAGCCAAGAAGGGCCTGGAGATGTTGCCTCCAAATATTGATGCCCTGGAAATTCATGCAATACGTGCCAACTACCAGGCAAAGATCTGGCTCCAAGCAAACAAAGAACACATAGATGTTCTACCCCCAGTTGTCACCACGGCCTGGAAGAAGAGTGCAGAGTCTGGCAGCAGTCTAGACAAGACACCCCCCCCCCCCCCATCCCAGATGCCTACATAGAACTGACCATATGCAGCTGCGAGTCAAAGTTCAAGACGGCCCGATGTTCCTGCTTCAAGAACATGCAGTCCACTGCAGCATGTGGGTGTAATCTAGTCGGTTGCTGCAACCCAGCTGGACAATAGACATATTTATAGTTTGCCCTTTACTCTACCCTAGTTATATATGCATAGACAATTGTGTTTAAATAGCTTCAAATGTGATAATTATGTATTTAAAAGAACTAAAGTGAGCACAAATGGCTTCAGAATATGCAAAAATATACAAATAGACGTCCATATAATTCAAATCGAATGAATCTTAGCAAAGTTATGTCCAAAAAATCCAAAACTGGTTGCCATCTTGGAAAAAGTGGCCGCCATCTTGGATTTCCAAATGTTCACTTATTTGGATTTGGCGAATGCCTCAAAATATTTGTTGTGCCAATTATCATGCTTCTACTCCACTTATAAACTACTTAGACAAATAAACTTGTGAAAACGGCATTTTTGACCTTGGTGACCTTTATGACCTTGAAACTAAAAGGAAAACATTAATTGCTCTCATACAATAATGGAAGCATGTCTTTCCCTGGAATGATGTGGACTGTGGCCATACATCAGTCGTCGAACATAGAATAGAGTGATAAATTGATAATACACTATTCCAAAAGAAATATAACCGTATTCCCCCTTCTATGTACGAAGAAGTTAGACAACGCTTAAAAGATTTGTTAATAACAAAGGTTATATGCGCCGTTCAAAAAGTCCATGGAATTTCCCTTTTGTATTAATTCGGAAAAATGACGATTCGCTAAGGTGGCTACAGAGAGCTAAACAAGCGCATACAAATTTATACACATTTTACAATGAAATAAAATGTATTTAAAAAAATGTTTGTTTGGATTTCATTTCACCTCCATGACATGTCTGTATAGTTTATCCTCTACCAGGAGTCACTAGTTCTAGCATATCACACTTGTAACGCCTGTAAGTATTTCCAGTTCTGATATTGATGAAGATATTATTAGAATAGAAGCAGTATTTGAAAGACAAAGTAAATCTCGTTTGAAACTTCCTTCGTTAACGTGACATTTCTTAAACTCAGAAGTGCGCTGTCTTGGCCATATAGTTATCAGTAACGGTATATAAACTGATCCGATGAAAGTGAAGCCTGTACCAAATTGGATAGGTAGCATCTAGGCCCATGCATAAGTTGTTGTCCAGTGACAAACCATCAAAGTTTAAATGGACTGCAAAAGCGGTAGTCTGAAACGAGTTATTGCATATGCTAGTCGGGGGTCTAGGTCTTTTGCCCCTAGGTATTTTGCCCCTTCGGTCTTTAGCCTTTTCATTCATCAAAGACCGGTTGAGCAATAGCTCAACCGGTCTTTTGTCCCTTAGTCTTTTGCTGTATAACATGAAAAAGTGTGATTTCTACAATTGATATTTTGAGAAAGTGTCAACGTCCGAACGCCTTTACCTTGCACACAAATTAGATTTTTTCGCACTCCGTGGAGCAGTACTAGTTGATACGCTTCATGATCTGTATTGTCAAAATTATACATTCTTTACGGACAACGATCTTTTAACGCAACCGGTCATAGGTGGCTTTGTACAATTAACATCGTAAGATTTCGATCTGAATTATAAGTCTGGCAGTTCAAACCAAGATGCTGATGATTTGTCATGAATTCCCACTATCAATTCTGATATAGTAAATGACATTTGTCAGGCTCCAATAGATTCTGTATATATACAAAGTATGGCAATAAACATTGATGCAGTTAATGATGTTCTGTTGTCCCATATTTCTTTTCCGAATGTTGATATGCATGTTATGCAAAGAAGAGATCCTTTTATTAAACGAGTGTTTGCATTACTAAGGGACACATCTGTTTATCGTATGAGTAAGTTTGAGGAATCAAGTGATGTCTTAAAAGTTGTGGAAACAGAAAGACAAACTTGTTATCGAAAAATAAGTTTATTGTTTCGGAATGCGCAGTAAAATAGAAATGTTGTGAAACAGAGAGCTGTTCCGGTGATTGTGCGATATGAGGTATCCAGAATGATATGGGTCATCCAGATCATGATAAAGCACTGATATTAGCTAGAAAGTCCTTTCTATTGGCCTGGAATAGTAGTAGGCATAGAAAATCGTGTCCGTTGTTTATCATCATTGGGTATGTATTTCCACTCATCCACTTTAACTACTTGCTATATGAGGTATCACGGTATATGCACATTTGTTGGTTATCACTGACCAGTTAATCAAATTGGGAAAGGTTGTTCCTACTTGAAATGACACACACACACACACACATATATATATATATATATATATATATATATATATATTATTTTATAATACCTCGGTATGAATTAAACTCCAGATATTGTGCCTTTTAAACAGAAAATGAAACCCATCTTCTAATTCTAAGTATCTGTATTTTATTAGACGCCCCAATCTATAGCTAGATAGTGCGATGAAAGGCTTGGTCGTTTTAAAGCTCTACGTGTACAGGTGACATAATACAGATATGATACAAACCATGTTTAAAAACTAATTCATGCACTGAATACGATTGTAATTTGTCTGCAGCTTGTAACCTATCTATTCCTATTTATGTACGTATCTACCAACTGGAGTATGCCACAAAACATATTTACAAATATCAAGTCAAATCAGCCTTATTTTTCCGGTCCAATTTTTATGAACTCCACCATGATAATGAGATTGCGATTTCAAATATGTATATGCAATATGCTGGTACCGAACGTCAGTACAACTATTAAGCTTTAATCAATGGTTTAATGTTTGCATCTTACTGAAAATGATCGTTGGTTATTGATCTTTATTCCAAGTGTTAAAAATTCGCTTGATCCTGATCCATTTTGTTTAACATTTCATGTACACCCTCAGATTCGAACTCGAGTGCTAGTAATCCGTTATCAACCGCGCTACCATGTAAACCACGGAGGCGCTGCGGCTAACGGTGAGAGTGAAGGCGATGTATTATTATACCTTGGTATTATTATTAGTATTATTATTATTATTATTGTTATTATCACTCAGTGTTTGCCATGTCCGAGCTTCTTATCAAAGTGAGCACGATGAAGACAGGTCTCAAATGTCAAAGCGAACATAGCAGTTCAGATGGGATACCACTCTGGATACTCCGCTCGTCAATCAAGTGCTTCTTCGTAGCTCTCAGTCCGTGGAACATATAGCCAATAGTGTTGGAAGACTGTTTATGTTGTTCGAATCTCCCAAAAGATACCCCGCTCGTCAGATAGACAAGAACTTGAGACCAATTGCTCTGACTTGAATACAGGTAAGTGTTTCAATCCATAGTCCTGTCTTGGATATGGGATGATGATTGACGGCCACTTTTGTGCACATGGTAGGCTAAATGGGCCGAGCGACCTCCAAAGGGAATGAAGCGAAGTGGAAGATGAAACACCCTTCAGATATGCCCACGCTACCGTTAGACCACGAAGGTGCCCTATTCGATATGGGAACATAGGAGAGGCCAAATGGAGCATAGAAATACCTCGATGAACCTAACAGCTTCTAAACGTGTAGAAATGACAACTTATTAGCACGCATGTTACAGGTAACACACAATGAAAGTTAATTATTAGTTACCAAACACAGGAAGATCAATGCAAATAAGGCCAAGTATATAATAGAATATTTCTGCCGACACTCAACTTACCAGGTAAATTTTCCTACGAAAAGATTCTGGGAATTAAAATATTAAATGATCTTACACGGACTAACCACATTTCATATACCGCTATACCCAGCCTTAGGTCATTAAGCGGTTCCAAAAGCCTTGACCTAACCCGGTTTTTGACGTAAACCGAACTTAATGCCCATAAAATGTCTCTCTGTGTAAATATGTTATTATATAATTTCAAGATGTTGGCTTGATTGACGGATTGTATCACACGGCCACAAGCATACATGCAAATAACAGAACAACAGGATGTACCATAATAATAATTTACACGACAAAATACGGCATATCAAACCTTAACTAATCACATTCATAGGCATTCGAACAAATCTCACATTTCTGACACTGACTGACTCGAGACTCGACGTGAGTTCTGATACGATGACTCCTATGATAGATATTCCGTCGACTGACTATGATGCAGCTACTGACATAGCGATATACACACAGTTCGAATTACTGAGAATTTCGACATACACTAACTCATACGACAGCTACAACCCGACTTCGACTAATGGTACATGACCATGACTGACAGGACACGGTAACCGACATCACAGGCACCGAGTAACTGACATCACAGGAACAGAGTAACCTGACATCACAGGAACAGAGTAACTGACATCACAGGAACAGAGTAACCTGACATCACAGGAACCGAGTAACTGACATCACAGGCACAGAGTAACTGACATCACAAGAACAGAGTAACCTAACATCACAGGAACAGAGTAACCTGACATCACAGGAACAGAGTAACCTGACATCACAGGAACAGAGTAACCTGACTCACACCACGCTATAGTTAACAGAGGTATGCTGTCAAATCTGGCATCCACACGAACATTTTCCAACCAGCTACAAATACACAGAATATTCTGCAAATTTCACATTCATATGTGAACATCGTACTCCGCCGGATGTCCTTGAATAAATGCTGGCGTGTAATCGAAATCAAGTCCTTATAAATCTTTAATTGGATGGAGTTGTACAAAGAAAAATACAGGACGCCAAAGTTAACATTAGCTTACCTCAGTGAAACAATAGACCACCGCGGCACAACAGTGACAACACTTTGGGTGTGCAGTGAACCACGCAAATATCCTGCTGGGCAAAAGAATGCAACCAAACACACCAAAATTGGGACCGTGTGACATAAAATCTTTTAAAATATTTTTAATTTGTTTTTATTGTATTTAAATTGGGATTTTTTGTGTGTTTTTTGCTTCTTTTATATATTTTTTGCTGTTAATTTATTTATTTCACGTTCTTTATTATGACGTAGGTGACGTAGCTAAGTGACATTTACTCTAGAAAAGTGGTGTAAAGGCGAATTTGACGTGGGCTGAAATGACGTAAAGTGGGGGTATTACTGTTCAGGGCTGAAATGACGTAAAGTGGGGGTATTACTGTTCAGGGATTTCGTGATGATGTCAGAATATTCCAACGATGTATAGGAGGAGAGAAAAGAGGAATACAGACGCTGAACAAAGTCAAAGAAGTTCACAGTTTTTCTATAACACTCTGTTTGCTCCAACCAAGTTCAGGATGCGTCGAATACAGAGTACACAGATGACAAATTCATTCAGTTGATGAATCCGTGATTGCAATCCAGTATAGTTTCCAGACATATTTGATGCATTGACATACGACTGGCCAGGACAGTTTGATAGAGGAATTTGGTTCTCATTAATGAAATCCACAACATTGTCTGCTAGATTCTTTGCCCCGTGAGAAAATATGGGAATGAATTTAATGAAACGTTCCACAGGTTGACATCCTGGAATGCACTCGATAGTAAATGTCAGTTGACCAGTGGGTGAGATGTCTGGAGTGGAATTCACACTTATTAAATACTACTTAGACTCTTTTATTTCTTCAAGAATGCCACAAAGAACATGCTATTAAATTAATTCAATCAATCATCACCAATGTTTGCCAATAAATATGATGGATTCCTCTTTCTAGGACTTCTATACAGTTTGAATTGTTCTTACAAAAAAGGGTCAATTTCAAATTAAATTTCTTCCACGAAATGGCAAACATCTGGAGGCGAGATAGCAAATTACAGAAACCACGACTGTCAACACTTTATGCCAATACTGCTGCTCTGAACGATGATGTTCAAGTAACAACGAATCTACACTTCCAGTTTCTTTGTGCCAAATCAAATATGCCATCATGCACTTGCGATGATCTTCTCCGTTTTCATGTTCTACGATAACATTGCTGTGTTTCCAGTCATTGAATCCTGATGTAGCAGAAGAAGATTCTGTCTTGGACAATAGACGACAATATAACACAGTATCAACGACCTCGTGATAGTTAATAGAGTAGCCATTCACGTCTTACACACTCGCGATTCGGCAGTTCACACTTGAACACATCATCTGATAAAAACCTTGTCTGAGCATTCTCTCCAGCTCTTTTCTACATTATGTGTGAATTTAAAAGATTGGTATCACAATTCCGACATGATGACTGTCCGCTTATGAATCCAGTAATCCAGTGTGCTAGAATTGTTAATATTCCATAGCCCCGAATCTGTGCTCTGGATCGCAAACTCATTTTCTGTTACTGATTTGGGTGTTTTCCCTTGTGAAATGTCCCCAGGAGCAGGAACAGGTATAACGATGCCATTGGGGTATATTCTGGAACTGGATTATTGGATGTAGGAGTGGGTGTAGATCTGGATGCTACATTTGAAGGAGTATTACTGGTGGCTGAATTGCACTTGAGTTCAACCAAAATGTTAATTTCGAAATTTAGCTAATTTTCTCCCTCTTCTCTGTAGATCTTTTCCTCTTCTGTGCTCCGCTGAAAATGTTAAGTTTCATTTATGCTCAAATGGTTATTCACCTAGAAAATATTAAATTAATTTTATATTTTCTTTATACTATCAGCATGTTTGTGATATATAAGGCCTAAATATTTAAACATTCTGATTCCACAATGAACAGGTGCTTACTTACATTATACTTCAGTAATTAGTATTAATCCAAACCCTCTATTGCGTGTTGATTCACAAAAATGTGAGGCAAACCTATAACCTCATCTCTGTCTAGGTCTCTACATTATACTTTGGGGGGGGGGCTCCGTGGTCTAGCGGTAATGTGTTGGACCACAGATCACTACCACCCGTGTTCGAATCTCGTCGTGGGCATATCTGAAGGTTGTTTCGTCTTTGACTACGCCTCATTATCATTTAGCTTACGTTTTGCACAAAAGTGACAGTAAAACACCAATCATCATCATCATCATCTATACTATACTAAACAATAAATGCTAGCTATTGGAAATTCATATTTAGCATGTGTTTTGCTAAAGATAATGAACAATAGTAGTGTTAATTTGTATAATAACAAGTGGACATTCGCTACTAAATTAATATCATCGTCACATCTGCAGCCACACGTGTCTGTATCTGAACGCATCTTATAAGCTACATAGCATAAAAGCATATCTGGTAACGTCATTTTAACTTGTAAAGTCATGGTCCTTTGTTTTATTAATATTATAAAAATATATTATATAAATTAATAATTTTTCCAATTAAAATATCCGTTAAAATGTAACACACACACACACACACCGGCTTGGATAGTTGTGACCACTTTGTAGCGTAGGTAATAGTGTAATCACGTTACGGGATATATTTTTGTGCGATATTTCCCTGGGCTAAGGTATTGCTTCTCGACATTATAATATCCTAAGTACGACTGTAGCCGAAGTTAAACAAAAAAGCACTTGCTCTCTCAGTCTGTTCTGTTAGGGAAGGACTCCAGTAAGAACTAAATATTCAGCTGGTCGCGTTTACTTAATTATAGATAACATGGAGGCGATTATAGACGAAGTCGTGGACCCAGCAGATTTGAAGGTTAATTAAGCTTAATCTGTTCAGAGTTTTTATTAATGTTACATCTGTCTCGGTTGCATATTATAATATTCTTTTTTTTATTGCCAAGCTATCTTTCTGTTTATTTGTAATTGTGTCATTCTCGATTTCCTCGTATAAGGCATAGACCTACAAAAGCCTGAAATGGCTAGACTCTACTGTCTACATGATTTGACATTTTACGATTTGTAGACTAACCTGCAGTGTTACAGAGTGTAGAGATCTAATCAAACAGAGTTAGATCTATATGGATTTAGCAATATAGGGTTTAGACTAGACTAGATTCTAACAGGGTTGGGTTTCTTCCCGGAAGAAAGGCATTTCTTCCCATGGGAAGAAAGGGGTTTTTACCGGGAAGAAACCCTTTCTTCTGGGAAGAAACTCCCAAGCCAAGGGATACAGTAACCTGATATTAAACGCAGACTGATATGATCAGATCAATTTAATTATTAAACTATTGTGTGTTCATTTTGTTGAACAGATTTTATATATATATCGTTCTGGATCGTGGACAGAGCCAGCACTGCGGGGATCGGCATTTCTTTCGGATCGTTTCGGGGGGATACCCCTTTCATGAATATTCATGATGCCTATACAGGTGTTCTTATTGGTTTGACTGGTGGATGACGTCAGGGGTTTCCATACTTTAGCCTCGTTTTTGAATTTTATTTTAATGACCAGCCTAAATTTAATTAATGGTGTGTTGATGAAGTTACATGTTGACAAAAGCCATCTAAATTAGCTTGAACAAATCTTTTAAAATAAATACAAATATATACAAAATGTAGATAATGTTCTAAAGTTTAATTTGCTGAAAGTGTCATAGTTGTATGTACATTCAAACGTCTGTAAGTAGCTTGCGGAAAAATATTTAGCCGGCCGCGATTTTTCTGGTTCGCCATTGGGAAATCCACCTAGAAACATGTATATGGTTGCATACTGGCAAACGGACAAAACATATGACAGTATAGTAGACATTAGTTAGTTTTATAGCATCAGTTAGTTATTTAGACACCAGTTACTTATTTAAATATTTAATCATTTACTTTTTTAGACATCAATTATTTTTTTAGACAACATTTTTTAGACATCAATTAACTATTTAGAAATTATTTATTTATATAGTAATTAGTTATTTAGATAGTAATTAGTTATTTAGATATCAGTTAGTTATTTGGCCATCAGTTACTTATTTAAATATTTAGACATTTATTAGTTATTTAGACATCAATTAGTTATTTAGACATTAGTTAGTTATTTAGATATCAGTTTTTTTTTTGGCATCAGTTAGTTATTTACTTTTTTTTAAACATCAGTTAATTATTTAGACATCAGTTAGTTTTCTAGACATCAATTAGTTGTTTAGACAAGCTATTTCATTGAATATTAAGAGAGTTATGTACATTTTTTTTTAATTTGGATCTGATGTCACAGACCTTCCCACTCATTTCCATGTTAAATAAGTAACCATAAATTTGACATTTTTTAAGAAGTAAAAAGTCTCTAACTTCCTTAATATTTGAGCTATAATCATGAAACAGATACCATTGGTGCTCTATCTTTAATTTAAATTTTTTTGTCACGTACCTACTATAGAAATGTGGTATACAATAATATGATATTCACCACCTCCACTCCACTGTATAAACAATTCAATGTCATGCCTCACTAATCACTGAGAAGGTACGTGTGACTTGATGTGATTTAAGTGGTGGGGGTATTCTTTGAGTCAGAGTATTATCCTACTCTAATGTATTAACCTAGGAAGTGTCACTTTCAATGATAGAAATCAATTGATTTAAATTAACCAACCCTGCAAGGTCTATTTAATATATGTCACATATATATATATACATATACACACACATATATATTGTCAGAATACAATAAAACATAATGTGTATTGTCAGCATATTTAATTAAATTAAATTGCCAATTTTTGCATCATGGTTAAGAAAGTTCAACTTCATATATTGTTCAATACTGGTTTAGTAGTCCAAATCAAGGTTTCCCTGTAGCATCCTATAACAGAACACTAACTTAGCTGTCTTCTCGTTGCCCAGTCTGTTCCTTATTTTAGTATGGATGACACAAAAACTAGATAATATCCTCTTAATAGATACAGAAGATGGTGGTGTTCCTAGTAGTAGAGATGCAAGAGAGATAAATGATGATGGGACACCAAATGATGCTGTAGCCTTCCACCACGTAAGGGGGGGGGGGTAGAGATTGTGCCTGGTCTGTGAAGAATGATTTGGGAAAGGGTGATTCAGTCGCTTGATACGAGATAAATGTTGTCAGATGTTCAACACCACAGGATGATATCCACTCTGTGACAACATTCATCCTCAATAATAATTACAATTATTTTCAATGTGTTGTACAAAATTAATTAATTTTAGTTTCTTCCATTTGTCCCCGAAAATTATTTGTGCAAAATAACAGATATGAGGATTATATACCAGTCTAATTAGAACTACGGCATATATGTATGAATAGGATGAAAAGTATATTATTACATATAATATTTATTAAATTTAAATTGGCAGATCTAAATTTGGATGATGATTTTGTTCCATTTTTAGTTTCTTCCATTTCTTCCCAAAATGGAAGGGAAGAAAGTATTTATGCTGTCCACGGAAGAAACCTGCCAACCCGGGATTCTAATAACTTTAAATAAGTGTAATAAGTGCTGTGGATGTCTGTTTATTAGTTAACTTATTACAATACTCTCAATGGAAACTTGGACACCTCGGCCTAAGTGACAGCTTGTCCCCGGAAAAATATATTATTATATATATATATATATATATATATGATCCTATATGTATATTTTCACAAAACAACAGTCTAGCCCTGCCACCCACAAACAGCCGCCTACCGCCAAACTTTCATAAGGACTCAATTTCCTGCCATGATAATGACCCCATTTAGTGATAGTTGGGGTTAACAAAGGATAAAAGTCACATATTCCCCCGCCTAGGTTGTCTGCCGGATATGCTTCTCCCACCACAACTCCATCTTTCAGTCAGGTCCCAACCAAAGTTGGCATAAAAGTGAGGTTAGACTGTACAGTGATTTAGTAAGTGAAATAACTGATTTATGCTGTTGTTAGTGCCACAATATTCATACAAGAAACAGTTAGGCATCCCAAAATACAGTTTTGGAGTGAGTAAATGTTAAAATGGTGAAGGGGCCTTTGTTAGCATTCCACAAACAATATCACTTTATGGAACTCTTTCTGGTGTAACTCTACCTAAGTTTTTAACAATATTTATTTACTTGTAATAAATAAAAGACTACTCATGCACGAATTTAGCTTTCCCAATGGATTACAAGATAATTAAACATTTTTAATCAAGGTTGGGAATCCATGGATGCTTAATGAAGCTGCAGAGCTCTGCAGGATTATATCTACTTCGTACACATCTTGTTTATATGGTGGATTTCTATGACCCTTTCATGTTTATTTGTTTGATCACTTGTGTTTTCTCTCTCCATTTTATGTTAATATTATGATAATAAATGATACAGCAATCCTATGAACATTTTAGTATAGTGTAGAATGTGTAGGGTAATCATGTACTGAAAGTGCAGACTTGTGTATGATGATTTAATTAAATGTGGGGAAAATCTGATTAAATGGGGGAAAAACCAGTTGAATTTTTCGCAAAAGAATACCTATGATGTTAAATTGTTTTGGTATAGATAAATATGATAAATTACATGGCGAAAATGATTACTCTTTCCAATTTTCAAATGTTGGCAGCTATGGTATTGTATATGTTGTGACAACACGTTTATAGCCTGTTTTTCTATTGCAGAAATTTGAAAAAATATACGCAGAGCAATCTGGCCGTGGTCCAGCAAGCACAAAAGCACAATTTGAATATGCATGGTGTCTGGTGAGGTGTAGATCTCCCCAAGATTTGAGAAAAGGCACGGTGCTGCTAGAAGGTTTGTGAATCACCAATATTGTAGAGAACTGTGCCGATGAATTATTACAACCATAATACTATGTGCCCATTCATCACAAATGAGTATTAACATCTCGTGTTATATTCCCAGATTTGTTTCACAGAGTTGGAGATGATCATGCCAAACGAGATTATCTCTTCTATCTCGCTGTGGGACACACAAGATTAAAGGTAAAACATAACTCTAAACCACATATGACCATGCATATTGAAATGACGTAGATATAATAATAAATAAAATATAGGTGAGATATTCTGATCTTATTATCTTGTGATCCCACCTTAGTATGGCTCGGTGTACTCTATCTTGTTTTGCTGATAAAATGCATACGTTAGCTTGACAACATTTCTCACTATGGTACATTGTTCCGCCATTTTAAATTTTGTCATTTGCATTTCTTCTTTGAAACTAATCACGGGTATTTTATAACCTTGTGTAAATATTTCTTTTGCCGTAGATGTATTATGCGCATGAAATAAACTCTTTTGTAATACTTGATATAACCCAACAGCAGTTTCCATCAAATTTTATAATACCGGGATGGATCAATTTAAAATAAATAAGCTCAAGAACCATTTAAAAGAACTAAAATTAACTGATTTGTAATTTCACTAATATATGTTAATTTTGATGATTTAAATCCAGTTATGTCTATTTACTTATTTTCCATAAAACTCTTATTCGTTTTATGGTAAAAGCATTCTCTTTTAAATTATTGACAACATACAGTGTTGCTTCTAGGACCCCGCTTTTGTGGGATTCCCACCATATTTTAACCTATGGCGCAAAATAAAAAATACCCCTGCACTGCACGTGGCACAGAATAAAACCCCATGGCACAATATTGTATGTGTTGTGCGCCTTGACTGTCTCCCCGTCACTATTATGTTTTGTGTGAACAGTTCCCAGGCAGTGCTAAGTCCTGCGTGGGGGGATTAGTGTTGTTTCTAGGACGCGTTTTTGCCGGGTTCCCCCGATATTTTAATGTATGGCATAAAATAAAAAACTCCTTAGGCACAGCATGGCGCAGAATAAAATCCCATGATGCAATATTGTAAGCGTTTAACGATTGCCCCATCACATTAGCTTTAATAATGCCATGCCACTGGTATATGATATATATCAATTAACTGTATTCATACTTTACTTAAGGAATTATATGCAGTTTTGGTAACTTAATAATTGCGTTTCTACCTTGATCCTCTGTCCATCCACTGCTGAGTGTGAGAGGTAGTTCTCCTCTATGAATAGCATTAAAACTTTGTTGAGGAACTCCCTTGGCCAGGAAAATCTACATGATTTGATGTTTATTGCATGTGATAGGCCACTACCCAAAGAATTTCTTCCAGGCGTATTGATAAGTGGCTGGTATCTGGTAATGGTGGTCTTCACCTGAACGAGCACAAGAAGAAAATTCCTCAATGTGTTGATGAAAATTAAAACATCAAAATGTTCTGTGGCTGACTTTGACTATGAGTTAGCTGTAAATATGTGGAAGGAGAAGAAAGCTTGTAGGATATATAAAAACCAATCTCATCAATAACATTTTGAAGCATTTCTGTAGTCTTGTTTTTTCATGTTACAGATATAAGTGATATGCATACATTTAATTATGCTTACACTGCAAAACTATGTGTATAAATACTTCAAATAGGATGCAAAGGTCATA
This sequence comes from Paralvinella palmiformis, assembly GCA_025642065.1. Classification (NCBI taxonomy): domain Eukaryota; kingdom Metazoa; phylum Annelida; class Polychaeta; order Terebellida; family Alvinellidae; genus Paralvinella; species Paralvinella palmiformis. The sequence goes on from JAODUP010001053.1 coordinate 75,016, forward strand.
ATTTTCAGTTCAAATATTCCTGGAGGTATGCGTTTGTACCCCTAAAAAGTCCCAATGTTACATTAAAATCCCCCACATTTTTAAAACCTAAGGGGAGCTCCCCCACATTGACTAGATCCTAGAAGCAACACTGACATAAATAAATATTGCCAATATTTATTTATTTTGTGAATAATTTAACATTGTACACTTTTACCATATTTATCATCATGTCCAATATTATATTGGTCATGATGATATATAATAATCAGTGGACTTAATTTTGTTCATATTTGTTGATTTTGATTACATTAAAAATTCAAATTGATTGTGCAGAAAAGGGTTATCCTTTCTGCACAATTAATTTGGATATGTAGTTTTTTAATGTGTAGTGGAGAAATGTTACTTTGCTTTTTATTTCATTTCCTCTCATTCTGCGAAACTGAGAATTATTTTATCAGTTTTAGTGCTAGAATATACATTTGCATGTGAAGCAGAATTTAGCACGTGGCCATCCCATGTTTTACTTATAAGTTGTCTCATGATTGAAAATTGAGCGGTTTAAAATGTTGTTATTTGTTCAGCACAGTTCACTAAAAATAGTAAAATAAATCCTTTTTAGCTAAAAAATTTGGATTTGGGAGATTTCACGCAATCAGTTTCATTTTACCTTGTCAGATATTGTCTTATTTCTGGGATAGAATGTTATCAGTTTTGTTTTATTTAATATAAGCCTTTCTTTGTAAGTACTGACACACATACGCTCACACACAGAGTGATTTTTCTTTTTTGAAGGAATATGAAAAAGCTTTGAAGTATACAGAGGCCATACTGAAGGTTGAGCCTAAGAATCACCAAGCTGCGCAGCTTAGAGAGCATATCAAGAAAAAGATGAAGATAGGTAAGTGTGTCACTAGTATACACAGAAGCCTTAGCAGGCTACAAATTAGCTGTTCCCAACCCAAAATACTCACCCATAGCTGTTTGTACGCTGAAATATCGTGGCTAATCAATGGCTCATATCGAGTAATTTCTGCATGGAAAAACGCTCTTGGCCAATGGGATTTCTCACTCATGCTCAGATGGATTCAGATTAACTGACACTGAAAAAGAAATTTTCAGTGGAATCTGTTATTGAAGTGCCTAATTATGCTGGGTTTTCTCAACTGCTCAGCCCCACCCACCAAAAAAGCCATGACGAAGGCTGAAACTCTAGATGGTCAAAGGTAATACAAATGTACAAAGCATAGATGAGGATTCTTGGCTGCATGGAAAGCTGGAAGACCATGGTTATCGTATAACAGAAGCCAGCATGATTACGGTGGGGACCGAGGACCACGACTTGTTTTGTTCCATTTGTTGTGAAGCTGGAGGTTGCATGGGACCATAAAATTGAAGAACTTGTTTGTTAATGGGAGCAGAGTTGTTAAGCTAGAATCAATATAGCTGCACCACAAGTCCAATGATCATGCCAGAGCTGAATGCATTGTGAATGAAAAGGACAACCCTCATCACGATGAAAGTTCGCAATATAATATGCAATTTAAACAGTAGCAACTTAGATAAACTGTCAAAAGTATTCATTACTTCCCATGGCTTGGCACTGCATTGCCGTCCTTATAGTAATTATGAGTGCCAATGCAAGCTAGATATTGTCCATAGAAAGACCTACAGGAACTGTAAACCAGTTTACCAGTGCTTTTGCCATGGTGGAGAGATTGAAAATTGTCTGGATGTTGACTTGGATTTGGAGGAGGAATTAGATGGACTTTTGAAAAATTATATGTAATCTGTGTCATGGTTGTTCCCTTTTTTATCTGATGGTCGGATGTGCAGATTTTCTCTATTTGAGTAAACTAAAGTTTTGATTGTGTTGGAATGTTGATTGTATTAGTCCTTTCAGTCTTGGTCAGTTCACAAATCCCTCTTGAAACAACTTCTTATACCACTTGAAATATACCTGAGAATGACTCTCAAATTTTCTCAAGTGGCTTACAGCACTCCACAGCCCCAACTGCATTCGGCTTGTTGGTCACTCTGCTCCCTTTTCAGGGCCACTTACTTTGGCTAAGGGCCTAGTAACTTTTGAAAGTTAGCAGCCTTGCAGGCCACTAACTTAATTATCCCAATCTGTGCCCCTGCCTAAGTCTTATGTATTGAAGTAGTCAGCTCACTAAAGTTGGGTTATATGCAATCTTTTTGAATTAACCTTATTATTATTCTAAATTGTGATATGTCATTAATACTTTTGAAATTTGTATGTGTTTTTACTATAATTTGTGTCTGATTAGGCAGAGTTAGTTAAAACTTTGTCCAATTTATATCCAGCATACCATATTGTTTTTTGATTGTTTGGTGTACACTCCAAAATGTTTCATGTGTGATACATGTTGATATTTTGAACATAATTATTTTATCCATGTTCAGACCTGAAATAGTTAGTTAATATGGAAATTATCAAAAGTAGTTATTAGTAACTTTTTCCATGTAGGCAAGACAAGAGAAATATACTTAGAATGATCACACTCTACATTTCAGATGGTCTTGTGGGCATGGCAATTGTTGGGGGTGCTGCTGCAGTTGCAGTTGGAGGACTGGTCGGCTTGGGATTAGCACTCAGCAAGAAGTGATTTTTCTATAGAGTGTGCATTGTGTGTGTGTGTGTGGATATACCATCAGGTATGAACAACATTTCAAACTGCTTTCACTGCTCTTCTATTTGTCTATAAATTATAAATCACAGACTCCCATTATGCCAACGGCATATACCATTGGTGTCTGAATTATATTGTCTTTGTTTATTTACACCTGTACTCTAATCCTGTGGAATGTGTATTACGTTATCATCTGATGGGAGTTTATTTTTCTTGTTTGTTAATGGTCTGGGATTAAATTGTCAGTTGTTGATTGTCTGTGTAACATCGTGGATATGATTTTTACATCAGGCTGAAAATTTAGCTCTTGATTGTATTAAAAGATAAAAGGTAATAATGATAGAGGTACCTCTGTGACACATTTTCTATTTGGTATACTCAGTTAGTATTATGCTAGATAGGTATTCAGTTGTAATGTATATTGTATGATATATATATATATATATATATATATATTGTGTGTGTGTGTGTGTGTGTGCGTGTTTGTGTATTGTGTATATGTATATATATATATATATATATATATATATATATATGTTGTGATGTATATATATATATATATATATATATATATATATATATATATCAATTAATCTGTATAATTTAAAGGTTTACAATACCTGGTGGGTATCTTTGTGATCTGGTTTGGTAAAATTCTACTTAATCAACAGGTAGTTAATCAACAGTTGACTTGTACGTATTCTGTGATTTGTGCATAGCATTTTAATTGATTATTCTTAATATCAACACTTGTAGTTTCTTGTTTTGTTTCAAACTGCATCAAGTCAACACACGGAATAACACCAATTCATTTCAAGGAGGATTTCTCTCAACACATTTAATAGCATAATGCACTGCCTGTAAACTTCAAGATTTTCCTTGCTCATACATTGCATTTTAGATGTGGCCAGCAATGGGGTCATATTAAGTAACTGCCCATTTCCTCTGTGTAGAAGACCCTGCCCGAAGCATCTTCCATTTTTCCAGAAGCAGATTCAGGCTAATAAACTAGCTGACATGATGCCGAGGACTGGTCTTCTAGGCAGGGATTTCCATTATAGTGATGCAGTAACTCCATAGCAGAACTAATAGTACAATTGGTCATATGCCTCTGGCAAAGTCTAATCCATGCCTAGCTATATCTGAGGGATGTTTCATCCGTCATTTTGCCTTATTACCTTTGGAGAGTGCTTGACCCATTTGGTCTGCTATGTGCACAGAAGTAGCCATAAACGATCATCAACTACATTACAGCCATAAGGCGGTACTAAGATGTAGTCAATGTAGGGCATGAGAGTATGCATCCGTACCTTTTCGGGCATTCTTTATTGATGTTACAGAAAATCCTATCCAAATAGTCTCTGCCAGTGGTATGATCTATGGCCAAAATATAACTGACCTCATTCTAGCCGGGGAGTATATACAAAGATAAACGAGTATTGAAGTATGTACATATATACATATACATATGTGGGAAGTTCATGTTGTGTTGTAGAAGTTACTATTCTAATGTATATCTACTTTAAATGGATCTGATTTCGTTATTTATGTTTTCTGCTGCATGTTACGGAAAATCGTAAAGTCCATTGATTCCATACAATATATGTGTTATTGCGTGTGTGTGTGTGTGTGTGTGTGTGCGATAACACTGTTGTAGAAAATCACAATGATTGGTCCACTGTGTCCTCGTACATGTAGTTCAGATGGGGCTAACATCGAGATCCTCAAGTTCCTTATTATTGATATATCATTAAGCTATAAACGCCCACATACTCCGAATGATCAATGTTGACAACATTGAAACAGTTCTTTGGAAGGCTTATTTAAGATACTTTTCTTCCTAAGAATGTAATGGCTCATCAATTTATACATATCATATAACGTGTGTGTTCATATGTATTAGGTCCCCCTTATAACCAATGATGAGGGGTTTGCCGGCTTTCCGGTTTTTCTAGAGCTGAAAGTAACGTTTTTTGAAATTGGGAAGTGGGTTAAATTGGTGGTTTGAAGAATCATTCTCTTGCATAATACATGTTTTATCCGTACTGAAGTCTCAGATTGTCCTAAAAATGCAGAGTTTTTTCCCCCAAAGGCCATTCTCATGCCTTTATAACACAGTGGGTAGAGAGCACTTCACTGTAATCCAACACCAGCTCGGATTTCGAAGCTCGGTCTTGATGTTATTCACTGGCTAAGCATGTTTTTTTTTATTTAACCAAGCATTGCCTGCTAATAAATAATAATATAGTATATTTTCTTAAATACACTGCGTAATCCATAAGATCGAACGGAGAACGAAAATATCAAGCGCACGGCTCAAAACATTAGGTAATGCCTATCAACTGAACAAAAACATTACGTACATGGATTGGCATCAGTCAAAATACTCTGATCCAGTTATATGATATTTTACGGAATAATTAGTCCCGGTGACGATACCACTTTAAAATTCCCAATTGCTTCCATATTCCGTCGCATTTCATTTTGTTGTGGCTGTAGGTAGAAAAAGTAAACTAAACTTGGAAAAATAATGCTACCATCTCCTTCCCTAAAATATGTCGAGAGCCGTGATAGCGCAGTTAGTTTGAGCGTAGGACTCGTTGCCAAAGTGTCGCTGGTTCGCGGCTCCGGAGCCGCAACGCTGTCATGTGGCGACTGGTTCACTCATCCATAAAATGAGAACCTGACGGGGCGTGATGGGTAACGCTTTGCGCCTATAATGGCGGCATGCGTTGTATGCTCCCTCGGGAGTTGAGATGTGTGCTGGATTGGAATAGGTCTGAGTCAGGGGTGATAATAGTGTGAAGCGCCTTAAAGCAGCTATCTAGCTGAATAGGCGCTATACAAATGTCACATATTATTATTATATAAACTAAGAGTTCAGCGCAGCACCAGTTTTATGCCATTCTTGATTCCACTTGATCCATAAGGAATAGTGGGTGAATCCACGGATGTGGTGATAACACTCAGCCTTCCACCGTATATAAAAGTAAATTGACCTAGTGGCACTTTTGTTAATACAATCGGGGAGTGCTCCAACCGTTGCGCTGCAAACGTCCAGGTTGTAGAGTCGAATCCGACTCGTACCTGTGTTGTTGAGATCTTATCGCAGGGAGCAAACATGGGGTAAATTCCAATTCCGCTCAATTCCATTTGGTCAATTCCACATCAGATTTGTCAATTCAATTACAAATTTATCAATTTCACTTCCGCTTTTTACCGACTCTTTTTTACCTATTACTTTTTATCATAAGTAGGTACTCTGAGTACTTACTTGGAATACCTACCCCGATTGGTTTATATTCCAAGTAGGATTGCCACGGAAGAAATATTTCGGAATAAAAAAATTAAATAGTAAATTAATCTGTGGATTAAATTTTTTTGTAGCAAATTCCAAATTTATCAATTCCATTTTTTTTTAAATAAGCAATGCCGGAGTTGGAATTGCCCATCAATTCCGGAATTGGATTCAACCCATGTCTGGTAGGCGGAGCCACTCTTCGACCATATGTCCCAAGTGTTACAATTGACGATGTAAAACTATTCGATCACTAGTTTATTATATAAACATCAAATAATCCGGATCCAACGATTTTTATGAATTCAGCGAGTTCCAGATATACTGAACATACGATCCAGTTTAAGTAGGTGTATCCTAAAATCTCTCAACACATCATTAAATTTATGGGAAGAACGTTGGTTTTGACCAGAGATGGGTTATCGTCCGGATCTCTTTAACTCGTTTGCATTGGACATATCCATAATAAATGCAGTAAAAGTTGGTTATAACGAAATTCAAGGGGAATGGGAATTCATTTCGTTATAATGGTACTTCACATTTTTCCAGTTTTCAAATTATCAGATATTAGTTACCGACTCATGAGCGATAATTGCTGAAAATAACCATATTGTAACAATAAAATTAATAAATAATTTCTGTCATCAAAACAATGCGATTAAATTTGATTGTCATTTTCATATTGGTTGTTGCATTTACGATTGCAATGATCATTAGATTGACTGAGAATTGAAATTTCAAACATCGTATTTCGTTATAACCAGCGCGATTTATATTGAATTGTTTGCTGCTCGGACCGAAATGTCACTTCGATTTAAGCAAATTGTCGTTGTAAAAATTTCGTTTTATCCCAGTTTATTTACTATAGAACTGAATAGATGCTTAGTCGGATCGGCTAACCACTTCCAATTAAACTACTCTTTCGTAATATCCTAGTTTTTATAGCCAACTTTTGCTGTATAAGAAAACACGATATCTCGATGCGATCTGCTGTATTCCTGTGAGTAATTATATAACTTAATTAGACATTCATGTTATAGACTAATAATCAAATGTAAGTCCTTGTTATTTACAGAGAGCTGAAGTATAAACGAAAAGAATTAGTCGAATTCATGTATTCGCTTGAGTCCATGTTAATTGATAAAGCCTCCTCTGGTGTCGAAATACTATCTATCATTTTTACCAGGAAAAATGAATGGCTCATATATATCTATTCGAATTAGAGAAGACCTGTATTGTTTAAGAAGTATGCTCTGTAGGATATAATCAAAGATTAGTACAAAATCGACTGTATTTTTATTACGAAACTGAAAGCATAAATTAATTAGGTGGAAAAACTCAAACTATATTAGTTTTCCTTATCGAGTGTATTACTCTCCGTGTATATTTGTGATTTAGTCAATTATGCATTCATTTCATTTAATAAATCTGGAAGAAGACATACAAATGGCTTTAAGGTGAGTACCATAAAGATCAGCAATTTTTCAACTTACTTATGTTTCTTTGCCATTTGCCACATTTCAACCAAAGTAAAAATAGTCATAGAAAATGTGTGTCAACATTTTCAGTTTTGACAGCAGTCACTGGATTGTTCTTGAATTTTAGCAACATTTTTGTTTCCGATTCCTAAAATACCAAGAATGCGAACAATTTAAGATTGTTACAATATATGTTTCATACCTTCCGATAGAACATTAAACGACTAAGTTTACAAGGTACTCACTCACGTGATGGAGTTAGTAGCGTACTCCGAGTGTATGCGTCCAGATCAACAAATCAGATCCCACTTTTAGGCGTGTTTATTTCTTCAAACAGTAACAGAGTCCAATCAGTAATATTGGTTTTTAATATTATTACTGCTAATAGTTAGTTTGTGTATCTTGTTGACTGATATGTAATAAAAGTATTTAGAGACATTTCCTCAACCGGTTTTAGCTTGTAAAATGTACAAATCTGTACTCTTTAGGGAAGTGTTATTGCTGCGCTTGTGACATTATCCAGCATTTCATGTTACATGCTGCCTAGCTGTCGTTACATAAATTTCTAATTTGATGATAACGTATTTTCTACAACACGGAATGTCATATGCCTCGCATCGCGGTGTTATAAGATTGAAAATAGCGAATTTGGGTGGGTGGGTTATAATGCTTTAAAGCAAGTTTTTAAATAGCTTACCCAGTTTAGCTATGCTATACCTGTACCTATCTGCTGTGAAGAAATTATGTATCATGAAACAATTTATTTTGAAGGAGATTCCAAGTTTATGGAAAAGATATTATGTACGGTACGTGGCACCATAAAGTGAATATTGAAGCCAGAATTTAAAGTGTAACCATCACGAAAGTTAAACACGAATGTCAATACACCGATGTCACAAAATTTCTTGAGCATTTGCAGTCGGGAGAATTCAACAAGAATTCGCAAATTGTGGGATATCCCAAAAGTTGCCCGGGTTTTCTTTACTGAGGTATTCGAACCCCTTTTCTTTCGCTCGGCATTATGTCTTTCAAAGTCATCTTTGGCCTTTCGCCCTTCCATTTACAAGTGTTATTCATGCCATTTTGCTTTTTTCTTCTTTAATTATCCTTTGCCCCCTTTGGTAACAATTAACAGGAACAAGAAATATGTAATTACGGTAATATAATATCAAGCTTGTCTATATCATATATTTGGAACGTGATGTTTGGCGGTATTTGATGCCATTCATTACTTATTTTACCGACTTTTATCTTAAACCGCAAAATTATTATATTAGTTTCCTAAGCAACACATTTTAAGTCTATCATTAAATCTCCACCGAGAAAGTAATGATCTCGCTCAAAGGATTATTTCCTTAATAGAATATAGCGCACTATTAGTCGTTTCACAAGTTCTAACTATCGCAAATGTTAACCACGAATGTCAATACATCGACGCCGCAGACTCCTCTTGGGTAAGTCGATAAGTAAATGATTTATAAATAGATATATGATAACTAAACCTACGACAATACTCCCCTCATACACGCATACATACCAATTGCACTGAATTTTCTGTCTTGAAGTCTGTGGATTTTGAATTCAAACCGAGGGCATAACTGAAGGGTGTTTCATCTTTGACTTGGCTTCGTTACCTTCGGCGGTCGGTCGGTCCATTTAGCCTACCATGTGTACAGAAGTGGCCGTAAAACATCCATCAGCATCATTATCTCGAGTTCAACCCTGTGTGATATTATAGCCTAACTGAATACAAATATACATATGGCTGCACGAGGAAGTTTTATGGCATGCAAATTATATTCAACAATATTTAGATCCCGAATTAACTCCATAATATTGGCAACTACACAAGCTTTGATATCACCAAGCAAGTTTTATGTCTCTAAGATATGTTTAACAATGTCTACTTTATTTTAGGTTTGATCTGAGCTCTTTATCATTTAGATTAGGAGTTTAGTACACGTAATGAAATGGATTCATTTTTAACATTACTAATAGAAAATTCTGTACCCGATACTCCTGACAATCAAATAACTAAAAAAAGTTGTTACAGCAGATCATATTTAAGGGGTATATACCGTGAACAGCAATTACATTAAGGCACAGGGATGTTATATAAATAATATTGATATCCATAATTGTGCAACGATCTCATTAATTGTATATTTGGGACGGCCATATTTAATTACATGAGCCGGACTAATACAGCGTTGTAAACTATGTTATATCTATACTACAACATACTGATACGGGATGAGATAAGATAATTAATAACATGCATTATGTGATTATATCATAACATTATAATTAGAAACAAGTCAATACAGTGACAGCTAAAGCTAATGCTTTCTTACCTGACTTGGTTGTCTCCACTTAATTTTTTGTTAAAGGCCACATCAGAGAAACCAGTAAGTGGAAGTGTAAAACTTGTTATTGCGTAATTAATTTATATAAGCCACCTGAAAATACACCTAGACAACCTTTACCTTGAACGCATCATTAGGAAATGAGTTTTATTTGATCGATGGTGTCATTCTTCAACCACTTATCATCTTTCAGATAGCCATATAGCTATCCAAACAATACCACCCCTCCTCTAACAAGGTCTAGCAACATAGTGAAGTCAAAATAACTCTTCAACCAAATACAGGTAATTAATGCGCAAAATAATATGTACATTGATACGGACAGTGTTTTTAGTTTTTTTCGTTTTTAAACAGTTTTTTCAAACAACGCAAATAATCCACCTTGAGGATGAACTCAGATGCGTCATTTTTGGTTAAAAGATAAAATAAACTGTCCTCCATAGTTTAGTGTCCTTCATAGAAGTCTATATTAATGATGGGTGAAATTTGTTTTATAAATGCAATAAATTGCTGATGGTCAGTTTAAATGTTTTTTTGTAAAGAAATAAGGCCAGGCTCTAATATTTTCATTTTGATGGGTAACATCAGTTCAATTGTAAATTAGTTAAGTTCAATTTGTGTTATAATCACTTGTGGCACAAAATAGAGTTCTAGGGGACACTGGACAAATGAACTACAGTATCTGTTATCATTAGTGTTTCGAACATTTGATTGACTAATTGAAGATCTTAATACCCCGATGATTATCTGCTTGTCCAGCCACATGAGACTGTTATAGCGTTTGTGGCTCATGGTCATGATGTGCGCGAGGTCGGAGGTTCGAATCCCAGCTGTGGCACTATAGTAGGAGGAGTTTTTCATCCAACCAAGCAACTGGCAATGTTTTTTCCGCCGAATATGTCATATATTGTAAATATATATATTATGTAACACAAAAGAAAACGGATACTGTCCAATCTGGTGACTAATTATACTAATGAACACATAATAATATCGGGGTGATTCTAATATGAAACATCTTACATTCTGGATTGACATCTTAATTACTAATACTCATTATTAGTGATAATATTTGTCGGATAATAATATATAGGATTTATCCGCAATCACTTAGACTCACCGTTCAAACACACACACACACACATATATTGGTCTTTCGTGTATACCGTCCTCTTGGGATCATTGCGCAATGATATGGGGTTAAATATCACGTGTATGTTAATGACACACAACTGTTATACATAACTAGATCCTGATAATGAGTTACATTTCTCCTCTTCCTTGAATAATTTAGAACATTGTATTGCCGATATTCGGCTGTGGATGACTTTCATAATGACAAATACTCGAAAATATGATCATATCACCCCAATTCTTCAAAAACTACATTGGCTACCTGTTAGACAGCGTATCCATTTCAAGATTTTATTAATAACTTATAAATCTATCAATGATATGGCGCCAGAATACCTGTTTGAACTGGCATTAATTAGAAAGTCATACCGAAAACTCAGGTCATCCAGTCAGATACTATTACAGGTGCCCGTGTCTCGGCTCAAGTCATATGGTGATTATGCGTTTAGTGTTGCAGTCCACCTTTAATAGGTTACTGACAGATATTAGAAATGCTTTGTCTCTTGAAAATTTTAAATCCGTTCTAAAACACACACTTATTAACTCTCTTATACGGTTTTTACAAACATATTATTTGGGGTATTATTATATTACATATTATTTGTACAGCACCTTTGAATGGCTCCTACAAGTAAGGGCGCTATATTAAATATACATTATTATTAGTATATATATATATATATATATATATATATATATATATATATATATATATATATATATCGACACTTCACCTAGGACATACGATTGAAGGAGTACTCCATAGAGAAATGAGATACTCAAGCTTAAAGGGATAGTCCACCCTCAGAAATAAATCCGTAAATATGTAATGCTTAGAACAGTAACCAATCATTCCACAATATTAGTCACGAAATATACCTGATATAATAGATATAGAGAAATAACATAATTTACTGGAAGCCCGCTATTACGGCTGCACCAGAAATCAGAATCGAAGGCGGAAAGGAGAAAATTCAAGTGCTCTGACGTCATATGAGCGCTCTCTAGACTGACAAGGTTTATAGTTACTCTTGAGCGTTATTATCTCAGCCATTTTTAATCATCCTCTTATGCCCCAAATGATATGGTTGTATATCATTCATGACGTAATTGTAACAATATAATGCCTTTTAGTTCTGGAATATTTATTTTCTCACACTTGTTTACATGATTTTGTACAGGCTCTGCAGACTTCAGATCAACCGGATGCGTTCAAGTGACGTCAGCATTCAGGAGCTTGCGATCTCTGTCTAGCTTCAAAATGGCGGGAATAGATATAAATGAAAGGTTTATGGCTATATGAAGAATACATATACTAATATGAAATATTTTATAATATAACTAATGTACTATAGACGTACTAAAGTCTATAAATCTTGAAGGATGCAAGCAACTGATATTTATATTCGTTTAAAACTTTAAAAAAAATCATGTTATAATACCGATACTTCATTTTGATATCTGTCCCAAAACTGACACAAACATTTATTATTGTACTGTGTACGTTCTATATTCTTAACCTAACCGTGTATATTCCATTGACAATAATACATTTAATCTTGATACTCTAACAGTGTACAACACACTCCAATGACACTCTAACAGTGGGCAACACACTCCACAGTGGGCAACACAATTATAAGCTATGTTTATAAATAGCTATTCTTTATCACAAAATAGCCATATTCGTATTAATTAGAGCCGATATTTCAATTTCTAATTAAGGTTCTCATTAGCCATTTTACGATAAGAAATCATATTAAAGATATGATTAAGTCTCATTCACTATTTGTTATTCCTTCGTTCTATTCCATCTCGAGCCGTTGTCTAAGCGAGCGTCACACAACAAGCCATGAATAAGGTTGCCTTAGTAACAGGATCTACTTCCGGTATCGGACTCAGTATTGCTGAGACTCTGGCGTCACGTGGATGCTCGTTGATAATAACCGGATTTGGAGACGACGAGCACATATCGAAGATAACAGAAAATATCCGAAGGTATGTGAAATATTATTAATTTGACTTAATTCACTGGTTGAAACACTAACTAACTGGCTGAATGACTGACTGATTCACTCAAAAAATCACTCACTCACTCATTGAATGGGGCAGTCAATCAGTCATTCACGCAATAACTCACGCACTCTTTTTCTCTCTGAATCCCACTCACTCATTTACGCCCTCACTCATTCGTGAACTCTCTCCCTCACTTATTCCAACACTCTCTGAGTCAACCATTCATTCAATCAATCAATCAATCAATCAATCAATAATAATAATAGCAATAATAATGCAGATTTAATAAATCACGGATACTGTACAGAGCTACCCGAAATAAGATGTATGCAAAAATAAAATAAGATGACTAAACGACAAACAAAATGAAAAGGTGAGAATTTAGAAGTGATATACACTTTTCAAGATAAAATGCATCTCTTATGACCATCAGCAACCCGCTGATGCTCTGACACTAAACGCACAATCGTCATATTACGTGAGCCAAAGCACTGGTATTTGTGGTAGTATTTGACTCGGTGACTTCAATTTTGGGGGGTGAATTTTTAATGGACTAGAGTTCTTGAAATATATATCCTGTCTAACAGACGGTCAACGCCGTGACACGATAATATTTACGAGTATGTGTTACTATGTTCGCATGTTATAATCAGATATGTCATATTATAGTAGTTTGTACGTCATAAAATGACAGTGGGACAGTTGGGTATACTGATGTAATATCTTCATGCATAATAATACATTTGTCAAAAATAACCCTCACATTTTTACTGACCCATAAAGAATATTGGAGGATGGACCAATCTATGATGCTGTTTTTACGGATTTAGCATAATGTAGAAAAGTCAAATAGATAATATTTTGTAAACGTTATAATCGAAAAACAGCAATAGAATGTTCTGAACATTTCTGGGAAGAGATAAATATCAACTCACTATCATAATCCAGAGATATATAGAGCTCTGCGTCATCAGGATACAAATAATCTTTGGCACAATTTCATTGCAGTGATCGCAAATGAACACGTGTACATTATAAAAAAGCAATGATTTATGTTTTAGGGCCACTTTATGCACATGATATGCTATACGGGCCGAGCGAGCTCCACGGTAATGAAACGAAGTCAAAGATGAAACACCCATCAGATATGCCCACGCCGAGGTTCGAACTCAGGTGGTAGTGATCTGTGATCGAACGCGCTATCAGTTAGACCACGGGGGTGCCCTTATAAAAAGCAAACGACCATAAACTAAATCCTCTTGTGCACGAAATAAAAATGGCAGAACATCACACAAAATATTAAGAATATAGACGATCTCTGAGAGCGTTGTTCAAAATTAGACTGAAATTTTACTTGATAGATAAAATATGCCTTTCAACACCGAGAAAATGCCTGATAATTAACTGCACCGTACAGATCCAGAAGAACAAGTAATACTAGCTTACCTTGATCAATTGACATCATAATATCGTTTGTTACCCGAACCAAGGCTGCATCGATGCTTTGGCCATTTGTATTGGGGTTATTTTTTTAATAAATATTTATTGGTCATATCAGGCGGTACATCACATTGGATGCTTGCAAAATACTGGCACACGCCCTGATAACTTCTCGGCTAGATTACGGCAACGCTTTCCTGTATGGTCTTCCAAGCACACTGATAACACGGCTACAGAAAGTACAGAATTATTCTGCCATGTTAGTCACTCGCACTCATAAAAGCGAACATATAACACCAGTCTTGAACTCCCTGCATTGGCTTCCGGTTATATATAGTCGCAGTACAAGATTTTGATGTACACCTTTAAGGCACTTCAAGGGACTACCCCTCAGTACTTAGAGGAACTTGTCGTTCGTATCAACTGACAAGATCTCTACGGTCTGGAGCATTCTTAGCCGTACCAACAATACGTGGAGTGACATACGGTAATAGATGTTTCAGAAAGGCTGCTGCAAGCTTATCGAATAATCTTTCAGTAACCATCAGAAAGTGCAAGACCCTTGATATCTTCAAAAAGAAGATAAAAACGGCGTTTTTGTTTCAACTTTCCTAGCTGAATATATTATGTAATTGGCTGAAAAGAATTATGTATTTTTAAAGATGTAAATCTGTTACATCCATAGAATTATTTACTGTCAAGCGCATTAGAGTAACCTTCTTACAAATTATATAGGGCGCTATATAAATTTTGTATATTATTATTATTATTTAAACGCAACTGCCCTTTCTATAATTTTACCTCAAAAAGAGTTAAATGGACAGGCCACCCTCAGAAAATATTTTTTAAATATGTAATGCTTAGAACAGTAACCACAAATTCCACAATAATAATCTTGAAATATACCTGATATCATAGATATAGGGAAATAATCCAAGGGCCGCCATTACGACTGCACCGGAAGCCAGATTCGAAGGCGGGAAGGAGAAAACTGAAATGCCCTGACGTCACATTGGCGCTCTCTAGACTGATGCGGATTATAGTTTCTCCTGAGCCTCTCGTCAGGTTCCTTCTGGCTCAAACTCATATGGTTGTTTGTCGTTCATGACGTAATTTTAACAAGATAATGTCGTTTAGTTCTGGAATAATTATTTGCTCACACTTGTTCACATGTTTTTGTAAGGGCTCTACAGAATTCACATCAACCGGATACGCTGAAGTGACGTCAGCATTCGGTAGCTTCCTGTCTCTATCTAGCGTCAAAATGGCGGCGCACATAGGCCCTTAAAAGACGATTAATTAGCACTTTGAACTGGATTATTTAATATGTGGATGATCGTTTACACACAGGAGGTTTATCCCTTTAAATTTGAACCAGGTCTATATTTTTTTTAATTACAGTCCAAATTTTGTTTTTTAATTAATAGTTGTGCATGGGCAGCTTTTGTAGATCTTTCTAATTGGGCTTATCAGAATTTCTTGACCCTATTAAACAACCCACATAGGCATAAGCTAAACTACATTGGAAATATTAGATGACCTCTCCAGAAACTGTGTAATATAAATATCGTTATCTGTAAGAGGCTGAAATGTATCCATTATAGACATGGATGAGTCTTTTACCAATGTGACACCATGTGATAAGGTGCCGGAATGAAACTCATCATGTAAATTTAATATATTTTAACAGAAGAAGTGGTTAAATCATTGGTGCGTATCCTTGTCAGAGTTAATAATACACCGGAGGACAGTATAAATATTATGTAGTACCTTATTTTTTAACACAGAATAAAGCCTTTTCATTTTTACTCCAAATTTCGACAACAACAACAATAACATAATCATCTCTCATCATCTACAAATTAAATAGCTGGTTGTTAGTTGATCTCCTTCACCAAGACAAACTTGGATATTGCTGCGCAGCGCATGCGCAAAGTATGCAGAAATAGCTTCGGACAAAAGGCGGCATTATCAAAGAAAGTTGATCTAGACAAGAATTAAAGAACGCGAAGGAAAACGGAACCAGCAATAACAATTTGGAAGTCCGTCTGGCAGACTTGGCACCAGAACGTAATCCAGATTGTATCGAGTGTTCTCCAGAAGACACATCTGCCAGTCATGCTTCTCAACACTGAAAGACTATATACAGCCATTCTCTGATATGAAGATGTTCTTCCCGGACAACAATAATGGAGGATAAACTTTGTCGTCATTCCCTCAAGATGAAAAACAAATCTAAGTAAACATCAGTCATAAGTTTTTAAAGCAAATCTCCATTGTCTAATCTGTATGAACATTTTATGCATTTTAAAAAGTTCCTTAATTTTCATTTATGCTGTATTTATATAAATATATGTATTCGTTTTTGTATATGTTAGTCTAATCTGTCTTTAAAACATTCATGTCATTTATTGCCATTAAATACATAAAACACTGAGGTAGGCGCCGTGAATAATCTAATTAGGGAGGTTTTACTGTAGATTGAAATTAACTAAGATAAACAGATAGCCATTGTTGCTTGCAAAATATATACTCAACAAATTGCGAATATTATAAAAGAAATTTGCATCTTTCAGACTATTTTACTTAGCAAACCGGTTAACAAAAGTCAACTAATAATTTGCAAAAGACTTCATCCAACCAGATTCAAAGAATTAGAAACGAGAATGCCGATTCTCTAACGTTTTATGTGGGTTCAAGCTGAATGGTGGATGAATATCTGGCTGAAATTATATCACCAACAATTGTTTTGGTCTGAAACATTATGAGTCAGTCTTCATAACAAAGAGAGCATCAAGTAGCGATATCGTTAACATTAGATACCTCGACATATTTATTACAGATCGAATGACACTGTATAGGGCCAATATTTACATTTGCACCTGGTACATATGTGACATTATATGGTATCAATGTGCCATTATATGATATTAATGTGGCACTATATGGCATAATTGGCGCAGTGAGCAAATTACTTGCTTCAGAACCTGTCTGCTTTGGTTGTTTTCAACTACATTGGGGCATTTATAGACAGATGGCTTTCAACCATAGTGTAATAGAGCACGTAACTGATCTCTACTATAAGTCATTGTTTATATATATATCCCCACCGCATACACGCACAGTAAGAGTAGGCGATAAAATAGGACTTTAAATGATCCATTATAATAATAGGAAATAATAGAAAATAATCGGATCTTATCAAGAAATACTAATAGAATTTAAATCTAGAATATATAATAAGTACTGTAGAACAGTCTCACTGATGTAACCAATCAGAAAGCTGAACTATCCGAGAAATATTCCAGTGCCATTACATCAACAGACGGTCAAATCACTCATTATTTCACTCAATCACTCATTTACTCTCTCCAATGATAGATCTAATTCTGGATCGTTTATTGTTATTTTACATAAACATACTTGTTAAAGGACTTTGTATCATTTATAGCAAATACAACGTGAAGATTAATTACATTTATGCTGACTTAGCTAAGGCTGAAGATATATCAACATTATGGCAACAAGTAACAGAACTGTACCGAGAAGGCGTCGATATATTGGTCAATTGTGCTGGTAAGTGAAACTAAAACAACGGTCATTTACCTGAAAGAAAACTTGACCGTGCACGCCCGCCGATTTGATGTCAAACAGGTCCCAACTTCCGGTGGGAGCAAAAAAGAAAGCAGATTGCTAAAATCAGGTTTATAACCATAGTGAATTATTGCTGTGTCGTTGGTTGCACAAGCTGTGGAAGTAACACAAAGAGAATATTTTTTCAACTGTAAATAACACATTTAAAATACAGTACAACGCCTGTATTATGGTCACCATTGGGACCAGTGATTTATGGCCGTAATTGAGGACTGGCCGCAATACAAGACAACCCAAATTTAGCTTCATTGAGAAGCTTGTTATTGAAATTTCAGCCATGCCGGAATAAGCATTAGGTCTAGCACAAGTTGTGATCAAATTCCGTGATAAAACTATAAAAAATAGATATAAGAACAGACGAGATTTGTATATTTTCGGATTTAATGGGGTTCTTCTGATCTAATTTGAAACAGTTTAAAGTATTTGGGGTCCCTCTAGTTGGAGTAGATCTTTTAAATTCAGGGGTCTTTAGACACGGGGGGGGGGGGGTGAACATACGTAATAAAGTGGCCCATAATTGTATTATCCAAAAGGCCCCTTAAGGCCTAAATCCGGCCCTGGTGGCATTAATCATTGGTTTGCAATTCAAGATGGAAACACATTGGGATAATTTATATTTATAAACTTATTACTGTATGAATTATGAACCATTATCAGTCCGGCGTGTAGTATAGGTTTCATTGTTATAATAAAGGTATTATGAAAAGAAAATCTATCGAAGATCTACCTTTAGAAGATTGGAATCGAATTATTTCTGTATTACTGACCGCACCATTCCACCTGATAAAATTAGCACTTCCAGCAATGAAGAAAAAAGGTATATACAACAATATATACACGTACGTACATGGATATATATATGATTGTGTGTGTGTGTGTGTGTGTGTGTGTGTGTGTGTGTGTGTGTGTGTGTGTGTGTGTGTGTGTGTGTGTGTGTGTGTGTGTGTGTGTGTGTGTGTGTGTGTGTGTGTGTGTGTGTGTGTGTGTGTGTGTGTGTGTGTGTAGGCTTACATACATATGTTGTTATGTTGTCATTAATTGCTTAAACAATATTAATCAAGATTAATTGATAACATTTTGAAAAACATATTGTATGTTGATGTTATTGATGTATATCTTACTTTCATGTCGTAGGATGGGGTCGTATCATTAACATATCTTCAGTTAGAGGACTCGCAGCCAATCCGCTTGGATCTGCTTACTGTGCTGCTAAACATGGAATTATAGGTCTAACAAAGGTATTTGACATTCTTAAACAAGCGCTGTTGGTAATAGCGCAGTGTCGGGACTAAAAAAACACCGAAAAGAGCAATAACACGGAAACTTGGAATATAATCATAATAATAATATTGATAATTAGTACTGATTAAACGACAATTAAGAGTATTTCGTATCAGCAATTGGTATAAGAATACTTGAGAATATTGAGAATGAAATATTGATCCTTTATAAATATATTACTTTTTTATTTAATACAATGGATAACTATGTGATATGGTTGGCTTCGATCCTTTTAATGACTAGATCATATGGTCGAAGGTTTAATGCTCCTGGAAATGGAATTATCAGATGAAACATCTCGATTCCATAACCTTCAGTGTTGCGGCTCTATACGCTATAAGCTGACCCAGAGAGGCGTTCCCATTTAATAGTATAACTTCCCACCTAATCCTTCTGGCTTCTATTGCGTTGGTAACTCAATGGTAACTCACATCACTTGGTGATACATCTTGACTTCTTACTTCGGTTTATATATACAGTGTATATACAGCTAAACACGATTATAACGAAAACGGCTATAACGAACTCACGGATATAACGAAACACTTTCTTACGGGCGGATTTTTCCTCTTTATTTTTCCCATTTTTCGAAGACGGGTATGACAACTTCACGGTTATAGCGAATATAAGACCAACAGAAAACCTGTCCAGACACTTCACGAAGCTATGATGTAGTCACGCGAAGCATCAGTGCTAAAATAATTAGGTCAGTGAAGAATAATGTTATTAGGTCAGTGAGGGATAAAGTTATTAGGTCAATGAGGGATAAAGTTAGTGAGGGAGTGTTTCGTAATAGGAAGACGGAGTCAGGTCACTCAGCGGCGGACTTTTATCAGGTGATCCCGAATTAATAGGGTATTTCTTCAATTAGGAAGAATTGGTGTGATTCTGTGGATACTAGACCACCGGGTTGGGGTAATCGTAATCGTATTCGATTGTAATCCATAACATGATTTCAAGTAATCGTAATCGCCATTTCCAGATGCAATGTAATTGTAACCGTAATCGATAACATTGTAAATGTAATCGTAATCAGCGATTACTTTCACGATTACACAAGGTGTTTCATGACTTACTATGTTATATCATGCCAGAGATAATGCTTTGGTAGGTAAGGCAAAAGATAACAATAGAACTGATTTATCCATTGACGGACTGCTGTCATATTTATACACATGATGATTTGTCAGTTTATTTGTTCTTTAAACATGTGTTGAAACATTTGCTTCAGATGTTGCCACTATTATAAGTCGCATAAACAGGCATTTCAGATTAACTCGTGTTGTTTTCACACCGTTAAGCTCAAGCTAGTCAAATAGCCAGCAATCGTATATGGCTTCTTTCTGACACCATCGTTTTTACGCCAGCGGCAAACGATCCTGATTGGCCATCAGTCGGATGACAAGCAGCCAATTAAATTAAGGCATGCGATAGCGAACATATACAAGGCTACACGCTAGTCCCCGTTCGTGAAATGTGGACATTAGGCGGAGTAAAGCCCCCGGTACTTGGGGTGTGCCGAGTAAGAAGCTTAATTTAAGCAAGCAAAATTTAAGACTTAAAATGTGGTCACTACATCGGAGTTGGGTGTTTGACTATATTCTAATTATCCTCTTTATTATAAATAAAGGGGGACGTTAAAAACCCCCTGAGGACGTAAAATACTCTGGCAGTGACCACCCTCAGGGTATTTCGGTTCCATCTTTCCGTACTGCTCTCCTGTGAGTGGTGGGGGAGGAGGTTTCTCAACCACTCCAATATAGAGGCTGTGCTGATTAAGCGACAGCCTGGGGATTCTCCCCGAACAACAAAACCAAAACCAGTCCCCGTTCGACATAGAAATGTGGACATTAGGCGGATATCAAAGATCGAAGTACGAAGTTGGGATGTGGCCGAGTTATAGAAGCAAACTATAATTTAAAGCATAGCAATAATTTAAGACTGTGAAAAAGTGGTCAAGCTACGGAGGGGTCGGAGTTGGGTGTTTGACTATATTATAATTATTCTATTTATTATATAGACCTTACATAGCTATAGACACGCCACACATGATGTATTTCCTTACTAAATATATATTCAAACAATTTCAGTTGATATTGTTTGCACTAATCTCAGTTATCTCTCTAAATACATGTCCATTCATAAAAAATGCCTTACTTCCTCCTTGGCTCTATGGTGAATATTGATCTCAGATGTATTAAAACAAATTAACGTCGTACAATGGCATCAACGTCTCTTATACATTTTCATTTCAAGAATATACCAGAAAATGCCTCCGAATCTTAAAAAGCAACATGTAAACACTAGCATGGTTATATCGGTATTATACATGTAACTGAGTAAATATTGATGAAGAATCACATTCACGTTATTGTTATATACATTGTAATCATGATTGTAATTGGTATTACTTTACAATGTAATCGTAATCTATTACAGTCAGAATGAATGTAATCGTAATAATGGTATTCTCAAAAGTTAATTACCTTTGTAATCGCCCTAACCCTGATAGACCAATGGCTGAAATTGTTAGACCGAATCTGCGTTTAGCTAAACCTTGCTGCGTATAGAAGTGTGAGTTACACTGGGCGTGTCTGAGCCGATTAGATTATCGATTTTATTCGATCACCTAGTCGACTACAGTATGAGAAACCAGATTTGATAGATTTTGTCTTTACAGCTTATTAGAAATAAACTTAGTTTTGACAGTATCCGACCGCGTATAAATACGCTCGTTGATAAGTTGTTAATCAGTGGATTGTTCGAAAGTCACACTGTTAACGTCCACTACAATTACGCATATCATTAACATTTGTAGCTGTTTTATGACTCATATATATCTTCAAATAAACGTTACACAACATATCTTTGCGTTTGAGAGACACCTGACGATTAGTCTAAAAACTATAATATCAATCCTGCCATCTAGCGGATAAAGCGCGTACACACTAATAACGAATTATCGGGAAATAACGAAGTCGTTAGCTGCCCACAAAATATTTCAGTGTAAGCGTATTACACTGTAATGTGTAAACATCACAGTCAAATATGGAGTACAAATTGATTATAACACCCTGTTAGGCTATCGTAATAAATTATTTTTAATATTACCCTATCAGTCACTCAGTTATGTTTGGAGTGGTTGAGAAACCTCCTCCCCCACCACTCACAGGGGAGCAGTACGGAAAGATGGAGCCGAAATACCCTGAGGGTGGTCACTGCCAGAGTGTTACGTTAGAGTTTAACGTCCATTTAAATAATGTGGGCGGCAGCATTAACGTGTGCGTATGGCATATCCTGAAGTTTCGACCTGTTACGGGGTTCGAACCTGCGACCGTTGGCACCAAGTGGCGAGTGCTTAACCGCTAGGCCACCGGAGCTCACTAGTCACTCAGTTATTTTTCTGTTTATTTTTATACAGGTGGTTGCCCTAGAAACTGCACAGTGTGGTATCACCTGTAATGCTATATGTCCTGGATTGGTATGATGTTATATCTATTTCTATATGACAATTTCACGCTCACTTCTTCTTCTCTACTTCTCTCTCTCTCTTCTGGTCGAGTTTCAAGTGTGTTAAATATTATTGCACTGATACCAATCAAATTATATTCCAGTGGGACTTATGCTGTACGAATCGATCGCGAAAGAGCATGGCATTTCTAATTCCGAAGCAAAGGTATATAAATCGATGACAAAACTAGACAATAAGTGTGTGCGTGTGCGCGCGTGCGCCGCTAGCATTTAGTAGTTCAACTATTTATAAGTTTCATTTTTTTTCTTCAAAATATTCTTAACTGTTCAAGTTGAATATTCATTATTTATAGAAGCTTTTTTCTCTCATACCTTTACACATATTCTATAAAATAATTATAGATAAACACCTCAGGGAGAAATTTTACACGTTTTGTTTCGGTACTTCTATCACATGAATACACAATGATAAACCGGATGTCCTATTGTTTTCAGCAAGTGTTAATTAACTGCGTGCCAACGAAAACAACGATAATGCCAAATCAGGTAAGCACGTTTCGTTTTGTATGACTACCACATCATTGTGTATGGCTATAACTTCATTTTGGTATTATAATTCAGGATGTATCCATTAATTCTGTAATATATTTTCGATCCGACTTCTGACTTAACAGATATCTAGCTCTCGATGCAGTTTGTCCACGTCTCTTTTATTTCAAAAACTATATTTTATTTTATTATTCTGCTAGGTCTACTTTATTTCCTCCTTTTGTGGGTATAAAAAGTAGATAGTCTATTTTTATTGGCTTATTTCCTCACAATTGATTGTGTTATTGTATTCAAGTGACTTTAGTACTTTGAAATTAAGCTGCTTCTGCAGTAAAACACTGGTTTATAAGGGTGTACTGTCCATTCTCCAATTCATATCACTTGTTTTAGAGCTTTTTGACTGCTGAATAGAATGAACTTCCCTCACATGAACTCTCCCCTCCAAGCTCTGTCTTGGCCACAAATAAAGCCTACAACTTGATCTCTTTTATTTTATTTTCAAGTCTCTGGACAAACTGCGATGTGTAGCTCTCGAAAATATATCACAGAAAAATATTGATATTGATGGACATATGAATAAATTTTCTAATCAATTTGAGCATTTTGGGGAAACTATTGTAATCTTTTGAACCGGTCGACTTCGATGACTCTGAGATCACGACTTTTTATTCACACATAGGTGGCAGCACTGGTCGAATTTTTGTGTACTGATGTGACATCTCAAATGACAGGTGCCTCCGTAGTGATGGACGGTGGTGTGACAGCTCAATAGCTGCAGAAGACAATATTTTTGTAATAACCAACTACAGTTCCGTGTGTTAGGACAAGATCAATATTAGCGCATCAATATTATCCATCTATTATAGTATGTAATTTCTCCCACATTCAAATGTTTACGAAGTTAGTTATGGTTTGGAATTAAATAGCAAGGTGCGAATGGCTAAGTTATTGGGTTTTACTGACTCATTGAACCATCAACTCACTCATTCATTCACTCACTCACTCACATACCCTCTCACGCACGCATTCATTCACCGAATCTTTTATAAATGCAAAAGACAACTATAAAGCTAAATATAAACACTGTAATGTGGTGAATATACAAAAAGTCTCATATCCTCTATTAAAATATTACAACAATTAAGCATTATATTTATATTACATCTGTAAGATGAATTCTATAGAATACTACTTTTAGCAGTTTTAGTAGTGTTATTATTAATACTACTACTAGTACTACTATTAGCAGTAGTATTTGATTGATTTTATATTATTAGACATTTGCTGTTGAACATCTTAACACATTTATTCCTCATCTCTTAATTAATTAAACAGTTCAATGCCAACGTCTGATCAAATGCTTTGTGAAAGTCGGTGTTGCCGTTGAGGCTGAGGTTCATCGAGTTCATTGATTTCATTAAGGTTGCTAAGCAATAGAGTACTAGAAATTTAACAACAGTATCGACAACTCGTTTATAGGCATTCACTCTTAGCCATACACATTAATAAGGAATGGTTCTGTATAACTGTAACAAGGCGCCTGCTTGGTTTAACTGGACCATAGATCACTACCATCCGAGTTCGAATCTCGGCGAGGACATATCCGAAGGATATTTCATCTTTCACTTTGATTCATTACCTTTGGAGGTCGCTCGGCTCATTTAGCCTACGATGCGCACAAAAATGGCCGTAAAACATCAATCATCGTATAACTGCAGAAAAAACAAGAGTAGAAATTGAGCAGAAACTACGACAACTACAGCCGGAAAACATTCCACGGACGAAACCAAAGAAGCAAATAGACGCACGTAAAAATACTAGAATAGAAATTGGGGCAAAATATATAGAGAGCTGAAACTATAGAGTATCGTGGTAGAAACATGGAGAATACAAGGCGTTTAGGTGGATCGCAGACAAATATTATCACATTACTACTCCCTTAACCTAAAACGTCTTTCAGATTCACATCCGTCGTCCCCCATACAGTCAGATGACCATGTGCTAAACAGGTCACTGTACAGTATCTACACTGGTGGTTTATAATAAGCACATTTTTAATGTGCATTATTATTAGTATTATTATTAGAAAAAGTTTTAGTATTAGTAGTAATTTTAGTAGTAGTAGTAAATATAGTAATGTAATTAAGTGCAAATTATTTATGCTGAAAGTGTTAAAATGCTTGACAGAAATGACTATTTCGACTATATTTCGCAAAAGAATTAATTGAATGTAACATATACTTGCTGATAAATGATTAATTTATATGTTTTGAAGTCGTGCTCAATCATCTAATTAATTAATCCCCAATGCTTATATGGTAAATATCAAGCTTAGAACCTACGCTGCAAGAAAGCAATAATAATGAATAGGGTGTGAATATTCATGTTGATATTCTGACTCGGTGTATTATTTAAAGCAGCATCGTAAGTCCGCGCCTCCTCGTATTTGATTATACCACCGTTTTATGGAGATAACGAATGATTAAGCTAAAACTTATTGTTTTAAATGATTTATTGTCTACTACCAATTTTTTCAGCAAGTTGAAAAATAGGTTGCGCGACAATTGTCTTGTAATAAAACGTAGTTTGCAAAACATAACTAGCTTTGCGCTAAATTAACTGCTAACTATATGGACGATGCTATTTCTAATAGTTTATAAGGGCTAAAATAAATTCTCAGCAGGCACACCAAAAAATTTCAGTATTGAACTTTGGCGGATGTTGGGTTACCATGTCGTTCCACGTGATCCGAAAGTCTCTTCCACTTCGTTTTTGCACACGTTGGTTGCACGTGGTATTATTGCATAGAATGCATATGCAATCCACGTTCTAATGTCAGCATAAGCAATGAACGCTTGCAATCCATGATAGCACTAGTTGTCAAAGCCGTCATTAAATCGCCAGCGGAACAGGTGTATTTGGAAATTGAGATTAGCTAGAAACCGAATTGTGTGAGTACCCTGTAAGTGTTATTGTTAACTTAAAATGTTATCTGGCACTTCTAGATTACAACTAACACTATAACTTTGATTGATAAACATAAACCAGATCTTTTATGTGAAGTCGACTTCTTGCTCTAGGTCGACGAGAGAGTTCTAAAATAGTAAATAAAATGATTTTGTAGTGTATTTAGAAGTGTTGTTTGAGTCTGAGATGAACGTTTTCGTACAAAATGGAGTTCCATGGTTTTTCAATATATCCAGAGGTCACGTACCCCAATATATACAATTACTTGATCAGCGTACCATCCCCTTATACTGGAGATCAACTGAAACCGTATAAAGATCTGGAGGCTTATATTTATTTTAAAGATGGATTGGTCAGATCATTGGTTGTTGTTCCCACCCGATCTGCATCAAAAAGTGATTTTGTGGCGAAATGACACATGGATATAAATAATTATAACAAAACGGTGTTAGTTTTAACTCAGGTTAATTATGTATTTCAACAGTTTATCATTGATAGAGTCACTGGTGTGGCTAGACATATTGATTATTATATCTCCAATACATATATTAATCAGGTGGTATAATTTATGCTGACAGATTCACCGAAGCACAAGCGACACGAACCTTTTTATCTAATGTTGTTAACTGAACAGTTCTGTCATTTTGGAATAAAGTTATAGGTATTGTACTTTGTAACATTGTGTACTCTTGTCTAACAACACCAATATTGTTTCACTTAAAATGTTATCTGGCATCTAGATTACAACTAACATTATAACTTTGATTGATAAAAATAAACCAGATCTGGCGAAGAACATCAACAACTTTAAACATCCTTTGATACCTCTACGACTCCTTTGTAGCCAGGTGAACCACTGCCTCTAGGATGAATAAAATAATGCAAAATCAAGCAGTATAATCCATTAAGAAATACTGACAAAGGTATCTATGTAATGCTAGTTTCCGAATATTTGGCAATAATAACCGTCTTTGTAAGACGAATACGTCGTTTTGGAGCAGTTTGTAAATTCCCGTTGTTTGTTCGAACTATGCACGATGCTGTGGTGTTGGGATATCAATGTTAATGTTTTATTGTTGTCATGATCACAATTTTGGACAAGACTTTCTCCAACACTTTAACCTTATATATATATATATATATATATATATATATATATATATATATATATATATATATATATATATATATATATAACTCTGTTGTAATGCGAGGCTTGTTTGGTGTTGGGGTATTAATATTATTGCTTAATTCTTGTGATTATCAAATTATTATTTCTATGATTGGTTATTTATCTACGGTATTTATATAATTATGAAATTATTATTTACTAATTGAAGCCGCGTTGTTATTAATTTATTAACTTTTGTTTCTTTTGGAAGTAACTGACAAAGTAATTTAATTCTAACCTAAATAAATTGCTTTGTTACCAACTGCGACGTGAGAGATGTTACCCATAAAAATAGATAATATTAATATTTATATTATATTTTAGTAATACTATTTACTCGGATTTCTGAGCTGTCATACCACCATCCATCACTACGGAAGAACCTGTCATTTGGGACGCCATATCAGTGCACAGGAAAGCTACCAGTGCTGCCACCTACAGATGAAATAGAAAATGATCTTAAACGAAGAATAATTACTTGGGTCGAGTCACGCCATAGGTCAAATCGTTAAACAATTAATGCCGTATACAAAATCACAATGAACTGGCATCTATTAGCTTTCTATATTTACTCACATTTATTCAACAATTTACTGGTGAGTTTGGTAAAAGGTAAATGATGGGGTTAATGTTCCCCCTTTGAGTGAGTGATTGTTGATTAATGAAACATCGCTAAAATCGTTAACACCCAGTTGTATACGTTTAACGTGTTTTGGGATTAATAAATACTGTTTAAAGTAAACTAACATCGCTGAAAAAAGAGAAGAGACCACGCTTAAACCCCCCTTTTTTTTTAAAAGCCCAAAAAATTTTTATCAGCAAATTTTCCCGAAAAATAAGATTATATTTTTAAGTCTTAAGTATTATATTAGTCCTGAGGTTGAAAAATCCGTTTTTCGTTGACTGATTTAAAGTGATATAGTTTTTAGCATGATTTGGTTTTTTCCGTTTTTTCGAATAAGACATTATTAACAAATTACAAAATAATCCCTATAATTATTACCGTAATTCGTAAACAAAATTAACAAAATAAAAAACGAAAATTTAAAAATTACACTAATTAGGGGCTAAATGTTTTTGAGTAAATGCCGTAATTAATTGTTTCTCTCTCTCTCCCTCTCTCTCCCTCTCTCTCTCTCTCTCTCTGTGTGTGTGTGTGTGTGTGTGTGTTCGTTGCGTGGTTGGGTGTGTTTTAATCAATTTTGATTACATACCTTCGCTTCGGAGATAGAAATGTCACGTTCTTTCGCAACAGACTCGTACAGCATAATGGACACTGGTGATGGAGGCAATGTGTTTAATTAAGTACAGATGTGAAACATATATAGTAAAAATATACAGTTAGCATATATTTTATTCTTTAGCAATTTTGGAGGTGATAATATAAGTATGTGTACATATGTATGTGTGTGTGTATGTATACGTGTATTTGTGTATGTATGTGTATGCGTATGTGTGCATGTATGTATGTATGTATATGTATACGTATATATATATATATATATATATATATATATATATATATATATATATATCCTAAGAACACGCGCAAACGTACTCGGTGTCTCCACAAGTCCAGGACATACAGCATTGCACGTGATACCAGACTGTGCAGTTTCCAGGGCAACCACCTATAATATAATAAAGATGAGTGAGCGAGCGATTGAGCGAGCGAGAGAGCGTGTGAGTGAGTGAGTGAGTGAGTGAGTGAGTGGTGATGAGTGAGTGAGTGAGTGAGTGAGTGAGTGAGTGAGTGAGTGAGTGAGTGAGTGAGTGAGTGAGTGAGTGAGTGAGTGAGTGAGTGAGTGAGTGAGTGAGTGAGTGAGTGAGTGAGTGAGTGAGTGAGTGAGTGAGTGAGTGAGTGAGTGAGTGAGTTCGGTTGAGGGACACTTACTGGGGAGATCCGATAATCGGACGAAATACCACATACACACAACTAACACCTTGTTTTAGCCCAAACTGGAGGTTTTTTAATCTACTACATTACTGACTGATCTTCAACTAGATTCCTCGCTAGTATTAGCCTATGTATTTCTACGTTTCAGGTACGAGCCGGGCTACCCCTATATTACCGCTGAAGTTTGACCAGTTTATTTCAGCCTCGACTAATGATGTTATTCTATCACGTTTTGCAAATCATCGTAATTGAACAAATAATTTCATGTCATCTCTTAACTGAAATATACCAATTTTAATGTATAATTCCATCAACGTTCAGTCTGAGGAGTTGAGGTTAGCTCAATGCCTACTCCCGCGTCTTATAACACCCGCCTCACCAAATGATATCGTAATCTCAATGTCTCCTCAAGGCTTGTTTACTCCTTTATTGTGCAAATTTTCTATTTATCTCAAGAGCCAGAATCGAATTAATAGCACGGAGTTTTTCAGACTAGTTCCCTAACGACTCCATTATCGGAGAGTCTTAATATCTTTGAAAAGGAAATGGGTAAACATCAGTCAGAACGACTTGTCATAGTTTTAGCGATTCATTATTTTGTGGCTGAACAAAGCCGTAAATCTTGAGCATTCCTCTTTTTCGTACAATAAAATATATTACTAAAATCTATTGAAAATGACAAGAATAAAATTATCTCAGCTGTTTTAATAAACTGTTCGTCAGTTATGTGGCTGAATTACTTATAATCTGAACTTTTGATAGATCACTTATTGCGTGTGAGTTCGTTATGTGTTATTTATTTGTTGTTCAAGAGGGGTAGGTTTCGAAATTCTACTAATGAATGGCAATGTTTCTCTAGATGTTGAAGGTTCGATATTTAGTCATTAAATTTGTTGCTCATTAAAGAGTGTTAACTAACGATGTTACTGCAACATTATATTCCTGGATATTTCTAGTTTTCCATGTTATTGTTATCTACTCGTTTATTTGTCTAAGAGTGTCAAATACCTTTGTCAGACCTAGAAGTCCATGTTTAGCGGCGCAATAAGCTGAGCCCAAAGGGTTGGCTCGTAGTCCTCTAACTGAGGATAAGTTGATGATACGACCCCATCCTACGACGTGAAGGTTAGATGTATATTAATAACATGATTATCTAATTTTAATATTTTAGATTCTTTTAGATTTTTTTCTCTTAACATCGAATAGTCTTCTTTAAGCAACTTGATGCCAACTGACACAAATATGCACGCACGTACGCTGACATCCATACACACACACACACACATACATACATACATACATACATAGACACATACACACATACATACATACATATATACATATATACATACATACATACATACATACATTTATACATACATTTATACATACATACATACATACATACATACATACATGCATAAACACACACACAATATATATATGTATGTATGTATATATATATATATATATATATATATATATATATATATATATATATATATATATATATATATATATATATATATGATATATATATATATATATATATATATATATATATATATATATATATATATATATATATATATACCTTTTTCTTCATAGCTGGAAGTGCCAATTTTATCAAGTGGAATGGTGCGGTCAATAATACAGAAATAATTCGATTCCAATCTTCTAAAGGTAAATCTTCGACGAGTTTTCTTTTCTGAATACCTTTATTATTATGAAAGATAAAAATTATCATTGGTCTGATGTTGTTTGGTTATTACTACACTTGTTGGTGACAAACGACAAGACGTATAAAAAATAAAGTCCAAGTTTATTCCATTTTGAATAGCAAACATTATATCATGCACGCATGCACACACAATTCACAAAGAAATGTTTCTATTAATTATGTGAAATGTGCCATGTTGTTCTGTTACCTTTACTTACCGGCACTATTGACCAATATATCGACGCCTTCTGGATACAGTTCCGTTACTTGTTGCCATAATGTTGATATATCTTTGGTGTTAGATAAGTCGGCAAAAATATAATTAATCTTCACCTCGTACTTGCTGGAAATGATACAAACTCCAGTAACAGTGCTACTTCTGGGTAATTTTATAAACTTATTTATAATAAACTCTGCCATGTAAATGAATGAGTGATGTTTCTTTAGCCTCAGTGTGAGATACGCCTCGCACAATTGGCCAAGGGGCGACTCAATACGGCAATGAATTGATCGGATGAAACATCCCACATACATAATTCATCCATGTAAAAGTTATACATATTCATAATGATCTCAGTATCAGGAAACTGATGTTTATTTCGACCTTAGTGTGTAGTCTCCTTGGTAAATGTTTATTGTGAATTCACGGATAACAAAAGGTCATTGTTAATAGATGACCAAACTAACTTCAGGTACGATTGCAATGATTGATATCGTGATGACTTTGTGTTTATTTTTATCAGATAATCTTATATTTGCAATTTAGTGTTAACCACTGAAAGTACTGTAAAATAATAAATTTATTTGATTGATTGATTGATTTTCTTTCGTTTCATGATCTATGTCTTTACCGTCCCCTCCCATTTTTAATAAATTCAATGGAGACGGGAGCGCCAGTTAACATGGTCAACCACCCACGATGTTGTGATCCGAGAAATGTAAACGTTTCGATTTCTTGATGGGATGGAACCTGTGAGCCTTAATTTAGCACAAAGTGCACCGCGCTTATCCAATAGACCACAGGAGCTCAAATCTATTCTATCTAGTCAGTTTTCACTCTATGGGTGTCCAGATACTGAATTATGTAACTGACATTAATTACAGTAAGTACAAAATTGAATTTTGGGGTAAAGTTATATATTATCCGACTAATGTTACTATTACATCTGGGAATTGCCATCAAAATTCCCAGAAACCAATATTTTCCTAGTTATTTAGTGAAGTCAAATTAATAATATTTCACATACCTTCGGATATTTTCTGTTATCTTCGATATGTGCTCGTCGTCTCCAAATCCGGTTATTATCAACGAGCATCCACGTGACGCCAGAGTCTCAGCAATACTGAGTCCGATACCGGAAGTGGATCCTGTTACTAAGGCAACCTTATTCATGACTTGTTGTGTGACGCTCGCTTAGACAACGGCTCGAGATGGAATAGAACTTAGGAATAACAAATAGTGAATGATACTTAATCATATCTTTAATATGATTTCTTATCGTAAACATGGCTAATGAGAACCTTAATTAGAAACTGAAATATCGGCTCTAATTAATACGAATATGGCTATTTTGTGATAAAGAATAGCTATTTATAAACATGGCTTATAATTATCAAGAATTAATGTATTATTATCAATAAAATATTCACAGTTAGGCTCAAAATATAGAACGTACACAGTATAATATTAAGTGTATAATTTTTTGGGATAGATATTGAAATGAATTATCAATATGATAGAATAATAATTTAAATGGTCATCTTTAATATCTTGTATTTATTGTCATATAACCATAAAGATTTTCATTTATATCTAACCATCTTATTATTGTAGGATCTTTACACTTTTGTCTATATTAATATAATATTGATTGTTACCAACTTTATTGTTATGCTATTGACTGCTTTAAGCAAACTTGTCTTCACTTACTTCACCGTTACTTATCCACAGTCCACACCAGAGTATAAAGAAAACCCTTCAAAACGTTATCGTATTGAATCAGAGCGTTATCCGTGCTGAGGGGATGTTTCAGTCTTAAACTAAAGCCATGACTTGATTATCTCATTTAGCCCGAAAGTGGCCCTTCGGCAAATTAATCTAACACCACTATGGAGGCTACAGAAAACAATCAATTTAAACACAAATTGCCATTTCGATTCACAGTAATATTTTCTATATTGGTTATAATATAATCCATCTATTAAAATCACTAACGGGTTCGAATCACGCCGAACCTTTATTGACGCGTTCACTTCCGGAATTAGCTGACGGATCGGACAGTAACTGTTAAGCGTTTGGATTACTGCGTATCATAATATGTAAAACAACATTTTCAAGGATAGGTGTGCCTCCCAGACAGTCGAGGATGACCAAAATCGGCAGAGTAGAAATTTCGCCTTTCTACGCTAGAAGCATCACCGACCATCCTCCAGAACCTTTATCACCGCGAAAATTTTATTTGTTTATATTTGAGATTAGACATATGTCGAAGTTGATGTTAGTCTTATTAAAACGTCCATTGATTCGTAACAGGTTTACATCTTAAGATATTCTGCTGGCAATTATGGTCTATTTAATACCATCAATCTACATGTCAACAGATGCGGCTTCAGACAGATTAGACAACAACATGACATTACAATATATTCATATCCAAGTCGTTTTGGGGAGGTGTCGACAAATAAAGAAAGGCTATTTGAACCGGAGACACTTAATTTATTCATGAGGTTTATATTTATTAACGATTTATTTATAAATTAGAGTTAATGAGTAACAATTGTATTTACACCTTTTGAACACTTCATTTCTGTTTTGTTGTCTGCAATGAGCATTTTTAATTATAATTATATTCATAATGACATACAGTATGAAACATATCATTCGGCTAAGTTGGAATGGCGCTGCCAGTAATACAAAAATAGTTCGATTCCATTCTTCTAATGGTAAATCTCCGACAGGTTTTATGTTTACATTTTGGTCTGATGCTATTTTGTAAATAATGCACATATTCGTGCCAATGCTTTGATCAAAGTATACCTTAAGATGTATTTATTCATGTGACAAAATACTTCCATTTAAAAATATTCAGCCAAGCATGCACTGACGGGTGCACTCGCCCAATAAGCCAATATGTACCATTCTTCACAATCAGGTAAGCAAAATATGTAGAATCCTCATTGATTGAGTGTCAAGTTCTGATGTTGTTTCCAATTGAACGTATGTTGTATTTGAAGGTTGAATCCAAGTCATTATATTTAGACGTTGATGTCATTATATTAATATACTGAATCCACGTTTATATTTCAATATAATTTCGTCTAAACTCCAATATTTCTAAACTCCAATATTTCCAACTATTAATATAATATCTAAATATGCCACATTCATGAACTTCTTATTAAACTAACTCTCTCTCTCTCTCTCTCTCTATATATATATATATATATATATATATATATATATATATATATCAAGTAAAATACCTCCTGCAACACTCAATCGAATAGTTTATTTTAATCTTTATCGCAGAAACAAATTGTATTTATTACAAATACTATGAGAAAGCAAATCATATTGCCTGATTAAGATATATTCATTGTTAATATACTATCGTTTGTGACATTCAAGTTTGTCAGACAAATGCGTCAAGGTCAATAAAATAATAATCTGGAAACCGGCTCATCAATAGAATTGAATGCGAATTCGAATATAAGTAAACCAAAACAGATCGGCATCAGGGTGTCAAATTCTTCGCAACTTACTTTCATTAACAGTAGGTCAGCATATTAATTTTAATATTTCGCAAACAATTTATAAATATTTCGAGGACACGACACATTGTTTACATGATATCCTCTCCATTCACCTGTTATAATAGGACATCATAGGTGCATCATCGTTCTCAAGCAAATAAATACCCTCTTCAATACTTTCTAATTAAATTTGGGTAGCTGAACCGTTTGATAAGTTTTTGAATGTCTGTTTGTTTGATTATTTGTGTGTGTGTGTGTGTGTGTGTGTGTGTGTGTGTGTGTGTGTGTGTGTGTGTGTGTGTGTGTATTTTGGAAGATATATGTGCATACATGATGTAAACGGGATGAACCTTTAATTCGACAATAGGCAAAAACGTTATATATTCAGCCATAATCCACCAACCTTTTTGTTCGCCTATTCCGACAGCCATTTTTTTAATCCTCTTTCATTTACAATGTCTGAGGTTTTTCGTTTGCAATATTTCTGACGTACATTAAATTTCGTTTTAAGCCAATATGTACCATTCTTCACAATCAGATAAGCAAAATATGTAGAATCTCTTTCATTTACAATGTCTGAGGTTTTTCGTTTGCAATATTTCTGACGTACATTAAATTTCGTTTTGAAACTTTTCTGGTCATACATTTTATTCACAAATTAGATTCCATAATAATTATTCAGTATGAGATAAAATATTAACAAATATCATCAACAATTATCCATATTTAATCGAGCCTTCAACTCATTTATAACATTAAAAATTTAATAGCCATTTGAAATAAGTATCTTTTGTTCATTTTCATGAACTGAAGCTAGCACAGATGTACTACAGATTATATATTATACATCTGTCACCCTTGTAAACACCAGTGCATATAGAATCATAATCAGCGGCCCGTGGATATACCACTTCTTGTTAGCAAATATAGTTCGTGAGTACATCCAACACCGTCGGCCTATTATAGGATTCGAAACAAGCACATGCGATTTTCTACATCACTGCATCACGACTGACTGACTATGATCCGCACGGAAAGTCCACTTCCATAACTTTCTCCTGAATTTTACTCGAACTGGAAAATGTGCACCCCAGTTACGGCCAGTGTATGCAGACAAGATACGCTAATTCGGCGAAGCGACCTGAAAAGCTAATCCGACAACGTGAACTGATCGATGAAACACCCTTCAGACACATCTAAGGGCCGGTGCAAGGCGAATTCCGGCACTAGAAATCTCAAGCCAGGCGCATTTTCGGCTTCGGATCTTCTGCAGCAAAACGTTCTCTCTGTTTGATCCGAACACACATCGTTAGCTCGGATATCTTGACTTTCGGTTATTAATCTGATAGAAGACAGATCCCACTGTTGCGGCGATTACGATGACCGATATTATAATACCTACGACGTTCAAAATGACCGAGATCCGGGCAAGTTTATCTCTTCTTTCTGCCGATCCACCGAATGCTGCCACTGAAAAGATAATTATATATAATTATAGTAAACTGAGCGATGTATTGATGTTTGTTTGGGTGTTTTACGGCCACGTTTGTGTACAGGGTAGGCTAAATGGCCCGAGCGATCTCCAAAGGTAATAAAACGAAGTCAAAGATGAAACACCCTTCAGATATGCCCACGCCGAGATTTGAACTCAGCTAGTTGAGATATGTGGCCAACCGCGCTACCAGTTAGAACACGGAGGCGCCCTAAATCGGGCGATGGAAAGCGGGTTTGTATATTTGGAAAATAATGAGAAAGGAGAGAGTCGACGGGTGTATTTGGAAAAGGAGGATAGAGGAGATGGGTGCGGGAGATGATCAACTGAACTGTTCATCGGGGTGGGGTGAGGGACCTGACTCTACTAAAGCCTAGCATCAAGCTAACAAAGCCAAGCCATTTAGTTAGCGGTTAGCGATGTAAGGCGTTCGCGAAGAACTGTCTGCGAAATAAAAAGCTTCCCAAGTCATAACGTTTCAGACTTCAAACAATCTTCATCTACATTCAGCTAATAGGTCAATTCTATGGGTTTGGGTTATCTGAGTTGCTTAGCATTGGCGCTGGTCATACCTGAGACATCTGACCCGGATATTAACAGCGCGGTGCTCTAATTAGAACCCCGTCGGAAAATACCAATCAACGCCATGGATATTAGAATTCATTCCGTGTCTCCTCCACTACGTTGGAATATGTTTGGATGTTTTATGCCCAGTTTTGGGCAGATGGTAGGCTAAATGGACCGAACGACATCCAAAGGTAATGAAGCGAAGTCAAAGATGAAATACCCTTCAGATATGCCCACGCCGAGATTCGAACTCAGATGGTTGGAACCTGTGTATGGCCAACCGCGTCACCAATCAGACCATGGTGGCCTCACTCTCTACGTTGCAATAATTGACTGAAGTAAGACAACACTGAATACCCATCCTGTACCGATTTGACCTCTACAGCCTTCAACTCTTGCATTCAATGTTAGCGAATAGCAAATTTCTCCAAAGTACACCACAGCTTTATAGCATAAAACTTAATAATATGATTGTATACAATAATTGGTAATAATCTGGTTGTTATTGTTGATTTAATGGGGGTTTTCATTTGTATTTCTTAAATTACTGTGTATTAATTGGGCGATTAAAAAGGATTTATTATTATTATTATTATTATTATTATTATTAACATCATCATCT
Source organism: Paralvinella palmiformis (assembly GCA_025642065.1). Lineage (NCBI taxonomy): Eukaryota > Metazoa > Annelida > Polychaeta > Terebellida > Alvinellidae > Paralvinella > Paralvinella palmiformis. The sequence goes on from JAODUP010001053.1 coordinate 112,525, forward strand.
TTATTATTATTCGTTCAAATTCCGATCGATTGACTCGTACTTACCAATGACGAAAAAAGCAGTGGCGCCAAGCGGACAATTACAGCACCAAAACACAAAACAGGAGAAGGCTATGTACCCCATCAGTGAATTCTTTACTTCATTGGGGGCTGCTGCTTGGTTAACAATGATCGTGGTGTTACCCTCGCCGGGTACCTGTAACAGAAGTCCTTCACTTCCTGGCTGGAACGTCTTGGTGCCATCGGGACTGGTGACTAACAACTGGGGCAGCGAATCGGGCTGAATCTGGATCACGTGATGGGAAGCGCTGTTAGCTGACTGGTTGTTCGGTTGATCCGGATCGTGTACGGGTTGTAGTTGCTCGTAGGCGGGGGGCGCCGATTTCTGGTGTCCAGAGATTGGTACTAGTTCTCTCGGTGTCAAGTAGTCGTCATTAATATAGCTATATATTTCAGCCTATGGAAATTGAAAATCTATAATTACTCAATATGGTGACTATTGGGAATATTGTATAATAAGGCACAGAGAATCTCGAAGCATGAATTCAAACTCTCGACGTTTCTTCAGGGGACTCAATCCAGAGTGGCGACTTTTCTTGCTGAGACATGTGTAATGTCTCACCAGTCTCTCTCTCTCTCTCTCGTGTGTGTGTGTGTGTGTGTGTGTGTATGTGCGTGTGTGTGTACGTGTTTGCGTGTCAGTGTGTATGAGATCTCAGATCACCAAAACTTCATAAAAATCAATACCTCCATAAGTGTACACATAAATAAACATGCATAGGGTGAGATAGATAGATAGATAGATAAACAGATTCATCATTCATATATTTTCTTACATCGACATGATCGTCTGAGATCTCCAGATAATCCGGTGGTTTATCGTCGACATCTACAATCCGATGTTTCCTCTCGGTTATAGGCGTCAAATATTCCCCGACGTCGACGTTAGACAATTCGGTTGTACTATTCTCCGTCATTATCGATCCGCATTAAATATCAAAACTGAAATCATAAAAACAAGAAAGACATGACAATAAATGGACATTGCATCAGGTGACTGAACCATCCCCTCCCCCACCTCCAAAACAGAAATCTACCTACAGATTAAATGTGTATATAGGTGTGCATAACATCATACCTGTATATGCGTGTGCATAACATCATACCGGCATACATTTACATTATATTCACTTTACACGCCGAACACCGATCTTGTTTACACGCCAACGCTCACACTAACTCACTTACTATGACTCACTATGCCGTTATATTTCAGTCTCACCTGTATTACCCTCTAAAACCTAGAATGTCTTACCTTCGTTCCGCCGCAATGCATACGCTAACACGCAGATAACTTATTTGCGCGTCAGATTTTCAATCAAATCACAACAAAACTCACTCGCAACTTCTCTCCATACTTCAAACTGTTCAACTTTTGGAAAATATTTCTCGGGCAAAACACGATTCTTTCTTATGTAATTATTTCAGTTTGTGTTCGTCGCGGTAAGCTGAGGTCATTTAAATAGTGTCGTGACGCTGGCGCTTACCATATAATGAAGTCGGCCTTCCGTCTCCAACAGGATGTAGGTCAGTTGATTACTGCCCATGACTGTCACTCCATTGTTTCTCTTGTTTGCACCTGAAATCTAATTACCGGCTTATTTTTCACGGTACACTGCGTTGCCGTTGTTAGGCTAATGTCCAAGGGGGTTACCTCTTTAGCTTTCGAAGTAAATCATCCAAGTTTTTAGGAATAAACCAGCAATCAAAGCTACACCTCCCTTCGTTAGCTACCCATCCGCCAGAGGGCAGAATTTATTCTCCATCTCGCATAACCATCAAGATATAAATTATTGAACTTAGGCCAATCTATGCTAAGAAATGCCTTCAATAATAATAATAACAACAACACATAATAATAATATTATTATTATTATCTTGGTTTTAGTAAATGCACTCGGTTTTTCTACCATTTGCAAGTATTACGTGTAGCCTCATAAAATTGTGGCGAAGGAGTAATTGACAGACGTATGGTCTGTCATTTAATCCTTCGCCACTAGGACTTTGTTCTAAATAAATTTAGAATTTACGATAGATGACATATTCGGCGGAGAGCACCTTGCCAGTTGCCTGGTTGGCTGGTCAAATGAGGGAGACGCATACAAATTATGTGGGTTTGAGCCCAATTGCTAAAGATCTGTACCCATCTACGCTACGAATTAGGCCAAGAGGCATTCTTATTGTAGGTGAAAATTATACCCGTAAAAATATAAACCAATTGCAAATCTAATTCCTTCCTTGATTGTCATTCAATGTGACAGTAATATTACCGTCATTGTAGTACTATGATTGGTTCAAAATTACCTTTAAAATAGCAGTTCTTACAACAATCCGCTTTAATCATTGACCTGAAAGAAAACTAGACCGAACACGGCTTCCGATTTGATGGCAAACTGGTACCAACTTCCGGTCGTGGAAAAAAGGAACGCAGACTGCAAAATCGGGTTTATAAACATGGTGAATTATTGTTGTGTCGTTGGTTGCATAAGCCGTAGGAGTAAAAGTAATACAAAGGGAATATCTTTTCATATGTAAGTATAAGAACACATATAAAATAACTGTTAAAGCGTTGGGGTTTTTCGTGGGAAATTAAGCTTAACATTATTATATTTAGCCTATTAGACAACCTCCCTTCTGTCTCTGACGTTTGATCCTACCTAAACTAGATCTACGGTCTTACATAAAACGACATTTACATATTTCATGGCATATAATAGGACAGGAATAATACAGATTGTCTGCACACACAAAATTATAATGCACGCATCAAAATAAATGTCCGTATTCATAAGTTCAAAACTCGAAGCGCAGCCGCTTCAACGATGCTTTTTTTCACTACCGGAAGTCATCGCTGTTTGGTCATGGCGGCCCATTCAAACATCACTGACTGCTCGGTCTAGTTTTCTTTCAAGTCAATGGTTTTAATATACAGTAATACCAAAGACTCTTTTATGATCATTGGTACCCCCCCCCCTTTACGTCATTTCAGCCTACGTTAAATTCACTTAAAATGACGTGAAATAAATTAATTGATAATAAAAGAAGCTACAAATAATTTATAATACAAAAAAAATACATTAACGTCATAAATTGAATCTATATAAAATAAAATATTTACATCAAAAGGCATTGTTAAGCCATTGTTAACTGATTATGCCTACGTATACGTCAAAAATCGGGTTACGTCATAGCTTTTTAACCAATTAATGACGTAGGGGGTGCTATGACTATGCTGTGAAGTCATACAAATCGAGGGAGGTTTAATTATTGACTTTGAAACATTTCATATAGCTCATTTATTAGAAATGTCCAAAACATTTCAGTGATAATCAAACAATTACATTCACTGAACTAAGTATTATATTTATAAACAAATCAAACAACGAATTGGCTTATTAATATAATGATCCCTTCCAATCATAACGTATCCACATTTCGAGGCGGGATAGGTTTGGCGTTGTTCGAGAAATGATCTCAGACATTTGATGAAGAAGTTCTCAAATCCATGTAGCATATTAGTGATCACGGCTATTCAGTTGTGTGTGTGTCTGTGTCTGTGTCTGTGTCTGTGTCTCTGTGTGTGTGTGTGTGTGTGTGTGTGTGTGTGTGTGTGTGTGTGTGTGTGTGTGTGTGTGTGTGTGTGTGTGTGTGTGTGTGTTCTTTAGGGTACATAATAAGAGGCAACAGGCACAGAGCATATCTAAACATCCTTCGAAACCTACCTCCATAAATCTAAATACAACTATACATACATTAATCTAAAAATAAAATGTTCCATACCTCCACATATTGATAGATGTGTGCGTATACCTAAGCATGTGTTTGGTCTACTCATCAGCCTGTGGGAACCAGCTAATTCGCTTTTCGTACGCGACAAATATGTCACGCCCACAGGAAAGCGGCTACATGCAGGCTACGTACAAAAAGCGGAAGCACGTAAAAAACATACCATTTGATACCACAGCTCGCAGAAAACAACACGTGCGTGTGGTTCATGGTGACTTGCTACATACATATCATAAACTATTTTGACACCACAGTTTACATTCAACAGTAATTTTCTGTGGTCCAAAAGAAACCTGTATATAAAACATTTCGACACCTCAGATGCTGACCTCAGCTTTATTCTGGGTTCGAATAACTGAATAAATCCTACCTATATGAACCATGTATCAAACACGTCCGACTAGTCTGGTGTCGAAGTTCTCTAACCTAAGTGAAAATTCAAGTCTTTTATATAATGTTAACAAACATTACAGTTTGTTCATAACAAAGAGAATGTACACTAACTCAGTATGGACTCACTGAAGTGATTTAACTAAAATAAAAACAAAGAAATCCTGTAATTTCCATAAATGCATTAAACACATGATATTACATAATGATTTGCAATAATTGCAAATACAGTGTATTCCAGCTAGTGACGTGGTTCTCAAAAAGATGCGCAGGACCTTTCATTTGCATTTTTTATTTGTTTTTTAGCAGTCCGGTCTCATTAAGCATAACAGAAAACAAACAGCACAAAGGAGTGGTTTGATATGATTTGGGACAGATCGGGAATGCTAACGGCAATCCAGATGATTTGTAATTCTGTTTGGGCGATTCTGGACAACGCTTGAGACTTCGCACTTGTTGTTCCGGGCAACTGAGAGGTTTGCATCTGGGTATTTCAACCTAGATGATTTCAGTCGCGATTATTTCCTTCGTGACATGGTTTTTATGAGATGAACAGGACTTTATTATAGGATGGTATCTCCACGATCTTTGTTATGCATTGTGTTTCTGTTCTGAATGACAATGTTTCACAATAAAATATTACAAGCAATAAATATGTATGGACAACACATGCCATACAAGACCATTTAAATGGATTTTATGCTTTATTAATGTTCTTTCACTTTGCTTATATCCGATATATTCACACAGCTGGTCTGTCCATTGGTCTCTTCAGCTTTATCAACCACTCGCGTGCCATTCGCTGTGAGAGGAAAACTGAAAAATTAACTTGATAGACTGGAGAAGTTCAGTGTAATTAGACGTGCTGAGGGACCAACTTAATGGGTTAATCCAAAGTTGTTCTATAGGCTAGACGCTTCACAAGGATTCTACCAAGTACAGCTAAATGAAGTAAGCACCATGTTGTGCACAATGGCAACACCATATGGGAGATATAGCTTCAAGAGAATGCCGTATGGGATCAGTTCAGCACTAGAAATCTTCCACGGACAATTAACAGAATCATGGAAGGTATGGTTGGAGTTCGCGTTTGTATATTGATAAGATACTGATTTGGGGATGTACAAAAGAAGAACACGACAGAAGACTACAGAGTGCTCTAGAAAGGATCAAATGCAACCAATATAAAGCTAAGCAAGAGTAAGTGTGAAATATGCGTCGAACAGCTTACGTTCCTTGAAGACATACTCACCCGTGATGGCGTGCAGCGTGATGACAGGAAGGTTCAAGCTATTGACGAGATTAAGCGTCCAGAAATCAAAGAAGATGTCAAGCGAGCCCTTGTTGTGATAAACTGCCTGGCTAGATCCATGCGACACCAGTCGGCCAACAGCAAGGCATTGCGTTCCTTGCTTAAAGAAGATACAGAATGGGAATGGTCTACTCAACACGAAAAAAAAGTGGAATGAGATCAAAATAGTTCTGACAAATAAACCAGTACTAGATTATTTTGATCCACGGAAGTAAACAAAATTATCCTCTGACGCTTCAAATGATGCTTTAGGTGGAGTGATAATGCAACTACATGATTCAAAATGGCTACCTGTTGCCTATGCCGCACGCTCTATGACAGATCCTGAATCCAGATACGCACTAATAGAGAAGGAAAGCCTTGGTATAGTGTTCGCATGCGAGAAATTTATGGAGCCAAGATAGCTGCAGAGACGGATCACAAACCACTACTGGGAATAATCAAAAAGAGCTTAGGTGAGATGACACCCAGACTACAAAGACTGATGCTAAGAATACGGAGATTGATATGGATTTACAATACACATCTGGAAAATATATGATTTTAACAGATGCACTCTCACGTGGCAAACCACCTCAGACGAAGAGAGACACAGAACAAGAGATATCAATTCACGTCAACTTAGTCAAGAAAACGATGCCAGTAAATAATGACATATGAAGAACAATTGCAGAAAAACGAACAGATGAAACATTATACCAGGTGAAAACAAATTTAATTAATGGCTCAATAGAACACTGCAGTCCTTATCACAACTTTCTTGAAGAGCTGTCAATAGTTGACGGAGTTATCATCAAATCAAACAGGGTCGTGGTCCCAACGTCATTAATAGGAAGGATGTTACAAATAATCCATGAGTGACATATGAGAATTACAAATTGCCGATTCAGAGCTCGTCAAGCATTGTACGGTCCCAAGATAAATGATGAAATTCATAAAATGGTCAGCAACTGCATCAAATGTATCAATATAAACAACGAAAAGAACCATTGTATCAACATGATGTACCTGCAACATCATGGATGACAATAGGAACAGATCTATTTACTCTTAATGGATCTGACTATCTAATTGTAGTTGACTACACATCCAACTTTCCAGACATTGTCACCCTTGGTACTACATCAAAGCACGTGATTGATGGTTTGAAATCAACTATGGCAAGATTCGGAATATCAAAGATCGTATTCTCAGATAATGCGCCACAGTTCAGTAGTGCAGAGTTTCGATCATTCGCAAAGTTCTACAACTTTCAGCAGAAAACACCAAGTCGAGAGTACGCTCAGAGTAACAGCAGAGCTGAAACAACGAAGATCCTCACTTAGCATTGCTAGCTTACAGAGCTACGCCTCTAGAATGTGGAAAATCGCCGGCAGAGTTATTCTTCGGTCGCCAGCTGCGAACTGCATTGCCAAATGTTCAGCACCACCAAAATACAAAGCTGAACGAAAGGAATAGGAAGACGAAAAGGTACTAGGACCAGTCTGCTAAACCATTAAAATCATTACCTGCCAATGAACCTGTCCGATTATATTTACAAAAGGAATCGTAGACATTTGCTTCATATTGCAGACAGGGAAGCAATGAATAGGACCGGCAAATCAACACCTGCGTCAACAACTAATGTTAACCGGCAAGATCAAACAGCTGCCAATGGTGTATCTTCATCATATACACCTATTAGAACAAGTGGCCGAATGGTTAAGGAACCGGAACGATACATTGAAATATGATAAAAGTGAACCATAAGAGATATGACCAGGGCATGATAATCCCTTTTAACCAAATGAGCTGTTAACGGTAGTCCACCCTTTATTTAGCAAAATATATCTAATGTATATTCATGATTAGTCGATCAACAGCATGTAGAATGTCGTGGTGGAATATTACTGCTTAATAATGAGTAGAGTCTAAATCACAATGTATAAACAAATGCAGAAAATGTTGTGTGGAATGTTCAAAATGATTGTATGACTGACAACAAGATGTCAACACTGTAATATTGAATAGTAGAATAATAAGGACATAACTAAATAAAGGGAAATGCAATGAGCGTGTTATTGGTTATAAAATATAGATAGACAATATGAAGTTATTAATTTATATATATATATATATATATATATATATATATATATATATATATATCGAATTTGAAGGACATGTGTAGTTGTTTCGAGTTATCAATGATTCAAATTATCAATTTATGAGATTTTTCAACAGAATATTTACGAAGAATGCAATGGTTAAATCTTTAGCGACTTGTTTGCTAAGTTACCCTATTTCGCCCACTTTAGATGCCAAATAATACCAGTTGTGTAGTCTCAGATAATTAAAAAATATGTCTTAAACATTGTCGTTGGCATTTCTGATTGACATATTCTAAGATTAAACATTATGAGTGCATATACTCCATAATATATATAAACTCCCGCTGATTCGATTTGAAGGGACCCGTATAATTACTTCAATTTATCCGTAGTTCGTTTACATGAAATACAGAGATAAAATAAGAGTAATTAACCGTTAATCACAATTGACTACTTTTACTAGTAATCAACCAACTGACCCGCTTGCACTGAGAGTTCACTACGATTGTTTCTGTCGGTTTGTATCGCGAACAATCGAATTCGAATTATCAGGCATAATTTACATGCATTTTAAGTCCACGGGACACCGAAATACTTTCGACAAAAACAGAAATTCGAATTAATCGATTCGATTAACCGATGTTAGTTACTAAGGGAATGAATGGGGCTCTGGTGGGACCTAGTAGTCACTTCGATTTAAGCGAATGTGTTGATTATCAACTTGCAGAAATATTAGAAAGTTTACTATATATATATATATATTATATATATATATATATATATATATGAAGACCATGGTTTATACCAGTAGTACAGAAAGACTTGTTTTTATAAAATCAGTTCATGATCAAGACTGTGTTGTGGACATACATCCATACATCCATACAAGTGGCTTATCCGGTCGTTTACCGAAAACAAGAAGAATTCTGTCAAGAGAACTCGCGAGGTATTTCTTTCTTCTGTGAATGTCATGTATCTCATCATCACACAATCGAGTGAATCAATGCCGTTCGTGTACTGGATTCGTACACCGGAGTGAGACAGATAAGCGAAATGTCGTAAAGTCCACATTGTTAAACAACAATGAAAGATGTGACAGTCAACTTACACAACATCAAGGTAGGTGTTTATATAATGACGGCTAAATTGTCTAACATGGCTAATTAAGGCTTAACTCGAAAGGAACTAAATGAAACAGTTCAATTCCCAAATCGTTAAAGCAATTTGCATGAGAATGGTGTTTGGTATTTACTAATCTAGAGAAAAGTACTGCAAAATACTGCAACGTACTGAAATGTATGTTCGATTTGTCTTCAATTAAAGGGAATAGGTTGATATTTAATTGGCACAGGGCTTTATATAATGTTGAAATCATTGTCGTAAATGTCATGCAGAATTTAGGGATTTATTATTCCTAAGCTAGGTAACATGATTAAGTCGTTGAGCAAGCGTACTAAGCTAACTAGTCTCAGCAGTGTCAGTGCGTGGTAATTTAAATATGTCGGTCGATTAGCCCCTTTATCGAGTGGTCCGCGATAGTAACATATAAACCGGGCCTCACACACACACACACACACACACACATACATACATACATACATATCTCAGTTTTCACATACACACACGCGCACGCACTGACACAAACAGGGTGACGCACACACAGAGACACAATCACACAGAGACACACACACTCGCATACACAGACAGAGAGAGAGAGAGAGAGAGAGAGAGGGGAAACTAATTTGTGTTCTTTTTGCCACAATGTAAACAAGACACTAGTTACCAATAAACCTGTAGTTAATTAGATAATTAATAGCTATCTTTTCCCACCATCTTACCAATGTTTACAAGATGGATACCATCAGATATATAGTAAAATTTATATTATCCGGTTAACCAACAAAGCGACATTTTTCAATATAAATGACCGCTTACTGAGATTTTATTCAAGTATTTAATTCCAATATTATAATTATTCTCTAGAGATCATGGTTTATCATATTAAAATCATAATTAAATAGTAAGAGCAATAACACCATCAACGACAATAGCAACAATATAACGACGACGAAAACGAAGATGATAATTGCGATGGTAATTATCATCATGATGATAATCATGATTATGATGATGGCTGTGACGATGATGATAATCATGATTATGATGATGGCTGTGACGATGATGATAATCATGATTATGATGATGGCTGTGACGATGATGATAATCATGATTATGATGATGGCTGTGACGATGATGATAATCTGGATTTTGATGATGGCCACACACAAGCAGGCACACTGCGATAATTAACGATTTCGTTTCGCCAACTTTGTATAAAGAAACCACAAGGTTTGGAGGCCATAGATCCGAGGTTTATTTCCGGTTTCATATTACATAAGTTTCCGTCCAGGACAGACACACAAATGTATACCCCGTCACAGGTAATAATAATAATCCATACACTAAAAGTGGCAGGAAGACAACAGCGACAGTATCTGTCTGGTTTAGGCTTAGTACATCATACATTTATACCGTGTCATATAGATAACGATGATTAGAAAAAAGCTCAACGTGGTTTGGAAATGGAAGAGTAAGCGAGCGACATAGGATGGATGAATGGATGGATGAATGTTGTTTAACGACACATCGGCACAATTTAGGCCATTCAGTGTCCTGCCAGCGACATAGGAAAATTTTAATAATATACAGCGGTTATTAAACTGACTATGCCATTCTAGGGCGCTGTAATAGATGTCATCAAAACCAACGTTAAATATTTTTTTCTTCCAATTTTGAATTGAAAGGTTGTATGGTCGAAAGAGATCTTATTGGACCTGGGAGGTGTTTCCATGCATTCAGTTTCAAAGGTTTGCTGCCGTGCCACGGTCAGATTTCAGAGATGTATGTATTCAATATTGCAAGTGATTCCTCTCTGCCTGTTTCGTTTGTTATCTCCATTGTAGTATGGAGGCTTTTATCACCTGCAAACATATGTGTGCACATGCCATGGCACCTTGCTCTACTGGCAAGAGGGAATTTGTATACGACAGACATTAGCAGTCCAAGAACTGGCCTTTGTGGAACACCGAAAATAAAACCGATTGCATCTGAGATGGCTTGGCGTATTGAAACATACTGTTTCCTCTCAGATGGATAAGAGCGAAACCAGTTTAATATCAAGTCCAAACACCCGTTCCAACCTTCGTAGGCGCATATTATGGTCCACGGTGTCAAAGGCAGCTGGCAGGTCAAGTAAAATTAATGCCACTGCCTTATGGTCATCAATGCTGTGGAATATGTCATGCTTAACACGTAAGGTTCAGTAATGCAAAGAGGACGATAAACCGACTGTAGAGGCTCACCCAGCTCATTGTCGTGAAGATAGTGATTTAAATAAGCAGCAATAACTCTCTCAATTAGCTTCCATATGAAGGGACAATTTATAAACGGGCCGGTAGTGTTCTTTTTAAATCGTTTCTGTCTAGACTGGAATTCTTGATTGAGGGTGTCGTATTGCAAAGTTCATGATAGTAGGATACGATCCACTACCTAATGATGTATTTACTATTTTCGTCATGGGTGCACTAAGTACATTGAGGCAGTCTCTAAATCACAGAAAGCATCAAAGGATCTCCTAATAAGCTTGGTGACGTCAGTTTCCGCCGTCTCTTCATCACAGTTAAATATACCAGGAAAAATAGCCTGTTTCTAATGAAGATGGTTATTTATCACATTAAAGATAGCCCTCTGATTTCCTTCACAGGTATCGACCTTATTTGTATAATAAGCACACTTTAATGTAGCCAACAATTAATGAACATCAAAATGTGCACGGATAAACATATCGTACTGAACAGTGAGTTTAGGTCTCCTCCATAGGTGTGCACAATACCTCCAACCGGCTTCGCTGATTAGATGTCATTTGGGTACCACAGAACCTAATGCAAATTAATTCTTATATTTTGATCATGTTCACCAATCAACTATGATATTGTAGAATAATAGAGTTCACACAGACCATACAGAACATCCGGTGGTTTGCTGATTAAATCTGTGCTGCTAAGACCGTCCCTGAAATAGGCCAGGTCCATATTAGCTTTGCAGAAGTACTGATGACATGATGGTCAGAATTAGGGGAAGACACTGAGAACTTATCTATGATATTGTCATTAGCCCGTGTCATGACAAGATCAATTGTATGGCCAAGTCAGTGGGTTATTTGATTGACACGCCGGGTTAAGTTGGGATGAATGAAGAACCTCGGTGTGCTTTATTGTATCAAATTCACGTGGTGTGTCCCAATGTTAGCCCCAGTCACCAAACACTACGAGATGACCACATTGACCAGCTAATGAGTCAATAGACACATCGAACTCCTCAAAGAAATCAATACTGATGACGCCATTTTTCTTCTTTTGTGGACGGAGACGATAGATTACAGCAAGACGAACACAGGAGCTACTTCATGTTACATTGGCTTGAACATTCTCAAATGATTTGGTTTTGAGTGATGTATCAGGTTCAGAGTTTTAGCTTTAAGGCTTTTCCTAGTTATTATAGCCACATCTCTCCTTTTGAGTGATTGAGTGATTGAGTGATTGAGTGAGTGAGTGAGTGAGTGAGTGAGTGAGTGAGTGAGTGAGTGAGTGAGTGAGTGAGTGAGTGAGTGGTGGTGGTGGTGGTGGTGGTGGTGAGTGAGTGAGTGGTGGTGGTGAGTGGTATGGTGGTGGTGAGTGAGTGAGTGAGTGAGTGAGTGAGTGAGTGAGTGAGTGAGTGAGTGAGTGAGTGAGTGAGTGAGTGAGTGAGTGAGTGAGTGAGTGAGTGAGTGAGTGAGTGAGTGAGTGAGTGAGTGGTTTATATATGAGACTGGTTACACTCTGTACATAAGTTATATGTAAAATTCTATTTGCACTTTTTGACATATTAAATCTCTCTCTCTCTCACTTTCTCTCTCTCTCTCTCTCTTACTCTCTCTCACTCTCTCTCTCTCTCTCACTTACTTACTTACTCTCACTCTCTCACTCACTCACTCAATCACTCACTCTTTCATTCAACTCTCACTCTGTCTCACTCTCAGATGGTGTATGAAGTCTCCAAATCACCCAGTAAAGCTGAGCTCGCCATAAATCAGCACTCACTGACCTCGGATGGCCGAATTGACACCAAACAAGAGATGACACTGAAAGAGGCGTATGAGGCTGAGGAATTGACGGATGATCCTCAGCTGAGGAAGCGTCTGAAGCGAAAGATCCTGAAGAATGTTCTTCTCATCAGCCTGACATTCTTTATGTTGTTCACGGCTTACGGCGGACTTAGTTCCTTACAGAGTAGCTTACATAAAGATGAAGGTAACCTTTGATGATGATGATGATGATGATGATATATATATATATATATATATATATATATATATATATATATATATATATATATATATATATATATAATCTAGTACCTCTGCTCTCTGGAGTGATGAATCTTTGCCTATCTGTACCCAGTATTATTAAAATTGTCTGTCTGTCTCTATATCTACCTATCTGTCTCTATATATGTCTGTGTGTCTGTTAATTGGTCTTTATATTAAGATGAAAATTGCTACCTTCATTTTGTTTACTTTATAAAGTACTGAATAGTCCAAATTTGTTGTACATGTGACAATTAGTGGTAATTTGGTTCACAATTTTATCAAACTAAACAAAAACAAAACTGTCCCCAAGCCTTTATTATATGTGAAAGAAAAACACACACACACATATATATAAACGTACACATGCTCGCGCCTACACTCAGACCACCCTCTATCTCTTTCCCACACACGTACATGTGCCAGATTTTTCAGCAATGTTAATTTTCCTGGACCCACATTTGTTTACATTCTGGTATCCATGCCTAAATATGCTTAATGTGAAGTGTGTACATGTACTGAAATATGCGTGTGCATGTGTTTGCATGGAAGTACACGCACACAACACACACACACACACAACATATATATATATATATATATATATATATATATATATATATATATATATATATATATATTCTTCATATAGGTATGGGTACAATAACACAAAGTTTGCTATATGCTGCCATGGTATTATCCTGTCTATTTGTACCCAAGTTACTGATCAGTGTTGTCGGTCACAAATGGACGATCCCGATATCGATGTCTGGATACATACTCTGGATGGCTGCGAATGGCTACGCTGTCTGGGGTACCATGGCATCGACGTCCATTTTAGTCGGCCTCTGTGCTGCCCCCTTATGGACAGCCCAGTGTACCTATTTTACTAAGGTGGCGCCGACCTACTGTATGATAACCGGAGAGTCATCGGGTGCTGTCGTATCCAGGTTCTTTGGCATCTTCTTCTGCTTATTTCAGTTATGTGAGTATGGTTCTTTTTGCCAACACACAATACGTACACAATACATACAACACTCAAAGATGCACAATAAACAACCGCAATTAATAAATATTACCTGATACATATATTGCTCACATAATGCAACACACACACACATACACACACACACACAGAGAGAGAGAGAGAGAGAGAGAGAGAGAATTTTATATTTAGATCGGTGTGTTTATTTGGATTTAGATTTATGGAGGTAGAGGTCTCAAAGGAGGTTTATATATGTTGATGTTCACTGGTTGTTAGTATCACATATCCAACCTGACAATAAATGTATATTACTACACAGTCCAGATGCTATCCATGATGTCGAGAAATTATTCATTTCCCATTTTGGGGAATATTTAAGATTCAGGATCCTCTGACCTGTAGAAAGACAAAATAATATTAAATATCAAAAGTTTCCTTTTCTTTCACTTTACCTAATTCATATCGGAGTTAGCCTGTAACAGGCATAAAGGTGATGACATCTCGAATGTCCTGTGGCATCACCAGACTACGCTATTGCTGCTGTTCATGTTCGGTGTACATATATATCAACAGACTAGAGACACATTCCACATTCATAGATCACAGCACCTGAATAGGCCAGAGGCTGAACGAGATGAACACTAATATGTGGGGTAGACATGAATAGGGTTTTAGCATAAGTTGTATACTGCTGTGGGCGATGAATTGTTTTGTGTGTCTAGACTTCAACCAGAAATATCACCATGTAAATGATACATTCAAAAGCAACATCATGTGTCAGAGCCAGAAGTTCGAGAACGGTGCCCGACGATGAAGCGTGTACTATAATCTCCCATCATACACTTAAAGCTTGATGCTAATTAAGCGTTTTATTACCTAAAACAATTAAAACCATTGGCTTAAAAGAAAACTAAACTGAGCAGTCAATGATGTTTAAATTGGCCGCTATGACCAAACAGCGCTGACTTCCGGTAGGGGAAAAAAGCAACGTTGAAGCGTCCGCGCTTCGAGTTTGAACCTAGGAATACGGACATTTATTTTTATGTGTGCATTATAATTTTGTGTGTGCAGAAAATCTGTATTACTCCTGTCCTATTATATGCAATGAAATATGTAAATTTCGTTTTCTGCAAATCCGTAGATCTAGTTTAGCTGGGATCAAACGCCAGAGATAGGTCGGGGGTTGTCGAACAGGCTAAATATAATAATGGTTAAGCTTAATTTCCCGCCAAAAAAAACCCCCGCTTTAACAGCTTACTTACATATGAAAAGATATCCCGTTTGTATTATTTCCACGCCCACGGCTTATGCAACCATCGACACAGCGATAATTCACCACGTTTATAAACCTGATTTTGCTGTCTGCATTCCTATTTCCACGAATGGAAGTTGGGACCTGTTTGCCATCAAATCGGTGGACGTGTTCGGTCTAGTTTTCTTTTAGGTCAACGACTAAAGCCATCACACAATATCAATATGATGAAGGGGTCGCTTTCCAAAGACCGTAAATTATATATTATGTTCTACTTCGTTTCTCCCTTTGTGTATGCATGATGATACTGTAATATCAGTTGTTTACAGTTGTATATCTAAAACCAGAGAATGATAAATGTTATGGCTAAAGTATTGTGAATTATTTTCAACCTGAAAGTGACGCCTACGAAAACAAAAACAAATCGCCATACAAATATGATTGGGTGGTCACATACCACGTGATTTGTTGACTGACTACGATTGGCTCGCACCGGTTGGCTATGGAAAAACAGGTCCCCATCAGCCAGGAAGTGAACTAATAATAAACTGGTGTAACTAAGTATTAAAACTAGAGACTACAGTCAGCATGGGCATCAAATTATTTGCCCAACATTTCCCAGCCTCGCTTAAAACAATATTGACATCCGAAATTTCGTCCTTGCCAGCGTATTTGGTTGGTTCTATAATATCGTCCACGATACTGATGCCGCCTGGTGGGCCTGATGAGAATAACACGTTGAGTCAGGATGAGGTGTACGAGTACTGCGGAGTCAACGATTGTCCGTGGAACAACGTGACTAATCCAGGACAGACTGAACCGGACGACAAAACGGTAAGTTATGGGCCATTATCTTAATACATGTCAACACTACTGTGGTAATTAGTTGATTGCCGAGGTGGGCGATAATATCAGAGCAGTGAGAAAATCAAGCCAGCGATACTGTCATGATGAATAACGTTTGTCGGCGCATGATTACAAATACCAACTCCCCGAGAAGCATACTGTCCTTAGTTGCTGGGCCATTTTATTATTGGGCCATAAAAAAGGAAATGTTCCTGTTTTACGGCGACCTTTGGAATCAAGGTAAGCTACATGGGCGAAACTATTTCCAAGGGCGGAGAACCGATAAGAGGGATTAAAATCCATTAGATATTGCTATACATGGTCCTGATCGTTGTAATACATGTAACTCGAACAATCCACCAGAGCCATATAAGGTCGTCCATTTGAGTATTTTTTTTGTTTTGAGGCTTAGATCTAGAAATATGCCAATATATAAGATAGGATTCCTGTTTCAGGTATAAAATTTAGGTACCCATTATACTAACGCGTACAACTCAGTCCGGTTATTTCCAGTGCCTGCGATTTTGAATAGTTTTAACATCTCGATGTGTACTTTATTCAAGACCTAGGCTACCACGCTGTCTGTTATTCTGAAAGTTCAAATGCCATCCCAGTTGGGATCGGTCGGGGTGGGGTGTTAAGTCCTTCAAAGGGGGAGTTTGACCCGATTATTATTCATCCCATCCTTATCTAACTGTCTCCGATAACCGTTCGATGCATAACAACATCGGGATCACTACCACCCGTGTTCGAATCTCGGCGTGTGTGCATATCTGAAGGTAGTTTCATCTTTGACTTAGCTTCATTACCTTAGGAGGTCGTTCCGCCAATTTAGCCTACCATGTGCACAAAAGTGGCCGTAAAACATAAATCATCATAACAACAACACGAAGCCTGCCTACACTTGCCATTATACGCACAGCTCTGGACAATGGTGGGCACTTACATAGCCATAGCCTGCGCCGGCGTGATACTCGTGTGTGTGTTCGTTGATAACCTACCGAAATACCTCCGCGAAGACAGGTCTAGGGCCAAGAAGGACGCAGCCAAAGCTCTCATCGATACGGCCCTCCATCTGAAAAACAAATACCAACTTCTGCTGATACCAATCACCATATACAGCGGCCTCGAACAGGGATTCTATGGCGCCGAATGGACAAGGGTAAGACAGTTCTGTCCTGTTTGATGTTCTTCTAAAATGCGGTGCTTACGTTGTTCGGTTTTTCGCGGAGATGGTAGAATTTGTGGACATTTTGAGTTTAAATTATATTAGTTTAGAACGGGCAAAATTAAATTAAATCAACAAATTAATTTACCATTTAATTTTTTAATTCAGAAATATTTCTTCCATGACAAGCCTACTTAGAATATAAACTACTCGAAGTAGGTATTCCAAGTAGGCATTCGGAGTACCTACTCATGGTAAAAAGTATTAGGCCAAAAAAAAACTCGGAAAAACGGAATTGGAATTGATCAATTTGATGGTAATTAGAAATGACCAAATGGAATTGAATGGAATTGGAATTGACGAAATGGAATTGACCCCATGTCTGGTTTCAGGTGAACCATCCGAATACAAACAAGAATTTCCTTCGTAGGGTGAAGTATCTGCCCAACATCATAATGTAGAGCGGACAACTGTTTTTCGTACGGCAAATACTTGCCCTCTTTATCTGACCTTTATTGAACGGCAGAGGCATTTGCTGGTTCTAAAAGTCCTCTCTTAAGAAGATGCCCCCACATCTTTGTACTTTGTCTTCTTACGCTGCACGTTTGCTGAACAAATCGAACCTGACCACATGTCGAACAACATGCTCAAACATCTATATTACATATATTATTTATTAATATTCTTCATAATCTATAATTATTTTTATTCATGTTGCTATTGCTGTTGTTGTTATTGTCATCATAATCATTTCAACCTTATTTCCCCATCACCATTCCTTGTTCCCCCTAATTCCTGTATGACACACATATGTACAGTTCACATAATATCGGATTATGTCCACGACGGACATAATCTATTTATTTATTTCCTATTTCAGTCCTACGTCAGCTGTAGTCTAGGTATGTGGATGGTTGGATTGGTCGGAATACCGGGCAGCATTATGAACGCTATCATGTCGTTTTCCGGTGGCCATATCATCAAGTTCACGGGCCGTCTTCCGGTATTTACCTTTGGTGAGCCGTCTCGAAAACCGATCAAATGCCGTACTAATGCGAAACCGGACGCGCCCCATACTGCCGTCTCATAGCGCTAATTCCGAATGTTTTAACCATCACCCAAACACATTTCTCGTGGCATTATTGCAAGAATAGAGATCACATCTAGATAACCGTATTTCGGGATGTTGGACTCGCGATGTCCGGGGCTTTGTGGGCTATTTGACCTCGCACCGACAAATCTAGCTATATATAGGTTGAATCCTTGCTTTTTGAGCGTTTACAATTTCGAACACTGATATGTTTATGTACTTCCTCGTAGTACACGCAAGGTTGAATCCATGCTTTTGGGGCGTTTACAATTTCGAACACTGATATGTTTATGTATTCGTAGTACACGCAAGATTGAATCCATGCTTTGGGGGCGTTTACAATTTCGAACACTGATATGTTTATGTCCTTGTAGTACACGCAAGGTTGAATCCATGCCTTTTGAGCGTTTATTATTTCGAACACTGATATGTTTATATACTCGTAGTACACGCATTTCATAAACCGTCCGGGATGACAATAGAGACGATTGGAAATCATCTACTGCGAACCCATCTTTCGTACGACACGTGGAAAATGCCCAGCTCTCCCAAAAAGACCTCCCGTCTTAAACGACTGTTAACTTCTTTTACCACGAGATCGGAATCAGCCACGTTTCTAGCGCAAACAATCAGTCGCGCCTCTGTGGCCTAGCGGTAGCGCGTTGGATCACAGATCACTACCACCCGTGTTCGAATGTCGGCGCGGGCATATCTGAAGGCTGTTTCATCTGTCACTTTCGTTTTATTACCTTTGGAGGGCGCTCGACCCAATTAGCCTACCATGTGCTCAAAAGCGGCCGTAAGACATCAATCATCCGGCGACTAATACTTCCTTCGTTTGTCGTACTGTTGTATGTTTACTGGGCTATTTCCTGTTTCGTTTGTTTTGAAGGCTTTCTATTACATCTAAGTGTACTGTTGACCCTCCTTCTGTGGCCTCTCGATATAGAGAAGGATTACGTCTTCTTTATACTGTCCATTGTCTGGGGAATGTGTGATGGCGTGTGGCAGACACAAATTAATGGTTAGTATGTGATAGATGCGTTCTCTCTCTCTCACACACACACACACACACACACGCACACACACACGCACGCATACACACGCACGCACACACGCACGCACACACTCTCTCAGACACACACACGCACGCACACACACGCACGCATGCACACACACTCTCAGACACACACACACACACCTTATTTACGTGTTGATGTATACTCCCAGTTAAACTAGATATGCCTCTGGCCACATGGGTAGAGTGCGATGCTATTTACCTATGGCTATGGTCATTCTGTGCGGGAGGTCACAGGTTCACCCCTCGGCCGTGACACTATAGTAGAGGGAGTTTTTCATCCAACCAGACAACTGGCAAGGTTTTCTCCACCGAACATGCCATTTATTCTAAATTCCAAATTTATTTAGAATTAGTCTCCGTCGGGAAGCTATAAATTACAGACCATTTACGTCTCCCTCATTTGAGGTTGTCAGCCACGTTAAAAACTACCATTTCGGCCGTTATTATTATGTTGTTCTCGTGAGACACAAAAATCCAGTAATACGACATAATTGATATATCAGATTTCTAGTCCCCTATCTAACGATACTCGGCAAGTAAAGGGTCTGCAATCTTAACAATAGGACTTGATGTTAATAGGCAAACTATTTATACGAAAACTAAATAACCAACAACAATTACTACCACTACTCATTGTAGTAATTGGAGCTATAGAAGTAAAATAAATAATGGCTCATGTTGTTGTTGTTATTGTTGTCGTTGTTTGGCAGCTATTATATTATATTATATTATATTATATTATATTATATTATATTATATTATATTATATTATATTATATTATATTATATTATATTATATTATATTATATTATATTATATTATTAATTATTAATTATCATTATCTATTTTTGCATGTATATGACATGTGTTGTGTGTGTGTGTGTGTGTGTGTGTGTGTGTGTGTGTGTGTGTGTGTGTGTGTGTGTGTGTGTGTGTGTGTGTGTGTGTGTGTGTGTGTGTGTGTGTGTGTGTGTGTGTGTGTGTGATATATATATATATATATATATATATATATATATATATTATAGCCTGATATAATATTATGTGTTTATATGTGTATGTATGTGTGTATGTATGTATTATATAGTATGTATATGTATGTATGTAATATATATATATATATATATATATATATATATATATATATATTATAGCCTTGTATGGAGTAATATTCCCAGACAGCTCTGAAGCTGCTTTCTCCAATTATCGGCTGTGGGAGAGCCTCGGCTTTGTTTTAGCCTTCGCCTATAGTAACGTTCTGTGTACGGACGTCAAGTTATACATCTTAATTAGTGCCCTATGTCTGGGTATATCACTGTATTATACCGTGGAAGGTATGTTAAGGTGTCGTGCTAAATCGGGAGATTCTGACGCCGACATCGATGAGAACAAGAAAGACAATTTTAAAAAGGGCGTGCAAGACAACGGAAGTGTTACCATGGTGACGGATGCACATTCGCCTGAAACGTGTTCTCAGAAGATACGGTGTAGTATGCCTTGCAGCGGAAATGCTTCCGATGTCGCAAAACAGAAAAATGTTTTTGAAAACGAAGGCGTCGTATTAGCTGAGTTTGATACGTACATGTAAAGTATTTATTTATGAAATAATAATAATAATAATAATAATAATAACAAATCGTAATATATTTCTGGCTATGAACAGAATAATATTATATTTTAGATGTTTATATTTGTAAATAAATATGTGAATTAAAGAATGTTGTCTGTAAAAAGTTCCGTATTCACTCCACTGTCAGCTAAAACTATAAAATATCCAACATTTTCGATACAAAATTGACAAAAGTGGGAATTCTATGACAAAGTTTTTGTAACAATGAAAATAATTGAAATTTTTAACGCAAAGGATAATGTTAAAATTTTTTTGGGGGGGGGGTAGATTCCATTCCCCTTCACCAATTTATTTCTGCAGTACAGATATAATTTTAATGGAACTTTAGTACATTATTAAGATTCTGTTCAGAAAGGTTTTTTTTCGACTTATTTCTTTTCCCAATCAAACCCGTTCTCAATAAGAAACACACTCTCTTTCACCAAATGGGTATCACAACATTTTGCAATTCTATGCTGCAATTTCACGCCGCAGAAGTTCATGCTGGCCGCCGCCTCCGTGGTCTAACTGGTAGCGTGTTGGATCACAGATCACTACCACCCGTATTCAAATCTCGGCGTAGGGTGGTGTTTCATCTTTTGACTTCGCTTCATGACCTTTGGAGGTCGTTCGGTCTTATTGTTTATAAGTTGGTGAATGTTAGTTTTATTGTCGTGTTACTGTTAGACTAATTCGTTTATTTTCGGATTTTAAAAAGATGCTATATTTCTATGTTGCTTCCATTTCCGAGATTTAAATGGGACACATGCGCGCAATCTTCGTGATTTTACTGATTGCTTTTATACCAAATATACGATTGCATTTCTAAGATTCTATCATTTCATTTATTTTCGACCCAAAACCATACAAGGAAGTGTTGTTTCGGGGGGGGGGGGGAATTCACGCGTTACCCATCGATATGTTTTTACAATGAGAGGTTTGCATTCGTTTCTGGTTGGAGCCGTTCTGTGTATGTTTATATGTAAATTTGGTTTACAGTCCGTTTTTGGGTTACGGTTGGAGCACCTTTAAAGATTTGGATAACGGAAAGAAGAAATCTCAAACGTCGAATCCCGTTGTCCAGAATATATATATATATATATATTTATATATATATCAGTGGTGGGGCGCAGAAGGGTGCTAAATTATTTTATGACAAGTGATCTTATATTTCAGCAAAGATCGGTCATGTCAATCATCAAAATATAAACATCTGTCGATTGGAAAAATCGAATTTACATTGACAGCTGGCTGGCGAATTTTCAACGTGAAAAGATAGACTATTTTTCCTTCATCCTTCTACATTACATACAGCATAAAAATAGCGTTTAAGAAATACTATTGTGTTTTTGTAAGTCTACAATAATCTTTAAACTTTCTGGAAACGTTGTAGCTTGAATACGAATAATTGTCGTAGACAAGCCTTTCTCATACAAACAAATGGAGTAAGGGGGGCGTACAAGGTCATAACGTTTGCCTAATATCCTTTTTCTGACACGGCAAAGGTTTAGTCATAACGGCTTCATTTTAAGCTATATTTCCTGAGACAAAAGGTTCAGGTTAAAACTCTCTCTCTCTCTCTCTCTCTCTGTGTGTGTGTGTGTGTGTGTGTGTGTGAGTACAGTACTCACACATTCGCATTTCTATGTTACCTGTCCTATGATGAATTGACCCGTTATTGTACTATTATGATTTGCGAATCTGTGCCAGTCGCCTTTCAGCCTCTGCCAATACATACTGCACTACCCATAATATATATATATATATATATATATATATATATAAAACATCAAAGCAGCATTCCTGTAACGTGTCGACTCGACCTCTTCTGTGTGTTGCATCAGCCATTTAATGAAGATTGGTATGTAGGCCATATATAATGGTGTCTGTTTGTCTGTCTGTCTGTCCGTCAATTCTCACTCTAGATATAATATAAACATATAAGTCACTGTATCTCCATCCTTTAGACCAGTCTTAATATTTTTGTTTAAGTTATTATCATCATAAATATTACCATCATTATCATCATCATGATCATCATGATCATCATTATCATCATCATTATCATCATCGTCATCATCATTATCATCATCATCATCATCATCATCGCCTTTGGCAAAAAAAACATTCGTGACGTGATCGCCGCCACCCGCTGCCTACTCGTCATAGTCACGTGACACCAGGAGAGCCGTCATGGCGGAATGTTGTTATGCCGTCTGAAGGCTCTAAGGTTTGATGGTGACCCAGATATCTACGTGATTACGGACATGTCGGCGTCGGAGTTTGTCGAAAATTGTTTATTTCGGTTTCGAATAATCGTAAATCAACAACAAAAAGCCGCAAGGTCTCCTCTATCCGAAGATGAAGGTTGGTCTATTAGGGGATGATGGCTCTAACTTTGTCAAACTGTATCATAAAGTCGTGGGTGGAAGAGGCAACATGGCGGGCGGCAAAAGTGGGCGGGGGTAATCCGAATCCGGGGATTGGTAGAGAATCTGGGTCAGTTTGGGGCAAAAGGTTATTTCAGCAAGTAGTCTCTTTTCCGTGTTAATGGGCTAGGTGTCTGGCCATACACGTGTTCATACATACACAGACAGGTGCGCGAAGACAGATATAGAAAAACATAATACAAGGAGAGGCATAATTGGATTCACTGTGTGTGTGTGTGCGTGCATGTGTGCGTGTGTGTGTGTGTGTGTGTGTGTGTTAAATATATAGATAGATAACAGCACGAACTGAGAACCCTATGCATCTATAAACGAATGCATCCTTTTTCATTCTGTGGGATACATCAAGGGTCAGCCAGTGATACAAAGAAGACAGACAGACAGACCAAAACACGCGCGCTTCCGTCCACACACACACACACACACACACATCCACACACACACACACACACATTCACAATGTCATACTGGCCTAACAAATAAAAAACATGTTATGTGTCATCAAGTGTTATTGTTGTGAAATTGGTAGCCAGAAAAGTAGTTTTATTTGCTGCTCTCTCCTTCTTTGTAAACTTGCTATGACGTCACACATACACACACACACACACACACACACACACCATTTATGCCACCCCCGACAGGCACACATCAGTAATACGATACAATCATTGTCTATGTCCTAGTTCTTCGATTATTGACTATATTGTAATATACCTAACAGCTATATATATATATATATAAATATATATATATATATATATATAGTTATTCTCCTTGTTAAGATATTACCGGTTCACAAACACTTGACGATATCGATAAACACCGAAGTCAAACCGATTATTTTCTGAATTTTCGAATTTTACAGTCCATTACAAATATTGGATATCAGGACATTATTCCATCATGACCAATGCCAGAACGTCGTATATGTGGTAACAAATGGCACTGGAATGTACATGTGATCACTGGAAGGTACATCTGGTCACTGGAAGGTTCATCTGGTCATTGGAAGGTATACATCTGACAGAACGAGTTATTTTCTAGTGGATACAATATGATAAATATAATGATATCACCAAGTAGTACAGAACTTTTGAGTATCAAGTACAACATTTCTACCATTAGTACAGAACATTTGAGTATCAAGTACAACGTGTCTGCTAATAGTACAGAACCTTTGAGTATCAAGTACAATGTCTACCAATAGTACAGAACATTTGAGTATCAGGTGCATGTCTACCAATAGTACAGAACATTTGAGTATCAAGTACAACGTGTCTGTAATAGTACAGAACATTTGCGTATCAAGTACAACGTGTCTACCAATAGTACAGAACATTTGAGTATCAGGTGCATGTCTACCAATAGTACAGAACATTTGAGTATCAAGTACAACGTGTCTACCAATAGTACAGAACATTTGAGTATCAGGTGCATGTCTGCCAATAGTACAGAACATTTGAGTATCAAGTACAACATGTCTACTAATAGTACAGAACATTTGCGTATCAAGCACAACATGTCTGCCAATGACTTCGTTGCAGCAAAGTAACAAAGTAAGGAATTAATTAAATTAATTGGGAATTTCTTCACTAAATGGCTATATTATAAGCTGGAATTTGGTGCAACTAAATGCATATTTACAGTTCGTATGCTAAAAGAAGGTACACTAATACCCCGCTATACGTCCTTTCGGCCTACGTCAAATTCGCCTTTACACCACTTTTCTAGAATAAATTTCAGTTCGGCGAAAGTCGTTGCGTCCAACGTTTGATCACCAACATCATAATAAAAGACGTGAAACAAATAAATTAACAATACCTGATAAAAGAAGCTGAGAAAACAATTTAAATATAATAAAAACATATAAACATTTAAAAATGTATCTGCAATAACAGATTTACATCGAAAGACACTACGTCCGGTCTACATCAAAAACACGTGTTACGTAGCAACATTCGGAACCAGTTAATGACGTGGGCCGGTTTATGACTGTACTCACTTTTTAGTACATCACCAGAAAAACAATAAATATAATTTGATAAAACCGAGCTATTTACCTATTAATTTAGTTTAAATCTATAGGCCGAAAAAAACTTTAATGTTCAAATGGCTTGGTTACCTGAGGTTACGACTGCCTTTTCATGTTTCATCCATCAGTGAACGGCTTCAACGGATCAGACTAACGTACTCAGACTAAACAAAACTATCATAAATAAAATAATTGACTATTTAGCAAAAGAATCGCAATTCAGTCTCAACATGGAAATACTGAGCTCAGCGAAAATTTGTATTATTTCGAAAGGAGTTCCGCTTCGGATTTTTGTTTATCTACACCGCCCCCCCCCCTTCATATTGTTCGTTTATCTTCCGTTTTCCTATCTCAATCTAATCTACTTCCTTCCTTTCTTCCAACATTCGGCGGTTTTGGTGGTAAATAGGTTGTCTCGGTTGAGGTCATCGTTAGGGGTCACCGTGGGTTGCTATGCTCGTCGATTGTGAAGAGAAATATTGTTGACATTATGTTACTTAATTAATATCGTATTCCGCTAATTGCCTGCCGAGTTAGAGATGGGATTATTATATTTAATAAATGTTGTTGTTGCTATGGCTGTCGCCAGTATCACCTTTTAAACTACTATTACCACAACAACAACAACTACTACTACTAATGCCACTATTACGACCACGACCGCCACCACTACCACTACTACTGCTACTACTGATAATACTAGTATTAATATTATCACTGATGATAATGCTGATGATGAGGAGGATGAGGAGGATGGGGAGGAGAATGAGGAGGGCGATAGAAAGGAAATAAGGTTAACAACATTACTAATGATGATGATGATGATGATGATGATGATGATGATGATGATGATGATGATGGAAACAACAACACCATCCCACCAATAACAACAACCTGATAATTGATATCATAATTGAAATCAATTATCTGTCATTCACCTGCTCACAGTTTGATATATAATCTCCGAATCTTATGAGGGCGCTTCTGTGGTCTAGCGGTAGCGCGTTGGATCACAGATCACTACCATCTGAGTTCAAATCTCGGCGTGGCCATATCTGTAGGGTGTTTCATCTTTGATTTCGATTCATTACCTTTGGAGGTCGCTCGGCCCATTAAGCCTACCATGTGCACAAACGTGGCCGTAAGACACCAATCATCATCCGAACCTTATATGAGGTGGTGTCGTTGATTGTGCGCTGCACTGCAGAACTCCACGTCGTGGTTTCTAATCCAAGTACTAACTGTGTTCGTGAGAGGTTTCATCCACCAGTTCCCTGCTGTGAACATATTTCTTTTTGTAAGCAGCATCACCTGGACAATAGACCCAGGTGAGACCGGCGCCGGAGCTAATTAAGCAATTATTCACTCGCTTAGTTGATATCTATTGTTACTATTGAGAATGTCATCCAATGTACGTGTGTAGAGTCTATACAGAAACAATTCATTATACATATAGGTACATATACCTCTTTACATACAATGAAATATAAACATATACAGATATATTGACTGATACAAGCAAAAATACGTACCCCAGTCTTATATATATATATATATATATATATATATATACATTCCTAGGCCTAAAATCATGTATATGTACGTAGGCCCAAATATAAATTATAATTCGTGATGATGTTGTTTATCGACAGGACAACAACTGCCCTCGGGATATCACCCCCCCCCACACACACACACACACTTCTCCAGAATTAATTGAATACCCTCCTGGTAAATATAATACATCCGTAGTAAAGGTTCTCTAGTTCTGTTAGATATATACATTTACTAGTTTTATAGTGTCTGGGAACTCGACTGTTACTGGACTATAAACTGCATCCGGCTAGAAGTCTAGTATCTCAATTGGACTGCGTTCTTTAAAACAAAATTTGGCCGAAATCGTAAAGTGGTAAATCCGGTCTGGCTATCACCGGGCATAAGAAGTGTGTCACCGGGCATAAGAAATGTGTCACCGGGCATAAGAAGTGTGTCACCGGGCATAAGAAATGTGTCACCGGGCATAAGAAATGTGTCACCGGGCATAAGAAATGTGTCACCGGGCATAAGAAATGTGTCATCGGACATAAGAAATGTGTCACCGGGCATAAGCAATGTGTCATCGGACATAAGAAATCGGTCAACAAATACACGATGGCTGAGGTTCACTTTCTTAATTTATCATGTAATTTATTTATGTTTGCGATACTCGTAACCGATCGTTAATTAATCAACTATCCAGGTATGAGTTAAGGCAGGTAAATTAACATCCTTAATTATCGATGTAAATAATAACTGTATGATACTAAATATTGTTTACTACTAATTACATTGCTCTTTCTACTACTACTACTACTACTGTTAATAATAATAATATAATAATAGTATCTTTATTTTGAGTTGTTTAAGTGTGTAAAAAATCCCCAGAGCACCACTTGAAAATGAAATTTCGTACGCATACGTTTATATCATTCTCAAGAATATAAGTCGCAAGTACAGTTGTTTGGGTATAAAGAGCACACACACACACACACATACACAATATCTTTCTTTCTCTCTGACTTACAAACACACACACACACACACACACACACACACACACACTATCTCTCTCTCTCTCTCTCACTTACAAACACACACACGCGCGCGCGCACACTCTCTCTCTCTGACTTAAACACACATACACACTATATATCTCTCTGACTTAAACACCCTATCTCTCTCTCACACACACAAACTCCCTATCTCTGACTTAAAACACACACACACTCTCTCTGACTTAAACACACACACTCTTTCTCCTTCTCTGACTTAAACACACACACACACTCTCTCTGACTTAAACGCACAGGCACGCCACACACACACACACACACACACTCTGACTTAAACACACACACTCTCTCTCTCTCACACACACACACACACACACACAGACAGAGCCTCTTTATGCTGGTAACATTTGACTTCAGTTAACCTTGTAAGTTATTTATTGCCACATTTGACGATCAATTTATGTTCATTATTCTTCAGCTGACGTCACAGTATAAGGACAATGTGCTGTGTCAAGGTCATCAGGACAAGATCCAGGTCACTGATTGGACGGGTATTTGATGAAATCATAATTAGTAATATGATGAGTGAGTGAGTGAGTGAGTTACTAATTGACCCACTGACTAACTAACTGACTGACTGACTGATCAAATCATTCATTTACTGATCAAATCAATCTATTAACCAGCCAATCACATGCAATTTATCTATTTAACATTACAGTTCAATAGATCCCATATCGTACACGTACCCTTTACACCCAACGGACCAAACGCAGATCATTTTGTACTCCATCCAGCACATAGAGTACACATGAGGTCAACGTACTTCAGAAAAACTTAACTCATTATCATACAAGAAAACGGGTTACTCGTCAGTATATATATATATATATATATATATATATATATATTCCAATAACCTGGTAACTTCTACCTAAATAATGGCATTTCATCACCGTGTCAACAAAGCTTCGTACCCGTTCCAAGATGCAGCTCTTATCTAATCTATCTCTTAACGCCCTTTAATTGTGAGAAATTCGCAGTAAGTGGGCCTTTCACCGCAACTACCGATAACACGGAACAAGTCAGCCATTGTATGCCGTTCGTAGGAACATCCGCAAAAACATCATTTAGAGGAATAATTACTGCTTTCTCTATGCCGCTGAGTGACGTCACCCGTCGACCTGGGTTCATCCGGCACGGGACGTCACCGTTCACCTTTACGGACGATTGTTGAGCGGGCCGAATGGTATTAGTTTTGCGGTCCAGATGTCGACGAGGCCGTTCTGGCTAGAAATTTGAGAGAATCGCCTTTAATGGGGCGTGAATTTCAATGTCGTTAATTATAATGGGTTGGTTCTGTCGATTGAAATGGGTTCTGACGTGTTTAATGCCGCCGTTAATGGTTCGCCTCTCTCAGTGACGATCTGTGGTCGATTTAATTAGGTCGACCTGTGGTTTGTCTGTCTGCTCTTACACCTTCTTCCATTTATCATCAACATTGTCGTATTATTATTATTATTATTATTGATGTTGTTACTATTATTATTATTATTATTATTAGAACAGTTATCGCTACCAACGGACCTAATAGTGGTATTTACTATTGTAGTAGTAGTAGTATAGGTATTAGTAGTACAAGTAGTAGTAGTATAGGTAGTAGCATAGGCAGTAGCATTGGTAGCATGGGTAGTATAGGTAGCATAGATAGTAGTATAAGTAGTAGTGGTAGTAGAAGAAGTAGTGGTAGTAGTAGTATAGGTAGCTGTAGTAGTAGTAGCAGTAGTAGTAATAGTAGTAATATAGGTAGTAACAGTAGTAGTAATATAGGTAGTAGTAGTAGTAGTAGTAACAATAGTAGTAATATAAGTAGTAGTAGTAGTATAGGTAGTAGTAGTAGTAGTGGTAGCATCATCATCATCATCATCATCATCATCAAACGTCTTTATCATATAAGCTAGATGTACGTGATGGTCTAAGTTCAAGACGAACACGTCTTCAAAGACCCGAAACAAAATGTCCCAAATCCCCCACCCCCCGGCACCGGAACAGGTCCTCCCCGACATCCTCGGAACATAATCATCATCATCTGAAAAAGTAACCCCCCCCCCCGACACACACACACACACACACACACACACACACACACAAATCATACTACCTAAAACATTGCCCCTCTTCCGAGTAGTGAAGATAGTTTCGGTAGAAACGCAGCCTTAACTGTGAGAGCCAAGTTTTAAGGCTGCCGTGACTCGTAGCATAACCTGCCTAGAAGCTCTGATAGGCGAATGTGTCGGTGTGTGTGTGTGTGTGTGTGTAGGTGTGCGCGGCTTTTTTACTACAGGCCTACTACGGCTGCACTCTGACTAAGCCCCGACACACACACACGCACACACACACAGAGAGAGAGACACATACGCACGCACGCACACGGACGGGCGTAATGGAATACGAGGCCGGATATTGTATATAAACGAGGCGCGCGTTGGCCACAACCAGTCATAGCCCCCTACACTGACGGCTAGTGACGGACTTATGACATGTCAGCGGATACCAGCTGATTATAGACGATTTTAGACACGAGATTATAATATATATATATATACACACGTTATCGACGATAGTCCTTATCTATTGTCCGGGGAGAGATCTGGGGAAGTGACATCAGTAGGAACAAAACAATAGCCATGACTGGCTCGGCTATCATCTACCACGTGTTTGTCTGGAGTCTTTGTTTTGTTTTGGAGCGGGTACAAGGTGAGTGTTTGATGTATTTGTACTCGTTGTTAAAACCAAATGATCTGTGGGATATTAAATAACAACAACAATAATAATAATAATAATGATAATAAGTAGTGGTATAATTATTATTAATATCGAGTTCCAATTGCTGGCCCCGGTGCACTTCAAACTTCCGAAGTGTGGAATGAACTCTCTACGTTGCCTCACTGAGTGGGTGAGTGTGTCTGCGGAGTGTTTCATCCTTTAATAAAAGGCTTCGGTCAGAGCGTATCATATCCCCAGGGAGAAGCTCTCAAATCCATCGGTAAATACCGAATAAAGGAATCACTCAATGGCCATTAAATAAAAATTATATTAAGTAATCTACATTCAATTAGTAAAAACGCTGTAATGCGATAAATATGAGCAGTTTCATAATAATAATAATAATAATAATAACAATAATAATAATACGACTTTTGGTGTGCACTTATTCTCAATAATAGCGACATGCTTAATTATTTCGTCCAAGTGATGACGTAACTACGTTTCTACGTAAACCAGTCATCACGCTTTTGTTGGAATTATTCGCATATTCCATTAATAATTTGATAAATCCATCCGTGTTGTGTTATCTGTAGCACGGAATCCCGTTTCCTTGTTTTCCGGATAACCCTTCACCGCAAACAATCCGTGATGCCGAGAAAATGTGGATTTCCGGGTATTGGGTTACAGGAGGCTGGAAACTGTGGCGTAAGCTGACCGGATTGGTTATGAATGGCGGAAATGTGTTGTTTGGATCGGATGTCTCTTCTATCCATCTATAGGTCTCTATACCCGTCTATCTATCTGTTTATTTATTGATCTATCCAAACACTAACCGGACCGATATACCACTATTGAAAAAAAAGGATTTTCCCTTTTTTATCCTCTGACCTAACCTGATATTTTAATGCGTTTATAGATGTTTGACTATTAAATTTATTTACTTTCCTATTGAAAATAAACAAAATTAAATGTACCTCGATGATTCGTTCTGATTTCACTTTCTCGTTCTGTTTAACAAATGTGTTTACTAGAAGAATATGGAATTGACGCATTACCGAGATGCACATGTCCGACCGTTGCGCATATTTTGTGCCATATGCGGGCTGGCGATGCTAGCACGCAAACGGCACAGGTGCGTGCGCGTGCGCCGATCTCTTTGTTTCGGCTTTCCGAACAGCGTCCTTTGTTTCACGGCGTCGTCTTCGGTTTCGACGCCGCGGCGTGCGTTCACCGCCACCCGAGCACCCACCCATCCACCCATCGGGTACTGGCTTCCTCTGTCCAACCACCCACCCAGCCACAAGTCGTTCAACTCCCGTCAGTCGCCGTCGTTTCGATTCGTGCCAACGACTCGCAAACGAACGGAAGGACAAAGTAAACATACGCCAAACGCGCCTCAGCCATCGGCCTATGGAGTGTTCCTTGACCTGATCAGGCCATAGACGAGCCAAGCTACGTCATTGACCTATAGTTCCTGTAGCAGTCAAGAAGGAACTTGTTCTGCCCGAAGGCAAACATCTCTCTCTATCTCTCTCTCTCTAATTTCATTTATTGACTTAACTCGGCCGGGTCATGGAAGGTCACGGTGGCAATTGGCCATTTTCGCCGACGCTCTCCACGAGAAGTGGGATCCAGGCCAAATGCGACCAAAATAGATGTCGCCACTCGCCACTGTCTGATCTAGCAGCCTTCCGGTGTCGATGTTCTCAGTCGTCTTATACGATGTTAGACCATCTCGATAAGACCGAAGATGTGGCCGAGATAAGATAACACGGATCGATGATGAGCTGATTAAGTTATCAGTTCCGCGCCGCCTGGGTCGTTTGAGGTCAGCAATAGAGCGGCAGACTGGATTGTCAGAAGGGCCGGGTTCAAATCCCCATAAAGGCTGTTGTGTTTATATTTGATGAAGTCATTCCGGCTCACTAAACAATAAAACGAGTACCTAGTGGGTCAGAAATCACTATTATTATTATTATTACTGAGACATAGATAGCACTTATTCAGCATTACTCTGACATACGGTTTCTTCTGATATTTTTGCAATACATCAGTCTATACACGCCATGCCAGAACAGAATATATTACCACATCAGATACCGTTGCTTACCGCCACCTTCAGCCCCGTCCCTCCCCTCGACACTCGTCTCCAGCTGGATATTGTATATAATATTGTAAGTTTATTGTGGATGCAATACAAAAACGAATGGAGTTGAAATACTCACAGGGGGCATTTCCCGTTGGGTATATTTACATCCTGGAGGAATGTAGAGCGATTGTTTCTAAACAAATCTATAATATTAGAGAAATGTCTTATTCGGGAGAAAAATACTTGGCCATTTGCGGGACTGGACGAACCCCCCCCCCCCACCACCAAACTTAGTGTTATGGATCGGTATTTGATCAGGATCTGTCACACACCGTGGGCATGAGCATGGGCAAGGAAGCCCAGGTCGTAGCCTCTCAAAAACGGCAAAATATTAAAACTAAATCATCTCTTTCTGCTACAGCTGAATCTCCATGGTCGAGCCGATAAAGAGATCAGTCGCAAGGTTCTATCACCGAGGTTCGAATCTCAGTTCGCCTATGTCTGAAGGGCGTTTCATCTTTCACTTCAGCTCGTCGCCTTTTTGGAGGTTGATCGGCCTACCACGTGAGCAAATATTAGATTTCTTTTCTGTTGCAGCCAGTATTGTTGTGACGGCCACGCCATCAGCCACTGTAACCAAAGGCAGCGCTGTGCAAGTGGTATGTTACGTCCACGAGGACATACCGCCATCTAGCGGGCAATGTACGGTCACGTGGTCTCGAACGTACTTTCCGGGCAGAGAATGGCGAGAGGAGAGCATAGAGGGAGCCACCTTAGACCAACCGAGGTAAGCGAAAGAATTGTTTGCGTGTCAATTGAGTGCTTTGTTTTTCCTCTATCTCAAATATGATATATAACTTAGCTGCATCTGCAGAATGTGAACTCCCTAGTCACTAATGTGATAAATGTGCAAATATGTTCCACATAATTCCTACTGGAAATGGCTATTTGCTAAGAAGTAGACCAATATATATGAATGAAGGTAGATAATGGCATTCAGTTTCAATTGGTAGCCATGTGCAACTAAAAATTTCACATATTTACAATCGCATATTTGCACATATATTGCAATTAAGCCTCTTCACTTTAAGTGTATTGCGCCTCGGGTGAATTGAGGTTTTGCAGGGTAGCCGCTGTCAACAAATGTTTCTTTAAAGTACTTGACACCGAAAACACGAACAAATGTGTTCTTCTCTTTTTTATATGACACAATAACATTGTTGGATGTGTTTGTGTCGTGTTTGTGAGCTGTTATTCCTATGGCCATCCTTACGCTTGCTTTCCAGGTTTGATGGCTTTTTGTTTCTTCTAATCCAGGTACTACACGACCACTGATCCAGATGGTCAGCCTCTCAGTTCCAGTGTACACATAGCACACATGAAGGAGTTGTACAGAGGCTCGTACAAGTGTACACTTACCTGTGATCACTACATAACCAGCTCCACCATCGCCATAGATATTGTGACAGGTAATTATTATTGTAATAATTATTGTTGTTATTTTGGTTGTGACTGTCGTTGTAGTGGTTGTTACTATTGTGAGCCAAATGCCCGTGCACGCATGCCCACGCGCGTGCGTGTTGTGGTTAATTTTGTCTGTTCCTTAGTGTATCATGAATATGTAGTATTCAAAATTTGTGCGCAACACACGCACACACACACACACACACACACATGCACACATGCATGACAGCTGGAATTTGAAACTAAATCATAGAAGCTTCGCGGTGCATAAAGAAATAACGATTAATAGGAAAGGCAAATATTCACCCAAACAACTGGTAGCGCGGTTGGTCACAAATCTATAACACCAGGGTTCAAATCACGGCCCGGCTATGTTAGAGGGGTGTTTCATCTTTGACTTCGCCTCGTCCCCTTTGCCGATCGCTCGGCCCGTTTACCATGCACAAGAGTTGCCGTAAGTTGGCAACAATTGCATTTTCATTCGAACAATTCATTTATCCGCCGAGTTTCGTTTTGATTATTACTTGTTGCGGCAATTAATCTACAGGTGTCTGACGTAAGAGCAATATTTAAATAGAATGTCGTCATCACTACGGATATAACACGATAAAGATCCTGCTTCCTGGTGATAGTTGTCGTGATCTTCAAACGTTACGATTTGAGCAGATTTTGACCATGAAATGGCTCGGATGAGTAATGAAGCTCTCGAGGTACAATATGAAACGGTTTAATTAAAATCACCAGAAATAGGAAGCCGCTCGTTACTTCAGAAGTTGATTGTGTCAGCACAAACACTCCAGGCTGCTTCTAGGAATTGTCGAATGAACAAAGCACTTAATCAGATGACAGGATGGACAGGATGACAGCGAATCATCCGCGCCAGATGGGAAGATAAGAATTAGAAAAAAGAATCTCGGCGTGTGTGTGTGTGGGCGTGGGCGTGCGTGCGTGCGTGCGTGCGTCGCCTGCATTAGGCCTATGGTCTAGACTGTGCGACATTTTTGACACAGTACTTGCTAACCTCGGGTGGGGGTAGGTAGTTGGCCGTTTTAAAAGCCTGTCCCTTGTACAGACAGTTGACAAGTGGAATGGCATGTGGTTTGTGCTCAATGTGCGAGTAGTGTGGCTCTGATGTAAACAACTCTTACCTGAACCCAGACCACCTAACCGGCCTATGTGGTGGTAGTGGGGGAAGGTGGGGTTGGGGGGAGGTTTTAAGGGGCGCCCTACGGCTTAAAGCCAATCAAACTTTAATAATAATAATAACGGCCGAAATGTCAGTTTTTAACGTGGCTGACAACCTCAAATGAGGGAGACGTAAATGGTCTGTAATTTACAGCTTCCCGACGGAGACTAATTGTAAATAAATTTAGAATTTAGAAAAAGTGGAGAAAATCTTGCCAGTTGCCTGGTTGGATGAAAAACTCCTCCTACTATAGTGCCAAGACCGAGGGAGGAACACGCGACCTCCCGCACAGAATGACCATAGCCCTAGGTAAATAGTCTCCCACGCTACCCATGTGGCTAAAGACTATGATTAATATAAACGTAGTTTAAATCTGTGAATTATTGTGTACGTATTTATGAGAATATATATTATTATTATTACTATTACATGTTTGGTATTGTTTGCCAGGCTAATAGACATTTAGGCACTGGTGTTAAGTACCGCCCCCCCACATATCCCCCCCCCTTCTCATATTCCTGGATAGGCGTTTTGGAATTGTAGAGGTCAATTAGAAACTTATTGGTTAGAGATTCTGATGAAGCTTGTTGTTTATGTTTGTTGCGTTTTGTTTGTTTGTTTGTTTGTTTGCTGCGGTATAATATCCAGGTGGTCTAATTTTTTCTTCTTCTGAATACGAGCTTCGTTCTGAAAACGTGTTGACACTATCTCTTTTTCGAGGCCAGTTTGTGTGTGTGTGTGTGTCTCTCTCTCTCTCTCTCTCTCTTGTGTGTGTGTGTGTGTATGTCTGTGAATTTGCCAGGTATTATAATAGCACACACCGAGGTAGTGTCGTGTCACAGGTATTGACTTACCACCGAGACGTCCCTGTGCGTCACCGATGACACATTAGTCACGTTATCTCACGCGTTCTACGGATGTAAACACAAAATATTCCAGATCGTTATCTCTGGATCATAACGCTCCGCAACATCTTAATCACATAACGTTGACAAACGGCTTCCGCAGCGTCAACGTTCTCGCCATGGCAACGTTTACAGTAAGCTGTTCGTGGCAAACGGAAACTAGACGAACAGAAATAGCGACCGGAAACGGGCAATAAAGTTTGACTCGGTCGTGTTCAATATTTCATTTTATTCACGTTCTTTCAACAAACTGGAAAGAAATGCACTGATTCAGCACAATAAAGTTTCCCTACAGCGATTCGGTGTATAACTATAATTAGGTCAGCCAGTAACATTTAATGACTCAGCGTTTTTTTAAGTACCCCCCCCCCCCCCAATGGATGTATCTTACTCGTACTTAAATGATTTCGTACTTATTTTTAGATTTTTAAAACCAACTTCTCTAAAAAAATATTGATTTTCTTTCGTTCCAGTTCCTGTCACTTTCGGAGCCACCGTCGGCACGCTGTCGGCATTTCTAGTCGTAAGCCTTATCCTGTTGATAGCCTTCTTCGTCGGGTGTCGCCAGTGTTGGTGCAAGCACTCACGTGACCAGGTCAACCTCAACAACAGCTCCGAGTCGTTGCTAAGGCAGCCGCGTCCCAGCGACGACGAAATGGCGCCGCCCCGCTACAGCGTGGTTGTCTCGCTGCCGCCGCCGGATGGCAGCGGCGTCGAGGCGATCTCGTCTGAGGAGAACGCCGGCAGCGTGAACGGGATTCTCGTCCTGGATCCGCCCTCCTACGACGAGGCTCTGCGAGATCTCGAGGCCAAGGGCATCATCATCAACACCAGCAAGCTGAAGCCGATGCCGCCAGCCTACTGCGAGTTACCGCTGATCAGCCCGGAATGTCCTGCCGGTGGCGAAATGGATGGTACGAATGGTGGGAGTCCGGCTTAGACCGTGGCCACTTTAGGGGGGTCATCTCCGCACCAAGAACCATCTTGGATAATAAAATCCAAACCTGTGGATTATAAGAATATATATATATATATATATATATATATATATATATATATCGAAGATAGCTCTGTGAGCCTATGGAACTTGAGCAATTCTAAAAATGGTGCAGGATAGCAGACCTTATTTGGGAAAAATCGCCTAAAGCATTACCATAAACAGCGTTGTTTGTCAAAGTGCTTAGAGTATTTCCTTTACCAAACAATAAGTACCATTTACAAATGTATGATAACATTTTGGTCGATCTCGCCATTGCATTCCGTCCGTGTTCCCGATTGGAAGGTCTGCAGTCATACAAGTGCCTATCTTCACCCATAAAATCCCAATTGTAGACAGATATGCAAACCATTTGTTAACACGGATAAATTTACTACTTACTCACACTGTATGGAAAACAGTATTAATTTATGGTTTCTTCATAAAGGCGCTTTCAAGGGGCTTCGATCTAAAATTGGTTTTCTTGTAACGGGTTGATATTGTTATAAGAACTTGAGCATTGTGAAGACATCATACTTATAGGTTATAGTAGCATTTTATGGACGAGTGTTGCTCAGTGTTGGTGCGATTGTATGAAGGTTTGTCGATCTGTTCGTGGTTGTAGCTTCGAAAGTTTCAATTGAACTTATCATAACGTACAAGTAAATAATTATTTGTTTGAATGGATGGATACGTTGTTTTTGTCGGTACATTTAGGAGCCAGCCTGTGTGTGTGTGTGGTGTGTGTGTATGTATGTATATATATATATATATATATGTGTGTGTGTGTGTGTGTGTGTGTGTGTTTAGTTCTGTTGAAGCTGATCGTTGCTAACTGTTAAGTTATTGCTCATAGTTGACAACGTCCATCATATATTTTCATTATGAACGTAATCATTAACTGTTCATTTTCATCATATCACATGAGCATAACCCATTCACCAAACCATTGCAATATGACTGTCGATGCATATCGCTATTTTTATTGCATTTTGCCAAACAGCTATACAAATCGCGGCACTAATAAACGGGGATTAAGTACATATCATAACGTGTCAATGCCCATTGTGCAGTGTTTGACCATTATGATTACTATGTTGACTACGTGTTCAGGTCAAATACTCATCGCTGTGTTATCAAACGTGTGCTTTTATTGTTCGCTTCTATTCATCGCAATATGAAGTATGAGAATACTATTTATTTTTTATAGCTTTCCTGTTTCTATTTATTAGAGTTTGTCAGTTGTATGTAGCTGGTATACGTTACTAACTTTAGTGTTATAATTGTTTTGTTTTATCAAATCATTATTGTTCTGAAACTCGAAGTAAATAAAACAACCTCAGTATAAATACTAGATCTTTGTTGTTGTTGAGGGGCGAATATTTTTTATTATTTTGTAAATGTGCATGCGTCACTGACCCAAAAGCACAAATATGATTAATTCCGATGGAATAAATCTCTTAATAATAATTATACCTTGTAAATATGATTTACTCTAATAATCTTTACGAGAATTCTCTCTCATGTAACATAATATATTTGTTAAATATGTGTGTGAGTATTGAGAACTCGGTTTGGCATTTTTACTTAGGCAAGTGGCTTCTCAACGCGCATGTATCTGAAAACACACAGTCAAAAACCTGTGTGTGTGTGTGTGTGTGTGATTAAGACATATTTTATTCCTATCTCTCAATTGAATCAATTATGATAGTACTTGATAAATTAATATGCATGGTTTTGTGTTTCATTACAGTAAATGTAATTGCATATAACTACTGCTATATAACCACTGCTTTATAACTACTGCTTTATAACTACTGCTATATTTCCATAACACAATCACAGACATTTTGTAACAATTGTTTCTTCCAAAACTATCATTTATGCCGCCTCTACTAATGTGAGCCATGTTCTCAACATGCAAAAATATAACGCAGAATCTACGGGGAATCCACCTGAATGCATCGTGTTGTTTTAAATTTAATGCGGAAATATTGTTCCTGTTGAAGGGTGAATCCACGTGAAGATTTCCGCATTGAAACTATGCGAGGATTTTATTGCTGAATATGCTTCAAGATTTCCACGTTTTATGCGTAGCTGTTACGTGTGTATCACCAAATGTTCCTGAATTGTTTTCTTTCCCGTTGATTCACGCTTCGTTTGCTTTAGCACTGCATTATACACATGTTAAAGGCCAGGATTAAACTGTAAACAATGTGATAGAGATTTTAGTACCAGTACAGAGAAGTCATTCCGTCTATACTCTGATTACCCAAGCGAAATTTATTTCAGGATATTTATCTCATTTAAAAAATATTCGATCATCTGTCCACGAACTTGGACACGCCGCATAAATTCTTCCCAATGATAGCGAGATGAACGAGCAACAAACACTGGGTCCGTATTATCTATAAGGCTGACTAGGTTGAGGACTAGGAGACCCGCAGGGACCAGGATCCCGTCAATTTGTATGTTGCTGAGGTCCTTGGTTTCCAGTGGCTAAAGACACTTTGCACTCTGCGCCGTAGCAAGTATATATATATATATATATATATATATATATATATATATATATATAATATCGAAAAGAATTGTGAATAGAATTCTTCAGGAGACCTATACAATGAATATAGAGCTATATGTCCTGCCTATCTAACAAGGCTCAGGCTGTCATGTGTAGTAAGGTGAAGGATTGAAGTACCCAAGGAGGGGCTCGAATGACCTAAAAGTCTATGACCCATAACGGGTTAATACGGCCCGGCCAAGCATCACTCGTCTTTCGAATATTGATATGTTTCTTTTTTGTTGTTGTTGTTGTTGCCGGTCCACCCATTTAAATTATGAGGAATACAGATACGGGAAAATGAATTTTACAGTGGGAAAGGGTTGAGGAAAAGAAAGAGCCTGCTTGGCATAGTTTTGGTGAATCATTATCTTCGCGCTCATTGTGATATATGAGAGGTCGGCGGAAGAATCGTTCGGCAAAACATCAGAAAAAAATTATGATTTCTTTTTACAAAATTCCTACAAAATAAAACGACGGAATCAGATCACGGTATTATCACTCAACTGCAACTATAACTAATTTCACCAGGCATCTTGCTAGTTATAATACAATTACTAAATACAATTTTCATTGCTAATACAACGTGTATGACATTACACGTTCACAGAATTAAGCGGATCTAAATACCAAAACACTCCACTCCAGGTGACGATGTCATCATAACGTTGCCATTTAGTTGGGTTATTTAAAGCGTTTATTGCTCAGCTAACATTATGACGTGGTTTTGACGTGGATTTCACCCAGTATTGCCTAGAGTATAGAATATTTTGTCAAGGATGAAACAACCTTCAGAGATTCGAAAATGGGTGGTAGTGATCTGTGATCCAACACTCTATCGCTAGACCATGGAGGGCCCCACATAATAGGTATAAGGCTGATATATACTGCGGCCTATATTGCCTACCGTACCAGGCCAGTTATACCTAATAATCCAGGGACCAGGTCATGGACTAATACGGCTCTCCCCCTTTGCTTAGAAGTACAGAATGATCGGTTTCTTCCACGACGATCAGTATCAACTTCAGGAATAGATTTATTTCAGTAGATTACATGCGGATTCATAATTCTTTTTTTCTTTGCTGTAAATATCTATTTATTCGAGAATTAATATATCCCTCACTTACTTGATTGGAGAGAATGACTTGACTGTCAGTGGCTCCACTGGAGCATTTCGCAGTGACCACGATGGAGTCTGTAAAATTGCAAAGAAATGCACCCTTTCTTTGCCTGATCCGAAGTTTGAAAATAGTATCATAATATACGAAATTAACGCTGTCTAAATCGCCAAAACCCAACAAACAAACATAATAATAATGATATTGCAGTATGGGTTTTCCTCTATTAATTTGAAACTAATCAAATTAATCACCATTACTAATTGTCACGAAGTGTTGAAAAATATAGTAAACAAGCCGTGCTATTATTCAGTACGGGACTTATTGTACTTTCTACAGTTTTATGTAGGCATATTCAGAGGCAATAGTATTCTCTTGAAGCGTGTTTCATCATTTATCCCACAAAGCACATCGTTTATATAAATATTATCAGAGACTTCAACCGATGGGATTACTTAGATTATTATTTCCACAAACTGATCTCCAAACTGATAGACCATGGATCCTGAATGAATCTAAGAAAAAAACTTCCATTTATCGAACTGAAACTTATTTTAATTAATTCCATTTAGTCTCATCTAACTCCCTATGGTCACATCGATCTGGTATACGCGCTGTCGTGTGTTCGTTATACTTATGTTCCCAAAAGATAGTGATGCAAATACAACAGTGTCAGTTAAAGAATGTGCTTCTACGTATTGTACAAACGCGGATAAATTGGAGTCAATCTGGGATACACACTCTTCTATACACGTATGTATACATACCCGTACCTACAACTCCTGAATAACTGGAGCAGGTCATATATATATTTAGCTGGCAGATGGTGGATATACCCTGATCCATAATAACGGTCAGCCCAGACTAGATCTAACAAACAATGACATGAAATCTGTCATCGGTGATCATGTGACATTATGCGTGGACTTTTGCAACAATCTCTTACATTGACTGTGACAGGTTATCGTGTATACGCTATATCACGTCCTTCCGAAGGACAAATTATGAAGGACGAGTTTTGATTCAGCTGTATCACATCCTTCCACGTCAATGTAACAACAAGGACGGGTTATGAAGGACGAGTTTTGATTCAGCTGTATCACGTTCTTCCACATCAATATGACAAGGAGGACAGATTACGAAGGACGAGTTTTAATTCAGCTGTGCCACGTGCTTCCCCGTCTACGTGACAACAAGGACAGATTATGAAGGACGACCTTTGATTCAACTATATCACGTCCTTCCGCGTCAATGTGATAACAAGGCCATATTTTTGTGAAATACGAGTTTTAA
This sequence comes from Paralvinella palmiformis, assembly GCA_025642065.1. Taxonomy (NCBI): domain Eukaryota; kingdom Metazoa; phylum Annelida; class Polychaeta; order Terebellida; family Alvinellidae; genus Paralvinella; species Paralvinella palmiformis. Next base: position 154,991 of record JAODUP010001053.1, read on the forward strand.
TTCGATGTCAACCCTACCATATTAGTATACCATAAAGGAAATATATGAACAGGCACCCCGGATTAACCATTCCGCGGCGCTTCGATAGCTCCCCGTATTGTGGGTTCGAATCCAAGTACTAGCTGTGGTTGTGCGATGTTCCCCATAGAGAGTCGTCCCTCGGCCATATATCCCGACTATGACCAGAACTGGATTAACCAAATCCTAAACTCAAACAAACCAACAAGTTCGTGTTTCAAAAACGAGTAGTTCTTGCTACGAAACCTCCGATAAAAGTTTATCAAAATAGTTTAGAATATAAATGAATCCGGAGGTCAGTGAGTAGGTTGGTTGATGGGTGGTTGGGTGGTTAGAGGGGGGGAAGATTGGTGGTTTGGGTTTTGGATGGTTGTTTCGGTCAGTGGGTGATTGTATTCCATTCCCTTCTGGGTGTTTATATTCCATTTGCTCCGGTTCAATTACGTTCGTGTTGTTCGCGATTTCGTTCCCACGACTTCCGCTGACGTTGGGTGCCTGGGACGGGGGTGGGAGTTGGACATCGTGGCTGATTAGGGGAAGCGACGGGCCACAATGTGGGAGGTCTCCGGTTCGAATCGCCCCACCTCACCGTTTTGGTTGTTTTTGTTTTGCATCGTACCCAAATTATGATCCATAAACAGAGATAACGTAGGCTCAATCTATGTTCTCTTCCCCATCATTTATTGACGAATCAGTGAGTGAGTGAATGAGTGAATGAGTGAGTGAGTGAGTGAGTGAGTGAGTGAGAGGAGCGAGCGAGTGAGTGAGTGAGTGAGTGAGTGAGTGAGTGAGTCAGTCAGTCAGTCAGTCAGTCAGTCAGTCAGTCAGTCAGTCGGTCAGTCAGTCAGTGAGTCAGTGAGAACCTCTGTCTTTGAAAGAGTCATATGACGATGGCAGACCCAAGTTTCTGGAACAGGAGGCCAGCTGTTAATGGTCTATAGTACTATTATATATATATATATATATATATATATATATATATATATATATATATATATATATCGGGGTGACTGTACATCGGCCTTAAATAGCTCATGGTATAGTACTGGATTAAATCATTATTGCTATTATTATTATTATTATTATTATTATTATTATATACAACCCCCATAGAAACAAAATTAACGACGACGGAACACCATCAAGTTGTTTATTAATTATTGATCTGTTTGTTGTTAACTTTTTTGTTTGTTTTCCAAAAATCAATTTACTTCTGAGAAGAGTTAATGTGTCAAATATTACGTCATTAGCTAGATGTTAGTTATATGTCATGGGGGCGCGTATGTGCATATATATATATATATATATATATATATACGTGTGCGTGCGTGCGTGCGTGTGCACATGTGTGATTATACCTCTCAGACTTCAAATATACTTGTCTCTCTGTCTGTCAACCAACCTCCATCTGCGTTTCCACTGACTGTTCCCCCCCCCCCGTCTGTCTGTCTGTCTGTCTGTTCCACCCCAGTATGTCTGTCTGTCTGTCTGTCTGTCTGTCAGCGTGGACACAACCATATCCCGTCATCTCGATGTCCACAAGACCCGCCCTAGTTATCGTCAGTTTATTATTGTGGTCTCTCTATTATCGGCCAGTAAACAGAATGACAACAATAACAGTACTTTAGTCCACTTATATATATATATATATGATCGTCATCAGTGAGGTCATTCTTACTCATTATATGTGTGGGTGGGTGGGTGGTGGTGGTGGATTGGGGGGGGGGGGTGTTCGAGATCCAATAACTATCATTGTTTTCATTGGTGTTTATGACCGCATGGCTTCTGCGCAGGATCTTTGTCTCTTTGATTATGATGATGATGATGATGATGATGATGACCATGATGATGATGATGATGATGATGACCATGATGATGATGATAATGACAGTGATGATGATCATATATAAATTTTTTATTAAGCCTATAACTGACCATTGTCTAAACAGTGATGCCCGCTTTGCTTTGTATTTCGGGAAGAGTCCCCAGGCTGTTGCTTATTCGGCACAGCCTCTATGTTGGAGTGGTTGAGAAACCTTCGAGCCCCCCCCCCCACCACCACTCACAGGGGAGCAGTACGGAAAGATGGAGACGAAATATCCCGAGGCTGATCACTGCCAGAATGTTTTACGTCCTCATGGGGTTTTAACGTCACCCTATATTTTTAATAATTCAGTGGAGATGGTCAGCCACCCACGATGTTGTGAGCCGAGAAATTAATCTTTGGAAACGTTTCGACCTCTTGCTGGAATCGTACCTGTGACCCTTGGCACCATGTGCCGGGTGTTTAACCGCTAGGCCACCGGAGTTCGCTCACTAAAGTGATATCTCAGTCTATCTTTTACACGAGATGGGATAATGACCCCGTGCATAGAGAATGGCTTCATCGCCGACGCATAACGGATCCATATCTCGCATCATAACGTTCGACTCCGGACAAAACATGAAAATAAGGATTTATTTATAAAACACGTTATTACGGTGTCATCAAAACTCTATCCGGCCCCTTCTCCATCATCCCCCACTTAAGACCCAGGCTTGTTTGACTATTTTGTTTTCATTCAGTGATTGATTGAAAACAAAAATGATTCTCTCTCTCTGTCTCTCTCTCTGTGTGTGCGTACATACGTGCGCGCGCGCGCACGGCGCGCGCGTGTGTCAAGGAGTTAAAAATGATATATCTTTGTGCTTTTAGTTGTGTAACTTTTCTTGTTGCTAGAAAATGTTAATTTAAATTAACAAATATAATGAGGCCTTTGCAACGTGTGTCTGAGTGAGTGAGTGAGTGAGTGAGTGAGTGAGTGAGTGAGTGAGTGAGTCCGTCCGTCCGTCCGTCCGTCCGTCCGTCCGTCCGTCCGTCCGTCCGTCCGTCCGTCCGTCCGTCAGTCAGTCTGTCTGTAGTTCGTACCCCCCCCCACTACTAAAAGACTCTATTGTCTCTACAAGTTAATAACCACAATTCCCCTCACGTGTCATATTTGTGTTGTTGTCCTTGTCATTCCCGGATGTCAGCTGTCTAGCATGTCACTTCCGGTCGTCAGGATTTACCACATACAGCGCTAGGTAACAGGTTATTATCGTTTACATGTTTCTTCTGTGTGTTTTCGCGCAAGTACGCGTATGAGATTGACGGGTAGAGTTCAGGTAGAGGATGACTGTTTGTGTATTGATGCCGTTATGTTGATACAATCCTAGTCTTATGTATATAATAGGTAGGTATGGGGGGGGGGGAATCCCACCAATAATCCCCATTTTAAGGGGGTGTCCGTGCCCATCCCTTCTTCAATTACGCCCTTGCCCATCTTATCTTGATCTACGTCCTTGCTGGTGGTTATTTGTATGTGGCAAAAAATGCCTGCTTGTTTCTGGTGCATGAAGGTGGTCGAGGTATTATACGATACGAGAGGAGGAGCCACTAGCTAATACCCACGTCTAATAAATTGATGGGTGTTTACATCAAAAATGACATAACACGGTACAAGTACGGTACTTGTGCTTTCTTAGTTCTCCCCCCCACACACACACACACTCGCCTTGATTTCGCATTCATGATTAACGAGAGGGATTTTTTGGACAATACGTTCTTTGTATGAAAAATCCAATATCTGGATACAGTCCCCCAGCTAAATCATTCGGATGTTGTATTCACCGCAACAGCACCTTTTCACCTACTATCAACACGCACACACACTCTGATATATATATATATATATATATATATACAGAGAGAGAGAGCGGGAGGGGAGACAGACACACAGACATACACAGAGAGAGAGGGGGGGGTTGAGATAGACAACATCATCACCAAACTAATCCTATAACCTAATCAAGATGTGGTCATAATCAACATTTCATTGTCAGACTAGAACTGTACCAAACTAATGTAATATACAGCTTTCTGAATGGTGTACAAGGTCAGCCGACAACACCATCAAGGTCATCTCAGTTCACTCATCCCATATACCACTAGACAACCACTAGCAACACACACACACACACACACACACACACACATACACACACACACATACACACATATATATATATATATATATATATATACACACACACACACACACACACACACATATATATATATATATATATATATATAATATTATAATATACTCTGTACGTGGTGTGTGTGTGTGTTGTATGTATGTATGTGTGTGTGCGTGTGTGTGTGTGGTATATATATATATATATATATATATATATATATGTGTGTGTGTGTGTGTGTCTAAAACACTGGAAAGTAGCTACTTAAGACGATGACGAAGCCTTATAAACTTGTTTTCCCCTCCAATTGCTCGCCTTGAAACCGGATTTGTCTTTCTTTCACAAAGAAACATCGTTCATCAATAATGACCGACAGTCTGTCAATCATTCAAATCCTACAATACAGAATAGACTCTTGGGGGATCTGTTGTTGATATTTAAGTTCAGAATTCGTCGTCTTTTATGGTAAAGACACCTTAAATAACTTTTATGGTAAGTTTCTGGTGTCTTTTTGAAAAGAAAATTCTCCGTGCTCTTTAAATGTTTTCACATATTTTATGCATATATTACGTTTAATTCACCATTTCATCCTTTCGACAAAAATAAAACTCCGTCGACCTTATTATATTTGTTTACGCACGTAACCGTAGTTTCACAATACGTCATCATCACGTGATACTTAACATCGTAAAGTCGAAATAAAACGTTGTAAATTCGCTTCTAGGACAGCCGTTTAGCTAATGAATATTCATTAACCACGTTGGCGGATCTAACAAAAAACCCTTCGAAACCGCCACAATTCTGATATAATACGAGAACTACAGACTAATATTGACATTAAAATATCTGAGATAATTATACTTTCCTGATGTTTGATTTAATATCGTTCGCAAAAATTTTGATTTTATTGTTATGAAATTCGACTTCCATTACGACAGCCGTAGCCTCGCAGCTTGGGCCGTCTCGAATGACGAAAGCGGACCAACACCTCCCCCCCCCCGTCCGCCCCGACAAATAATCCAATGTAATCGACAAATAACAAACAAACAAAATGCTATGTTTAACGCGATGAATATTACGCGAAACTGCTACAAGAATTTGTTTGTGTGAATCCAGAAAATGTGTAAATTTAACAAACAAATACTCCTCCAGGGTAAGTTCATTGTGTACGGAAGTGGTCTAGTATTGACAAATCTGACCAAATTCGTCTAGTTCAATCAAAGACTGAATTTTATTATTTTGCAGTCTGCGAAGAAAGACATAGAGACGAAACATGCCCTCTGATATACGGACAACACGAATGATTATTGTCAACATAAGCCGTGATATATATATATATATATATATATATATATATATATTATATGCTGAAACATTAGACGGATAACATGCGATTTAAAAATAAATATTAATGACGTCATTTGTCCGTTAACAGACTCGGGGAGGCGATGTGCATCGAAGCGTGTAATTTTCCTATTTTTAAGCGCCTCATTTCGTTTGTTGACTGCCGACAGAGACTCGTTGGTGTATCCTGATCCGGAACGAGGTGCTATCATCTCCCAAATGGCATCCTTCTCTGGACGGCTGGGGTATGGATCGCGCAGCGTTTTGAGCCAGTCAATGAGTGCTGTTCACCACGTCGTCTGGATCATTCTTATATGGTTGAGTGAGTGAGTGAGTGAGTGAGTGAGTGAGTGAGTGAGTGAGTGAGTGAGTGAGTGAGTGAGTGAGTGAGTGAGTGAGTGAGTGAGTGAGTGAGTGAGTGAGTGAGTGAGTGAGTGTTTTGTTTACCTTTGCCAACGGTCACACCTGGGGTATATGGCCCTTAGAGAAATGAGAGATAAGATCCAATAAATACGGGTACTGATGGGGTACGATCCCCAATCCGGAAGTCTGTAATTTGCGCCACAGCAGACGGGAAAGACGGGGGGAGGGTGCGTTCTTCTACGTTGCTTGGATCCAGAATATTCGTGAATCTGGATACAACGAGACCACTGATAGCCGAATTCCACACACACAAATATATATATATATATATATATATATATATATATATATATATATATATATATATATATATATACGACGCCGATCTGAAAGAAACCGACAACAGCTACGACCGCGACTCGAACCTGCCGCAGTCGCCGCAACGACAGAGCAATCCAGCACTCTACCAACTAAATCAATCACCAGACTGTCTCCCGAGAGTACTCCCTCACTCTGAACGCTTTGTCGTCAACCGACTGTGACCGGGTGATAGAGTCGTGACTCTTGGCGCGACGGAATCCCAACTTCCGGCAAACCGCCTTCCAGAACGGCCGGCCTTCCGCTTTTGATTGGAGCACGCTGTAGGAGAGGCTGCGCCGGCGCGCCAGGCAGCCCTTCGTCCTTCCGGTGACGACCAACGATTCGCGGGCGGCGTCCTGCGCAAACATCAGCGAGTTCTCGTCGACAAATATCGGCAGCTCGACGACACCCTGGTAACTTGGCACGCTGACCCGGTGTCGGCGGTCCTGGATCGACGGGCTGCGATCCAGAACTATCTCAAGTTCGTGGCCCCGGATGTATATTACCAGGTCGCCGGGAGGCAGCTGTCGGAGCGAGAGTTCGGCCGAGAAGTGGCCGTCTTGGAGAGATCGGAGCACAAGAGACGACGAGAAGTTGTGATCCGGTTGGTCGAGTACGTCGCCGTCGTCACGCGACCAACTCCGCCGATCCGACGACTTCCGGTTCCGGCAGTAGCGTCCAATCGTTATCCGTCTCGTCGGGCGATCGGCTGCGGCTGTTTCCTCGCCTGTTACGTGGTCGTACTGGACTTCCGGTGGGACGATCGGCACGACGAATTCGCGCTCCGAGGCGTCGGTGAAAGATCTGCGCAGGTAGCGACCGAACTGCGACAGGTCGTCGCGCATCCGGATGATACTGCGCCGCCAAACCGAGCGCTCACGCGGCAGCGCGCTTCGGCGGCAGGCAACCGGAAGTTCCGGCGTCGATTGGCAGAGCGCCGGCCGCGTCATGTCGGCCGGACACAGCGAAGTCAAGTGATTGACGCGTAACAGCGTGTCGACGCTTTTAGAGAGCCGCTGCTTCGGTGGCGCCATCTGTGATTCCATTTCCGCCACCTGTTGATAGTAAACAGAGACACGTTTCTAATGATAGCTCTAATTACAGTCAATTAAGTGGGATATATATATATATATATATATATATATATATATATATATATATATATGCACGCAAACATTAACAGATGATTATCTAATACTCACAAACACTGGCAGAAAAATATACCCTCACACACAGCACGCACACACGCACACACACACACACACACACACACACACACATCACACATGCAGAGAGAGGGGAGAGAGAGAGAGAGAGAGAGAGAGAGAGAGATGCGTACCGTTAATAGGCACACCGTTTATCGTACCGCATTGACCCTTTTATATACAACTGCTATATCTCAAACGACACCACATCCCACGATGGCTCTTCACCTGTGCTCGTAAAACGATCTTCATCTTACAAAGCCGGGATGAATGCAACCGAATGAAGACACCCCTTTTGTTGTCACGTCGTCAAGGTGACTCGGCGCATAGGCGGCCATATTGTATTTCTGCACCGCACTCGATCACGGACGAGCCTCAGCATTTATGAAATAATGAAGCGCCAAACCGGACTGATCTAATGGGATTAGAGCAGTAATGGTGCCGCTTTATAATGGCATTATACTTATGGATGACGTCTGCTTGGAAAACAACAGATCTAATTTAAAGGGCCCTAAGGTTCGCCTTTTTCTACAAAATCGGCGACCTTTTGGGGCTTCTTTGGTGGAGAATGTTGTTTTGGGTGGGAATACTAGCAGAATTAATGAACATTAATGGGGGGGGGGGCATTTTAGGTTCATTCCCCCCCCCCAAAGGGAATGAATATAAAATATGCCAAAACCTGTTTTAAATACGCCCCCCCCCCCTATTTTTAAATTTGGAAACATTGAATGGCCGAAATGGCATTTATTTTACGTGGTGTAGCTACCTGAAATGAGAAAGACTGATATGGTCCGTAATTTACAACTTCCCCACGGGGACTAATTCTAAATAAATTTAGACTTTACAATTCGGTGAAGAAAACCTTGCCAGTTGTCTGGTTGGATGAAAACCTCCTCCTACTATAGTGTAACGGCCTGGGTTCGAACCTCCGACTTCCGGCACAGCATGACCATGAGTAAGAAAGTCCCACGCTCTTACCCACTAGGCCGAAGAGGCGATGATAAAATGACGTCACTCGGTCACCGTTAGGCGTTTTTAGTCCAGTTTGGTGCTGTACGCTTCGTAAAACGTGATCATCACGTTTCAAAACTAATGCCCATCTAGATGTTGATCACGAATATGTATTTTTCTATAACACGTCAGCACCAGTCACGGTGCAGCACAATGTTCTCACTCTGAGTAGAAATGGAGTATTTTCATTTTACGGATTAGAGAAAAATGAGTTGCGAGCATTTCTCCAATACGGCAAATGGGACGATTTATGACTGTTTCGGGGACTACTGAGTTGAATATATGGATCGGCTGCCGGGTATCGCACACCAGATGTCGCAACCGGATGGCGCAGCCATATTTATATGGAATCAGAGCCGCATAATCTTATAAACTGTCCTATTACGCCCCATATCCATTAATTCGAAACGAGGATACACATTTCAAAAACCAAAAAATATATATATAATACAATACGGCGTTCGTACAACGTGCTGAACTAGTTTGACGATTGTCCATTTCGTGATATGGACAACAATAACTTTTAGAGAATAGTCTACTGACTCGCCACTTACTGGCCACTCCACTAACAAACGGGGGGAGGGGTGTGTGCCTCCGAGGTCTACCACCTTTGGAGGTTGCTCGGCTCATTTAGGCTACCACGTGCACAAAAGTTGTCGTAAACATCAGTCATCATCATCATCATCCTCTATGGCCTAGTGCGTAAGAGCGTGAGACTTTCTCACTCGGTCGGGGGTTCGAATCCCGGCCGTGAAACTATAGTAGGAGTTTTTCATCCAAACAGACAACTTGCAATGTTTTCTCCGCCAAATATGCCATTTATTCTAAATTCAAAATTTATTTAGAATTAGTCGCCGTGGTGAAACAGTAAATTACAGACCACGTGCGTCTCCCCCATTTGAGGTAGCTAAGCCACGTGAAATAACTACCATTTCAGCCATTATTATAATAAACGGTCACGGTTCATTATTACCAACTCGTTCCGTGACGGGACGGATAACATAGAAGAAAAAAATTCGTGGGACTTCATCAGTTCGATGGTACCCCAATACCGGTCAACAATGAGTTGGTCTGGATCCGTCATCTCCTATTTACGAATTCCGGGAAGCGCCTCCGTCAAATGTCCGATATTAGATTTATCCCAGGTTCATGGCTATACAGCGATATCTACAAGGCGGCGTCCCCATTACGCTACGTTGTTGTTACGAAGGTTGTCTCGTGTTTATGCGTCATGATTTCTAAAGTTGCTAGAACGTAGAAGGGATTTTTTGCTCAGTGTGTTTTCCCTTTTTCACGTGAACACATTTTGTATACCGTGACCATCATAGATGTAAAGTGAAATAAATCTGGCCGTTTTAGAGCGATCCTCCCAGGGATGACTCATGAATATTCATGTATTTATGGCACATCAGCCCATTCCCTCGCTCGGTATACAGAGAGAGGGGGTGGAGTGAGAGAGAGATGGTGATGATGATGATGATGATGACCAATTTATCATTTAACCAGGTTAAGTGAATGGAATGTGTATCCAGTTAAGACCCGAATCACTTGACAATGTTATAAATTAATTGCGGCATCCATTTCATTACGTTTGTTTAATGTGATGTGTTATTCCGGTACCAGAAGGAAACTGTAAACACAGAGAAACACTTGTTATGTGTATTCGGTGTTAGAGAACAAAGCGTCCATGGTAACACGATTGACAACAGGTCCGTACTGATTGAGCTTAATGACAGACAGACAGACAGACAGACAGACAGAAAGAAAGACAGACGCGCGCGCGCGCACGCACACACACACCACCACCACCATCACTACTACTACTACTAATACTACTAATACTACTGCTGCTACTACTACTACTACTATTACTATTACTACAACAACAACAACAACTACTACTACTACTACTACTAATAATAATAATAATAATAATAATAACAATAATAATAATAATCAAACTAATGCACATTAAACGAATCATAAAAAGCCATTTTCAGCTTCATAAATATATTAAAGTTAATAAAGCAGAAAGTTGTTAATTTTATTGTTATCTGGCCACATCTGTGCACGTGGTCTCCGGAACGAAACACCCTTCACACCTAGCTATAAAGGGACTCGAACCTCGACGCTGGGGGGGGGGGTCGCGTGTGCAAACGCGCTATTAGTCAAACCATGGTGATGTCACCGATAAAATTATTAAGATTAAAACAACTAAATAAAAACTGCATCACGATTTATGATCCTCTGAGCCAGTGCCTCTTCGAACAGCGTTAGCAGGGATAGTACATACGGGTCTCGGCTTAATCGGGGGCAATTCAAATCTTCAGCCTTTGCTGTTGTTGTCGTTGCTGTTGTAGTGATTGTTATTGTTGAGTGGCTGTAGTTGTAGTGTTGTAATTGTCTTGTTGTTGTCTTGTTGTAGTGGTTGTTTTTGTGTTGTCATAGTAGTTGTTCTGTTGTGTTGTTGTTGTCGTGTTGTTGTGTTGTTGTTGTTGTTGTGGTTGTTATGTTTGATGTGGTTGTGGTGTTGTTATTGTCTTTTTGTGTTTTTGTAGGAGGTTGTGGTGTTGTTATAGTAGTTGTTGTGTTGTTGACAGCCGTATATCGTATTATATTGATTTTAGCCGTTATTTACCATCAGAGATAAACCGATCTCAGGCTGGCCGTTGAAGGGATTCGTTCGATTTTGACGCCCAGCCTGTCGTAATATCTGATATCTCGTGGTTCGATTGATACCTTTATCAACACAGATGTTGTCATATAGGACGGGATGTGTCTGAAGATTGTCACATTTGGCAGAATACCTGTACCGAGGCGATGGTCACATCTGGCAGAATGCGTCTACAACTGGCCACATCTGATATAATACCTGTACTAAAGGGGTGATAATAGGTCGAAATGTTTACATCTGAGAAGTGACAGCGAGTTGGCGGGTACAAAGTTAATGTTTATATTTGATAACCTTGACAAGTCACGTCTAGATCATTTATATTAAACCAACAGATGATATTCCCAAATCCCCACATACATATTCTTTGCCAATTTTTGCGTATTTAAATCTATCTATGTACATAAATGTAGTAAGCTGTCTTTTTATCAACAGGTGTCAATCTATTTATCTATCTGTCTGTCTGTCTGTCTCTCTGTTTATTTATCTATCTATCTATCTATCTATCTATCTATCTATCTATCTATCTATCTATCTATATATATATATATATATATATATATATATATATATATACTTATCTGTCTATCTATATATCTATATATCTATCTGTTTATCTGCCTACCTGATCTATCGGGACAGCTGTTGTTTTGTGACGTCATTTATTTATCTAGCTTATCACAAATTACACACACAGTGAACGCCTCCTAATCATGTATCATTAGCCGTGTATCATTAATCAGCTGTAAATCGACACATTTCTCAAACAGATTTGGTTATTGATCGAGATACTACCGATATACTCCCGACGTCAACAACTTGACAAAAAAACCTAACATATCAATACTATATGTACTGGTGGGCCAGTGTTATGGGGGTCATTGACCTGTCTTAGGTCATGACCTATGTCGCGTTTATTGTATTTCAGTTAGTTGGCTTTGGTGTTTCTCCGCAATGACCAAGGTCAACTTCGTTGTGTAGGCGCGGACAGACTAATTTACGTCTTGTCATTTATGAATGGACACACGTTGTGTGTGTGTGTGTGTGTGCGCGCGCGCGTGTGTGTGCGTGTGCGTGTGCGTGCGTGTGAAAAGGCACGGAGACAGACTACCACGAATCGAAAAAACAACGTCTGGACGATTCATCGAGGTGCTGATGTGGTAGGAGCGAGTCATCATGCTGAGCCACCTGTAATGGCTCACCAGTACTCGAATCGCCGTGAAACGAAACTCGAAAAAAAACAACGAATCCATCAAAAACCCAAGAATACAACCTCTGGACGGTTCTTCAGGGAGCTGAGTTCAGAGAAGACACTTATTCATTGTGAGACGTGCAATGTTTCATCAATCTCTAGATTGTCGCAGATATGAACCCCAACTTCTAATAATCCACGGTCAAGGTAGCACACTCAGGTCAGACAGAATAGGACGCTACCGGGAACGTCTATGTTAACTACTTAGTCAGCTAACTAATAATTGTTGCATTTGTAGTCAAAACACTGGGGCGCCTCCGTGGTCTAGCTGGTAGCGCGTGCGATCACAGGTCACTACCACCTGAGTTCGAATCTCGTCGTGGGCATGTCTGAAGGGTGTTTCATCTGCGACATTTGGAGGTCGTTCAGTCCATTTAGCCTAACCACGTGCACAAAAGTGGCTGTAAAACATCAATCATCATCATCATCATCATCAACAACACATGTCATATTTAAAACACTAATTTACTCGTTAGGATTAAGCTCCACTGACACATTCTCTCCATGTATTTGTCATGATCTAAATAGTCGCGCGCTCGGCTACAGATCTCAACCACCTGAGTTCAAATCTTGGCGCGGGCATGTCTGGAGGGTGTTTCATCTTTCTCTTCGCCTCATTACGTTTAGAGGTCGCTCTGCCAATTTGGCTTATCACGCGCACAAAAGTGGCAATAAAATATCAAACATCGTCAGTATCATCATCCGTAAGTGAAAGCCTCGTGAGATGGATATTGGTGGGTGGATGAGTGTGAGTGGGTGGGTGTATAGTATACAGGCGTGGATACAAACACACGTTTCTGTTTATCCCATCCCATTAATCAGAAGAAAACAATGATTGAATGTTTTCCTCGTTTGACGTCAACGTGAATTGATGACGCAATTATACATCAATGCCGTCGGAAATAAAACCCCGCCAGTGGCTCCTCCTATCGTCTAATTGTCTGCGACATCTCGCTCTGATTGTCAAGAAGCTCATTCCAGCCCACCCAGACAATCAGGCAGGCCAATGTACATATAAACAGACAGACACACAGACAGGTAGGCAGACATTCGGACACTTGAGACACACACGTAGAGGAATACGATGCGTGCCTGCGTGCTTGCTAGAACACCTGCCTGCCTGTCTGTGTTTGTGCATTCGTGTCTCATTCCAATTGCTCTGCCAATATCTAAAGCTTACGTCAAACATCTGTAGATCTGCTGAAGCTATTATTGGACACAACGCGTGACATCTTAAACTAGATGAACAACCTCTCATAAACGGTAGAGAACGATCGTTCTACAATAAAAATGGCGCCTAAATCCAAGAGACAAAACTCGACAAAAACATATTAAACCCACAGACGTTTGAAATTTCTAATTATGTGTATCTATATATTTATTTAGTTAGTTACTTATTTAAATATGTCTGATTTTTTTGTCATCGTGCCAGTTAATAACGAATAGACAATATTCACAACTAGTGCGACATCTGACGGCAGTCTGAAGCAAACACGCTTGTGGGTCGCAATCGACGCCACTGATCATTAGCCGCATGGCTGACGTAAGAAGTCTCTAGAGGAGGTCCAATCAGAATCGTTGTTCATGTTTATACTTTTGAACGTGACGGCTCAAAGTGTGTGATTATTTATTCAAGGCTGTGGGTCAAATTCGCTTGCACTTTAACCTCTGGTCTTGACCTGAATAATGGGACGCAATGGCCAACTCCAGCAGAGGGAGCATCATGGTTTTCTGTGTGCTAGATAGACGTGTGTAATCAACGCTAGACTCCATCAGCTTCATCCAACAAGACGCTTCAATGAGACTGTGATTGGAGCATTACGCTACAAATATCCAGGTTTTGTGTCAGAATCTGAATCATATCGATCTCTGTGGGATGTCTCATCAAGCAGTCACTTTTCGGCCATAAGTGCCAAGTACGACAACCGTCGGTCCAGACTAAACAACTCACTCACTCATTAATGCACTCACTCACTCACTCATTAATGCACTCACTCACTCACTCATCCAGCACCGTGCAAACATAGATATTTTCGTTTATAGATTAGCTAGTCAGTCTATGACAGGCCATTAGGCAACTGGTAGATTTTAACCTAGAACCCACTGGTTTCTACGTAACAACTTTAATAATGAGCCATCGCGACCCATTACCTCACTCAGACCGAAAGAACACTTTGTAAATAATTGTGGATAATATTTACATACGGAATTTACCTAATTGTACTGAAAGAGTAGTTAGATTCCGGAACTATTTTGTAAAATACTTCAGTTTCATTCCACAAAAGATTGAGTATTTTTTATATATTTGACGAAAACAAGATGGTTTCAGGTGACTATGTTATAATTAAAAGTTACTTCTCATTCTCGCAAGAGATTTTCTGAATAACAAATATATTTTAATCGATGTAGTTGACTTGCTTAATATATTCTGCGGTGTGTATGTGGGGGGAGGGTGACGTGTGTGTGGGGGGGGCATCTACCCGAACAAATAATGTCTTCAAAAGTGTAATACATATTTGTCAGAAGAATACAGTTCAAGATAAAAGAAAGATAAACACTTCTCAACGTATTAAACTTTAAACTCCATATAATAGAATCATAACAATTAAACTTCTATAATGCCATGGAACGGAGAAGACAATATTTGCTGAACAGAGACAACGAACTATCTGATAATCGAAGATGATCTTTCACACACACACACACACACACACACACACACACACACACCACACACACACACACACACACACACACACTCGCAACTCTAACGCTATACGAAATCGCGCTTCAAACATTCGAAGTACAATGTGTAACAGCAGCACTAAATCTAAACGATCTGATCCTGAAATATATCTTCCAGTCAGATGATGATGATGATGATGATGATGATTGATGTTTTACGGCCACTTTTGTGCACATGGTAGGCTAAATGGGCCGAGCGACCTCTGAAAGTAACGAAGCGAAGTCGAAGACGAAACAACCTTCGGATATGCCGACCACGGGTGGTAGTGATCTGTGTTCCAAGACGCGACCGCTAGACCACGGTGGCGCCCCCTATATTTACCAGTCAGAATGCTGCTATCTGAAGCTTGTTCAATCTCGACGGAGGGACAAAAGCCGTACAGCAATCTAAGGAGAGTAATCCTTCCCATCATCAACTCCCAGACTCCGGATTAAGTCGTCTAATCGTATTTTAAACGTGCAGCAAGTAAAGACAACATATGCAATGTTCTTAAAACCCATTTTAATTGGTTTATTTATAATATCTATTGGCCAAGTTATTTATATATGAAATATGATCGTCTTACGACAGGCAGAAGGTGGGTTAATACTGTTTCCTGTTTTAAAGCTTCTCGGAGTGGTTCCAGTCACATAAGTGGCTATATAAACTATTCTTGTTATCTTATCAGTTTTAAGACAAGCCATAAACCATCCTTTGGAATGGAACACAGAGAAGAAGGTATTTAACAATATGGATCGAAAACCACGAACTATCATATGGAACATGATCGATGATTGGCGTTTTACGGCCACTTTTTTGTAGGCTAAATGGACCGAGCGACTTCCAAAGGTAACGAAGCGAAGTCGAAGATGAAACGCCCGTTAGATATACCGACGCCGAGATTCGAACTCGGGTGGTAGTGATCTGTGATCCAACGCGCTACCAGTTAGACATCGGAGACGTCCCCCTAGATTGGAACAGAGCCTAGAAGGCATTTGACAGTATGGATCAAAAACCACGAACTGTCATAGAACAACGAACATAACTGATAGATCTAGACTGATAGGTTGGGCTAAAATGTTAAAATAATAACATACTGAGATACTCACATGATATTCACTTATTTTCACATGGTTTTCTACCATTTGATCAACAATTTAAGGAAACGTTACGCGTCTTTTACGCATTCACCAAATTAGTACGATCGTCAAAATTTGCCGATCTACAATATATATATATATATATATATATATATATATTAGATCCAAGTGTATGTCATGATGTTGCGTTGTGTAGTATTATATGTACGACTATGACAGGGAGTGATCTCAAAATATCAAATCCATAAAGGCGTTAGGGAGGGAGGGACGTTTAAGGTATTCAATAGTTATTGATATATTGTTTAACAGTAAGATTACGCCGAGTGTAATAGCACAATATACTGCTGTAGTTACTGCTCTGACGTAGGTCTGCAGTTTTCAGTTACATCTGCTTTATCAAATGTCAAAGAACAAAAAACCGATATATCGATCTGTAAAAATGAAAACAGAACAACAGGAAACTTGGGGGAGGCGTCTTTATGTATGTCGTATGAATATAGTATTTGCATAATATATGCGGACGTACTCGACTTGTGATTGGTCGTGTGGGGTTGCGGGGACTATTTTCGGCCCGGAACAGGTGTAGGAATATTCGAGTACTCGGATTAATTCAGAGATTTACCTATCGGCTCACAACATTGGGAGATATTTTTCCTTTCCACCGAGACGCCGTTCAAATGACGATTACCACCGTTCAGGTACTTCGACTCGTTTTTTTTCTCTGATCCCAATGTTACCTAGACCTGTGGGAAGTTTCATTCGAACATTTCATTAAGTCATCACTCGCTCAGAGGCCAAATATCGTTCGCTCGCTCGATTGCTCACTCACTCACTGATTTATTCGCTTACTCACTCAAACTCACTCACTCACTCACTGTTTTGTCAATGAATGTTGGGGAAGAGAACATAGATTCAGCCTACGTTATCTCTGTTTATTGATCATAATTTGGGTACGATACAAAACAAAAACAACCAAAACGGTGAGGTGGGGCGATTCGAACCGGAGACCTCCCACATTGTGGCCCGTCGCTTCCCCTAATCAGCCCCGATATCCAACTCCCGCCCCCGTCCCAGGCAACCAACGCCAGCGGAAGTCGTGGGAACGAAATCGCGAACAACACGAACGTAATTGAACTGGAGCAAATAAACACTCAGAAGGGAATGGAATATTCTCCGACCACCAACAGCCGGGCTAGTACGGAACAACAATCATTCGTACCAATTTATGACTTGCATGAGAATCGTGCAAATTGACAGTTCGTCATCTTTGCTCATTAAATATTCATCGTCTCGTTCGCCAATAGAACGATCCGGGGTCGGGGATATTTTTTCTCCTCGGTGATGGATTAGCATCTGTCGTGAATGTTCTCCTCGAAGCTTTACACAAACCGCCGTCAATAAGTGTTTATATCATCTGTCACTGACCGGCACGCTGTCGGGATCCAGGCACTTGAAACTCTTAAATATGGATTGGTTCGTGAGGTGTGCAAACTATGGAAAGCCGTTGGGAACAAAAATGAAAGTCAATGAACGAATCCTGCGAGCCCACGGGCGTGTTTATCGTACTTTTTACGATGAATGAACGGGATGACACTCAATAGCAATTAGCAGTTAAGTTAACTAAGATGTCGGCCCTGTGTTTATAACTTTCCCAACATTAAAACTGTGGGAAGGGGGAGCTTGTAAATTTTATATTCGTCACTTTTTAGTATCAAGATGAAAGATGGAACATTCTTCGGACATGCCCACGATAAGATTTGAACTCGGGTGGTTGAGATATGTGGCCAAACGCGCTATCGGTTAGGCCCTAACAGCGCCGCCTTTAGCTAGTAGGATGGAGTGATGTATTAAACATGTAGAACCTCCTAAATCACATATAAACGATGCTTAAAATAATAACCTGACATAACACACTGTCTGTCGCCATTTTGCTATGTATCAACGTAGATGTCATGTCCCGTATGCTGACTCTACGCCACCAGTTTTTACCAGACTAGCTAATCATAGGAACTCGACCTGTCGACGCCAAAATAGATCAAAGGCACTTCGTCTTTTACCTTAAAACACCACCCCCCACCACCCCCCGTCCCCCGATTCCTCTTTCAAACATTTTTCCAGGCCCTATAATGAATCTGAATTCTATGATGGGTTCAAACGAACTCGTCTTGCTTCATCGGTTCCGTTTGATGAGGCATGTGAACCTGGCAGCGTTTGATGGGAGTTTCGAAATGTATTTCCCGTCTCTCGCGTAATGTTCAGTAGAGTGACAGGCTTCAAGGTGCCGGGTTTGGATCTCGTGGATTTTCTCAACTCACAGGTTCCTATAGCAGGAAAAGAATCTGATGGTGTTTTGAGTCGAGTTACGTAGTTCTAATGATCTATTAGTGAGTGAGTGAGTGAGTGAGTGGACGGGCGGGCGAGCGAGCGAGCGAGCGAACATATGCCCCATTACGGAAAGATATCAGATTTAGGGTCCAAAGACTTTTATTGTAGCTGTAGGATGTTTCATACGATAACCTCTTCCCTTGCCAAAGTGTACCACGTATAATTTGTGCTACAAATTATACTTTGACCGAACCCCCCCCACCCCTCTCTCAGGTGAGACAGTCAGCGAGTGTGATGTTTGTTTCGCATCAACGCCTTTCACATCTAAGATGATACTGGCCGAGGGGCACCTCCTTCCCCGTAAAATATCTCGTAAAGGGTGGGCTAACACTAGGATTCGAAACCAGACCTGAAGGTGGGGATGACGCTTTCGGCCCTATCCTTGGTAATTAGACAACTAATAAAGCCTTGCCGTTTTGCCCTTTGGGCTACAGAACAAACGGAGAGAGGGCCAACATAATCTGGCGATGAAAGAACGATGATCTGATGAAGTCGTAGATAACCAGGCTCTTTATAAAATGATGATTGTAGGGATGGATTGTTGTGGTTTTTGATGGGGGGTGCGTGTGTGGGGGGGGGTTATCGGTGACTGCTGACGCTGGGCAGCCTGATAACCATCTCGCGTTATCGTATCTCGATTTGAGGTGGTTCTGGATGTATTTGTGGGGGTGAGCTAGCGCTCTCTCCCTCTCCGTCTCCCCCTCTCTCTAAGTCTTTAGAAAAAGGACGTATTATTATTATTATTATTATTATTATTAACATTGCTGCTGCTGCTGTTGTCACTACCACCATCGTCATCATCATCACTATCATCATCAGTATAATAATAATAATAATAATAATAATAATAATAATAATAAAAAAAGTAATAATAATAATAGTGCTGTAAGCTTAATAACCCTTTCTAGCGGGAACAACAAAAAGTGTACACATTGATAAATCAGTGAACCCCCCAAAAGGGCCATATAAGGTAAGTACACGGTACATCGATAAATTAGAACAAACATTAAACCTTAGTACAACGTTGTACATCTCTATCTGTTATAATGAAGTTATTATCTAAATGTCCTGACAACGTTCCAACCAACCCCCCAACTCCACCCCCAATACCCTCCCCATAATCTCAAATACCAATAACTAATACGAATTGCTGCATCAGATGTGTATAGACGTACATACGTGAGCGTCATATTATCACATCTTGTCTTATCAGATGTAACATAACATAATATGAAGTTCATTCCGTTGCTCTGGTAGTCGACAAGATGTCTTCTTCGTATTGGTGGAGATATATCGGTGGAGCAAATGTGGTATTCGTTATGGAATAGCTCTGGCTGAGAGAATCTGCGGTGAGTTGGTATGGAGCCATGGTGTGGATGAGTGAGTGAGTGAGTAAGTGAGTGAGTGAGTGAGTGCGTGCGTGAGTGAGTGAATCAGTCAGTCAGTCAGTCAGTCATTCAGTCAGTCAGTTAATCAGTCAGTCAGTCAATGAATCAATGAGTCAGTAAGTGAGTTAGTGAATAAGTGAGTGAATGGGGAAATGACTGGTTGAACGGACTATCAGATGAATAGAAAGCGCACACGCACACGCGCACACACGCACACACACACCTTATCGCGAAAACGTTATTTGTGTGCTTGCTTAGGTGCATGCCTGCATGCGTATATGCGCTTGTCTATCGCCACGATCACTTTTTTATATTCTACCTTTCGTCGTCAAATTAATCAGACCATGATCTACGAATAACCATCTCTCAGACCCCGAGAGCTCACTACTGACAAAATATACGTGTATACGTCACAACAGTCATCATACCTCCCCCCCGCCATCATCAGCAACGACTGTTATGGCTTTATATGGGGCGAGAAGGCCCCGCGATCATGTAAGTTCCCCCTCCCTCCCTCCCTACTCGCACTCCATCTCGTTTTATAACCACTTGAGGGGGGAAGTATTATTCAAGAAATAACGATCTTCTTATAAGAGAAGAAGAACGGCAATAGCTCACATGATTCACCTCTAACAAGCTTCGCTGTCGTCATGACGACGAGGAATAACGGCAGCTACGTGTATGTATTAATCACACACACACACACACACACCACTATCCTCGGCAATTATTTCATTTCGACTTTCGCCGTATCGGTCTTAATTAATGTCGTCTTCAGTACAGCGTCACGGCGTCGGATGGCTGCCGAACGGCGGGGACGAGGTGAGAACTGTTCCAATTCGGGGTTTTTGTTCGGTAAATAGCAAGTACGTTTGCATTTTTTTACAGCCAACTCTCGTTTAACAGGATTGTAACAATGTAAGGGGCTAAAGTTATAATTCGGTCGAATCTGGCTGGATAAAGTTTGACGGGATATTTGGGAGACGGTCTTTATAATCCGGTTATATGGAAAGTCCGAGATCTGGTTATTCAAGAGTTGACGTTATAAAGTTATTTATATATATATATATATATATATATATATATATATATAAGGCCACATCAAGTATTAAACAGACATATATATATATATATATATATATATATATAGGTTTAGTCGAAAAAGAGTAACACACACACACACACACACACACACAATATATATATATATATATATATATATATACTCACTCACTCACTCGCGCGTCAGTTATCACCGAGTCATCACTCACTTACCTGTCACCTATCTATAGTGGGATAGTCATCCGTTACAACATCGTTCCAGTTCTTCGCCAGTTCTATACGCTATCCCGTACACGAGCCAATTGTCCGCAGCTCGACAACTGTCCCGTACGCACACTCGGTGCGCGTACGTGCAAACTAGTTGGACGCTGTCTGGCGGCGCCGAGTTAGAAGTCGAAGATCGGCGGTCAATATGGGTCAACCGTAAGTGAAATATGGACACAAACAAACGAATGAACAAATGCCTGAGAGATGGAGATATGTGTCCCGTTCCAGCTCAGACAGACTAGTGTAATAACGTCGGCGTGTGACATCGGTCAAAAGCTGACGCGATCAGCGCGACATCTGTCGCCAGTGGCGAGAAGTCTCGGTCTCAGCAGCCAGCCAACGGCGCTAATAATCGATGGCGGTACGTGGCTCCACCTGGTGGCCAGCAATCGGGGTGGAGGTGACGTGGGGAGGGGGTGGTCTGTCCTCGGATTCGCCGATGGCGCGGCGCCAGTTCCGGTCGATATCGGGTTTGTTTTTCGGTGTCCGAGCGGTGGCGCGTCTGACTAATGGACATCAATCGGGCGTTTGACGAGCTTCAGGGCCGAGACATTTCGGAAAACATTTCCTGGAAAACGGTTTACTCAACCGTCGGCATTGAGAGAGAGAGAGCATTTGACCGAGCACTGTGGTCTGATGATGATGACCCTGTTGTTGTTGTTGTTGTTGTTGTCGTCGTCGTCGAATGACCGTCACGCCCGCGGTTACTTCGGCTAATTTCGAAGGCTGCGAGAAGCGATCGTGCTTTTCGGGGGCGCGGCGTTAGCCGAAGCGTAAAAACATCCGGCCGTAAAGTTTGGCACGTTTACGTCGCGGTTGTTTTCACCTGGTTGCTCTGACGCGGACGCGGTTGTTTTCTCTCTCTCGTTCAGCGGTCCGGTCGTTGCTCCGCTGCGGCGTTGTTACGCGGCGTTCCACGATCTGTGCGGAGAGGGGCCCCGCATCGACAGGACACATTCTTTAGCGCTCAGCGACCCGTGTAATGCGGACACCTGCGTAACCGGTCACCCGAATTTACAGCCTTTTGCTGTCTTGGCCGCGATATGGCAGTCTGTCTGTATGTCTGATAGTATCGGGCGGACTTGGCTGCAATTTAGCAGGTCAGGTTTCCGAAATCACGTAGTTCACTGAACTAAAACCATCGAAATCGCCAGCCTCTCTCTGTCTGTCTGTCTGTCTGTCTGTCGTAACACATCATTACTCGCGGCCTGCTGATCCCCTCCTATCCGGTCACGTCCGGGAAAACCCGAAGTCAACACACATCCAATGACGAACGTCAGTTGCCCGAGAGAACATAAACACAAACGCCGACACCCGACCTTTTGATGTCCGTCTAACGGATCCATCCACCACCGCCGCCCCGTCCCAGTCCCCCTCCGCAAGCAACACGGCGCTCCGGAACGGCCGCGAAACGGACGCCAGTCGACGGAACCGATACCGGATCGTCACAGGCCGAAAGACAAACATGCCAAATCTCGGATTACGGCGTTTTGTTTTCACATAATAGCATCGTTAGTGTTTTTGGCGGCGATTCCCTCAGCAAGGACGATCATTATATCTGGGTCGCGTCAAAATTGAGGGCCGCCGGCGTTCGCTTTCAATTATGTGTTATTAGTCGGATTGTCGTCGAGAGAGAGCAGACGATCGGAGAACTTCCGACCGTCTGCTATGGCTAGCCGAGTCGTTTGAGGGTGGGGGGTTGTCGCGCGTGCGTGTGCGCACGCGCGCTCGCTCGGGGAAGCCACCCGATGGCGATTGAGAGTTGGGGAAAGCGTCTGGGTCGAGCTTTGATTAAGCACATCTAGCGACACACGTGCGCCCCCCCCCCACACACACACAACGCGCGCGCACTCATTTGATGACGTCTGCTCAACGTCATCCAATATGGCTGTTGTTTTGATGTAGCCAATCAAAGGTCACGTTTAGGCGGAAGTGGCGAGGTGGCGATAAAACGATTATCCGTCGGTCTGCAGATTTCCCTGTCAGTGACGACTGGAGGTCTATGAGTCGGCGTGTACAAATAAACACACGCACATGCGCGTTAGCCGAATGGGCGCAACACAAGAGAGGTAGATTCCGGGGGTCTTTTTGACCCCATATATATATATATATATATATATATATATATATATATATGTGTGTGTGTGTGTGTGTGTGTGTACCCACGCACGTATACACAAATATACAGAGACTAATCAATTGAATTACAAACGCAGTGTAACATACACTCCACATTATAAATACGGAGCTTGTGATTTTGCTACAACAACAACAACAATGATATTTATAGTACTAGTAATAAATCACCTTCTTAAACTGGTTCATGTTGAAGTTTCACTACTTTTGGGTATTTCAACCACCCCCACCCCTCTTTGGTTATACTGTTGTGTCTGCCATAACCATAAACGTCACGTGACATTTGTCATGCGCAAAATGAAGTGCGCAGTAACAATGGGAGCAGATCGATTTACCGAGAACCTTAAGCAATGTTTCCTCTAATCAACGATGGCCAGACAGAGAGAGTGTGTGTGTGTGTGCGTGTGTGTTCACCAAACCCTGGCGCTGTGCGATGATTCTTCACTCAACGACAACATGGCCGGACTGAACTATTAAGGGAAGTTCACCAGATGTTATCCCAATGACAGAAAACAACCGAATCCAGTTTTTTTATGTTCGTTGTTTGTAAAAAATAACAGGATGTTTATCGGCGAGTCGTATCTCGCATACTTTACCACGGATTGTTGTTGAGTCGGTTAATCAAAACTGATAAAATCACAAAGCTGGCTGATAAAATATCTGGAGAAATATTTAATATGGAAATGATTGCATGAAATATGGATTTTGTGGCTGAATTATATACGAGATAAGTCAAATTAGCATATATTTAAGCTGCTAATTCACACACACACACCCTCTCTCTCTCTCTCTCTCTCTCTCTTCACTCTTTATAAACTTTGTCAAGAGTAATAAATCCTCGTTCCAATATTTATTTATTTTAGAAACCATCCAAATGACATTCAAAGTGTTTTGTTTTAAACTTTCCTTTGATTCATTTGTCTAAATCTTCTTTAACTGTCAGCACTAGACGCAAGAAAACTCTCCCAGTGTCTATCCACTCTTAACAATAATTTTCATCTCGAAGCGCAAATCTACGAAAGAAGTGATTGCTACAAATTGAATGATTACTTAAATATTCTGTAAAATGGTTAATATGACAACGAGGTTGAGGATGGCAACCTTAAGTGTTCGGGTTCAACTCCTTTTGTACCATTGCAGCCTTAAAAATATAAATATTGATGTTTTACGGCCACTTTTGTCTACAAGGTAGGCTAAATGGGCCCAGCCACCTCAAAGGGAAATGAGGTGAAGCGAAAGATGAAACACCCTTCTAGTGTATCCCGGCCGGGGTTTGAACTCAGGTACTATTGATATGTGCTATATATATGGAGGCGCCACTGAAGCCGAATGTAGTTAGCAGTTTAAGAGTTCTTTTCGTTGGCAGAGGTTCTTGGTTTGGACCCTACGCCCCTGTAGTAGCGCCGTGTTTGGACACTTTTGTCACCAACATAACAGCTCTCAAATGGATAACATCATACCTTACCGACCGCTTCCAGGTAGTGGTCATAGATAGCGAGCATTCTAAGCCAGTACTCCTAAAATATGATGTACCACAAAGCTCGGTACTCGGCCCGAAGAAATACACCATGTACGCTAAGCCTCTAGGAGCCATTATCCGTTGGCATGGACTTTCTTACCATTTGTATGCAGACGACACACAGCTATATATCTCATTCAAGCCGAAGGAAGACGGTGTGAAAGCACAATCCCTCTCACGCATTGAGAACTGTCTTACTGACATTGAGGATGGATGCATACAAACATGCTGAAACTGAACAGTGACAAGACGGAAGTTGTACTGTTTACATCTAAGCATAATGCCATCCATATGAAAAACGTTACTGTTACAAGCTATGGAATGCACTCCCAGCAGAATGGTGCACAGTGACAATTATTCGAAAATATTAAATTATTATCCCAATTCACCCCCCCCCCCAAAGCACACATATATACACACTAGCTGACAATGAGGCAAATATTCACCAAGCATCTTTAACATCTATCTCAAACAGTGTATTCGCCTACAAAGTCATCCTCAAACCACATGTCATTCATCCCCTCATATACGATTGCAACTGTTTACGACTTTTAGCCGTTTAACATGTCTAGCAAGTTGTAGAAGAAGATAAAATATGCTTCATCTGTTGAAAACTGTATTTAACAATAATAGTTTGAATTTTCAATAACAATAATTAAACATTGTTAATTACATTTTTGATAATTCATATAATGATTTTCAATATGTAATGTTTCTGATTCGTTGTTGTTGGTACCGCCGCTGTATTATTATTATTATTATTTTGTTATCAACGTATATCTGTATATGTCACTATGTCATCTGTATATGTCACTATTTCATGGTAGGACAAATGAACCGAGAACCTTCCGGAGGTAATGAGTCGATTTGGAAGATGAAACATCCTTCAGTCGGTGGCTAACCGCGCTACCAGTAAGGCCACGGAAAATTCTTTATCTGCTGTTGTTAGTGTTGTTGTTAGTGTTGTTGTTAGTGTTGTTGTTAGTATTGTTGTTGATGTTGTTAGTATTGTGTTGCAGTTTTTGGCGTTGTTCTCTTCTCCTTCTTGTTATTTTTCAGTTGTGACAGCACCTCGTCGAAATATTTTACACGTCGAATAAAGGAATGCATAGTTTGATCCGGATTGTCTTATCCGGGAGCGACAGACGATTGGACAACCAATCTTCGTCGATCAATGTTCGGCCGTCCTAAAACATAGACATCTAATTGGCTTCCAAGAAGAACCACGTGACATACTTATTACATCTGTACATCGTTAATGTGTTTTAGTGTATTACTAGATACCGTAGCTTATCGTCAGATTTCCCGTTAAGAGATTAGGATTTAACAACATCCGGTACAAAAAGGTCAGCTTACCTTTGGCCTCTAGCTGGATACAGGCAGTCTACCCTAAATCTCGAAGCGTCATATGGCAACTTTTCCAAGTCAATTTGTGTTTCACGTTATGTCAATATGTGTATCATGTTATTATATCAATATGTGTATTGCGTTATTATAATCATGCTTCAGATGGCGTTTGATATTATGTTGTTGTTGGTGTTATTATAGTTTTTTTCGCCGTACTCCATTTTAGACAATAAAGCAGCTTAAACGAGCGACGTTTTCTCATTTCTTGTTTATGAGCCAAATACAGTAAACTCTCCATTCTGGATGCCGATCGTGTCTTTTCTACTGTCCAGTAAATCCCCCTTTCAGATGGCCAAATTTTACTGAACCATTTTATTTATTTATGATTAGCCTCACAACTGATTCATTGTTGTCAAACGCTTTCTCCAGTTCTGTGATGTTATCATTAATAAAGTAACAATTATTATCGGATATCATAAACGCCGACTGTGAATATTATAATCGTAATGGTTGATATATGTGTCATGTGTCTGATCGTAATCAAAACGCCGCTTTTAAGCATAATCATCTTCATCATCATCTTCATCGTTATCATCACCATCATCTTTATCATTATCATCATCACCATCACCACCATCATCAGCATCAGCATCATCATCATGGCAAACAGTACCACCACCACTGCCGCCACCTAGAGCGTTCCGATTGTCCAATCGTTGGAGTGGTGCACCGCAAACCTTACGGCCCCATGTTCCAGTCGTGACCAGCGCCGAACCTTAACAACCGAACTCAGCACTGTCACCACTACTACCACTGCCATCATCATTGTCGTCATCGTGGCAAATAATACTACCAGCATCATCATCATAATGGCAAACAGCAAACAGTAAATCGATTCATCACCTATAGACAACATATCAAAGGCCTCGTGATTGATGTCGTTGCGGTCACAGGCAGACGACAACAAACACAGACTAGAATACGGCCACATGATTGTCAAGTACGTAGAGCCCTGACATCGTGTCGTACCGGGCACAGACGGCACATTATATAGATCTACGCTTACAACATGCACATCAGTTTGTTTTGTGTTTCGGGGGAGAATCCCCAGCCTGTCGCTTATTCGGCACAACCTCTATGTTTGAGTGATTGAGAAATCAGCTCCCCCCACTCACAGGGGAGCAGTACGGAAAGATGGATCCGAAATACCCTGAGGGTGGTTGCTGCCAGAGTGTTTTACGTCCTCAAGGGGGTTTTAACATCCCCCTTTATTTTTAACTATTCAGTGGAGAAGGCAGTGCCACTTAACTTGAGCAACCACCCACGATGTTGTGAGCCGAGAAATTAATCTCTGGAAAAGTTTCGACCTCTTATTGGGTTCGAACCTGTGACCGTTGGCACCAAGTGCCGGGTGCTTAACCGCTAGGCCGCCGGAGCTCACAGGCACATAAGTCGGCGGCCGCTCTCGATATTTATACGCCAATTAATCGACATTTCGCTCGGATACGAGAAAGCACCCGAAACAATGGCCAGCCGACGACTCCAGTACGGGCGCACCTTTAATATCGAAACGAGCCACAGCATGGCTCGTTCCGGGCTTCCGTTGTGTGCTAATTGCGCGGCAACGATGGCCGTAATTAGTAACTCCGCCGCCGAAACTTCGGCCCGCTCTCATGCCCCCGTTCCAGCTACCGTAATTAGGGGGAAGCCCCTCCACCGGAAATAAGGTTATGGAAATAGTGACGTCTGGCTGTGTGGGGGACGGAATTGCGGCTAAATCTAGTGGGAAGGCGGACGCGGTATAATTTATCACCGCCGGCGCTGGGCAGTGTTCGGACGGACGACGAATTGTTGGCCGAAAAGTACACAAGGCCATTTTAGCTAGAATTATTAATGAACACGATCGATGTATGTCAGTCAGTTAATGGATCATGATCGTATCGAATTGGAATCGAAACGGGAAATAGTTTCTGTCTTTCTCAATAATCATTTGCTTAATCCGCTTATATTTACCTTTTTCCATATACTGAGTGAGTGACTGAGTGAGTGAGTGAGTCCGTAA
The DNA here is from genome assembly GCA_025642065.1 of Paralvinella palmiformis. Taxonomy (NCBI): domain Eukaryota; kingdom Metazoa; phylum Annelida; class Polychaeta; order Terebellida; family Alvinellidae; genus Paralvinella; species Paralvinella palmiformis. The sequence goes on from JAODUP010001053.1 coordinate 183,205, forward strand.
CGTTTTGTTTAACCTCAGCGCTGGTTAACCTAGAAATTATTGTTGATGGCCTAGTTTAAATTGTGATGAATTGATGACGCCGAAATAGTAGAAGTACTAGTAGCACTAGCAGTAGTACTAGTAGCACTAGTAGTAGAAGTAATAGCAATATCAGAAACATTAGTAATGATGTAAAACGGAAATGATTCACCAGATACAGTTCTACTACAGCTACTACTACAGTTACAGCTAGATACATAATCTCCTTCTGGGTACTCGATAAATATTCGTGTTCTCAATAACAACAATTACCAATATGTTTTATACACTTAGGGGAAAATAACATGATACTGACATGGATGATTAACTTGTTTGTTATAGAGAGAGGGGGGGGGTCATTATAATAAAAGCTCGGAGTAAAACAGCTTATACATGTATACTGCAGGGGAAAGATGTGGGATATTCTACCATTAAAATATTCATTTTAATTCTTGCCCCGCCTAAACAGAATATTCTATATATTAGTGAGTCTTTCATAACTATTTGTTGGTTAGTGAATAATTAAATTATTATTATTATTAGAAATTTATTAATATAAATTAAATTATGCAGCTTTGGGAATCTTGCGAAATATTTATCTGGATAAAATCCTTTTTGTAGCTGGGTGTCTTGGATTGTTCACGCATATTCATATTCCGTTGTTGTGTTTTTTAAAAATAAATTCTGTGTCAAATATCGGGATTTGGTCAAATGGTTGCCCAAAGATCAGGGTTGGTCAGATTATAAGTCGGGTACGAATGGCCTCGAAACTACAACACCAAGTAACAGATTATTCCTAAAGTGTGTACGCCATTGTTCTAAAAAATGCTTTGACCACTGTCGCGGCCGACAATGGCTTCCATAATCTCACCAAACCGGATATCGTCTGCATTCCGGGTAGCTGCGCCAGTTTCTACGAAATCGTACCAAATTCGGTGAGACTGGCTATAACATGTTAGCTTCTATAATTGATATGATTATCCTAGGGAGTGGTGTCCGTTTTTATGCTGCTTGGTCAGGTGATTGTCATGTTGTCAATGAATCAAATAAAATCGAATGCAACCTCGCACTTGTCAATAACATTTGTCCATATAAACGTAGGGCGTGCACGACTTAGAACGGGGAGGTGAGGTTGATGTACCATTAGAGGGTGGAAAAGTTTGATTAACATCAGCTGAGCAACACCTTTCAAGCCATATTGCCGATAAATCGACTTGTAATCGATGTTCGTAGTCGGTTGTTGCTGTTTTCAGGTCGTGCCATATTTGTAGGACGACCTGCAAGGCACTTTTGATATTTTTTTATCTTAATATTCGACTGACTTCCCGAGACAAAGGTCAGCATCGGAAAGGCTGACCTAGTTTCAAACAACAATAAAGATGTACCTGCTGATTATTATGCCTATTAATATGCACCTGCGATTTTTCAACCGTAAACTATTCTAGGTGCATGTTGCCGCTAATTAAACCATATATAGTAATTTGTATCAGTGTATGTGCCAAGTATCGCTAATTGCAAATCAAAGAGTGACTTTATAAACAATATAATCTTTCAGTATGGAAACTTCTTGGAAATTAAGTGTCCATATTGGCATAATTGTTTTTATTGTAGTAAATGATATATGTTAAATTGTTAACACAATTAAACCTGTATATGTAATCGTACATGTTGATATATATATATATATATATATATATATATATATATGGATGAATATTATTTAACGACACATCGGCATAATTTAGACCATTCAGTGTCATAATATAATATTATTAGAATGACCGAAATGGCAGTTATTTAACGTGGCTGACAATCTCAAATGAGGGAGATGCATGTGGTCTGTGATTTATAGCTTCCCCGCGGAGACTAATTCTAAATAAATTTAGAATAAATGGCATATTCGATGGAGAAAACCTTGCCAGTTGCCTGGTTGGATAAAAAAAACTCCCCCCTACTATAGTGCCACGACCGAGGCGCGAACCCGCTACCTTCCGCACAGAATGACCATAGCCCTAGGTAAATAGTTTCACACTCTACCCTACGTCCTTAATTGGTTCCAAAAACCGTACGTAAACCGGACATAATGCCTTATAATTGCCTTTCGATGTAATTATTTTATGTAATGTTTTTATTTCATTTTAAATTGTTGTTTTTAGCTTCTTTGGTAATTTCATTGCTATTTTTTTTATTATTTCGCATCCTTTTATTTTCACGTAGCTGACCAAGCTGAGTGACGTAACTTGGGACGTAATGTCATTCCCTGAAATGAAATTTACTCTAGAAAAGTGGCATATAGGTGATTTGACGTAAGGCGATGTATTACCATATAAAAATATATATATATATATATATATATATATATATATATAGTCATTTAAATGAACTCCAGTAGCAGGTTCTGGCCATAGTATTGACCGTTTACCAAGCAACAGGTAATTGTAATTACCAAAATGTAATTTGATAATTCTCACCTTTGTAGAAATCATTAATATTATATAAACCATCTACGCACGTGTCCGCACCTCATTGTCTGCGCATGACTCTGAATAAATGACGCATACATCACCATAAATCAGATCGTTCTTTAGTTTCTGTGTTAAGGATGCGTTATGAATTCTAACTATACGTTATGACGTAATAGCTCCATCCCACTATACACACATATACACCTAAATACGCATATAAATAGAGTACATGGAGACGCCATTGGGTAAGCGTTTTGGCAAGAAATATATTGTGGGTGGGGTGCCATGTCATGCCGTGGCGCTGCTGGTATGTATTTCATTCCACCTAATACTATTATGAATGGATCTGTGTTCGAATCCCGACGTGGGCATATCTGAAGGTTGTTTCATCTTTGACTTCGCTTCATTACATTTGGAGGTCGCTTGGCCCATTTAGCGTAGCATGTTAACGAAAATGGCCGTAAAACACCAATCATCAAGTACATTAAAATGCTCACGGCTGCACGATCTTCATGCAAGATGGCGCTCAACCAAAGGTAGTCACTGACTTCCTGAAGAACAACCCAGAGATAAACCCAGTTGAGGACTTGGGGACTATTATGAAAGATAAGGTGGCATACAAGCGCTGAAAACCTGAGGCAACCAATCAAGGAAGTTTGGGACACTGAAATCACACAGGAGTACTGTGAATCTCTGGTATCCCGCATGCCGTGTTGCATCCAAGCAGTCAGTGACAGCAAAGGGGGACATACTAAATACTAAAACGTAGTGACACTGACACTTTTAGATGTTGTTGATGATAATTGTAAAAGCTCAGATGTCTTATAACCAACACGAAATTAAATATTATTGACCGCTTTCGAATTAAACCCCGTTACATTTGGAGGCAGCTCGGCCCAATTAGCCTCACGTATATGTAAACGAGGGCCTCATATTACTGATCTACAGTTTGGATGGTAATAAATGCGATATGCCAGTTAAGCTTAATGTTCATATATATATATATATATATATATATATATATATATATATATATAACTAGATGGTGGGCGGTCTTGTTTTGTTGACGGCGCCGGGCCGCCATTGACACTGACCTATCTATGTCATAGTAAATGGCTCAAGTTCAGTAATTATTTCGACCTTTTCCGAGGCGCATGCGTAGTGAAGGGAATCGTAGGTTTCGGGTCGACTCTGGAGATGAGTACGACACATTTACCATTGATCCAGACGAGACTCCACAGAGATGTCGTGTTAGAATTGTTTTGCGACCAGAAAAGGGACTTTATAATCTTAAACAAGTGTATCATGATACGGATGAAGGGTTACAGACAATAAATATGCGTAACTTTTCTCCTCAAGTCCAAAAATATCCAGTTAGTTTTATAAATCAATGAGAGTCGTCTATTGGAATCCCATAATGACTGGAACTGTGTAAGCTTCATCAAAATGCCACCTATCAGTCTGTAATGGTATTCAAATTTATGACTATGATATATACCTCATTAGCCTTGGGAGGGGGGAGGGGAATATATGTGACTAGCTACGGTCGATATAATCGTGTAGTCGTTGAACACGTTTTGGTTTCTGAACAGATTTGAATCATAAACATTGGCAAAGCATGTATTTAATCATACCGAAATGTGTCTGCCTAACTTCGGAGTTCACGTGGAAACATTCACTCCGATCTCTTCAGCTGTGTGTTGAGCAGATTTGAAAACACCGGTTCATAAATAATTTTTGCAGATGAGAAAATATGAAATGCTTAGATACTATCTAAATCGGGAACTCCAACATATTACCCTTCCAATGAAACCAAAACATGAAGATTATACTAAGTTTAGACGGTGTTTGTATATATATATATATGAACGACTGCTGTATGAGAATTGTAGATCAGTAGACTGTGAAAACATTTGCCTGGCTTCACAGGTTTGGAGTCTCAACCACATATCTTAGTTCTTATTACTCTCGTCAGATGGCGCGTTGGAGGCGGAAATCGTGTACTGAGTTGGGTTTTTCAATTATTATTTTGTGTTTAATCAGTTACACAATATTGGCGCTTAATACTAAATTTTAGCATAATCAATTGCATTCTATATTATCAATATTATGAAATGAAGTCAGCACGTCTTCGAATATTAATTTGCCGTGGCGTTGCATAAAATATTAGATGTTCGGCCATCTTTGTACAATAATGTTTTAACATTTGTTCATCTAGGAGATACTAAGTTGGTGTTAGTTATTTTATATTTATTTGAACATAAAATAGTAGTTATAATATATATATAAATGTTGTATTAAAACGAAATATTTTGATAAGTCTTATTTAGATTACAAATTCCAGTTAGAGCGTTTCCCTCGTCAGCAACATATTGCTCGTTTCTAATTCTAAACTCTAAAGTGGCTGCGAGGTAAGACGAAGTATTAAAAAAAACTTTTAAAACACGAGTATGCCAGAATTATGTTGAATGATTACGTTAAGGCACTAAAGTTTCTAATTTAAGCAAGATCGTAGTTTTGACAAGGACATCGAGGTGAATCCTGATTTCGTAAAACTCGATCTGTCGCTATTCAAAATCAAATCAAAACACAGTCAACGCAGCACCAGACACCAAATAGTTTGTTTAAATTGTGAAATGTACGAACAGTACAAGTCGGAAAATACGAACGTATGAATTGATATCCCATACACCGTACCTAGTTTGGCAGATGTTCGATGTGAACACCCAAAATAGCAATAAAATACCATAATTGGCTATTTTATGCACGCATCGGCCAGACAAAATGTCGTCAAGAGGCGCCACAGTAATGAATTAGACACATATCAGTGATTGAAAAAAGGCAACATGTTTTGTCTGTATATCACAATTTGTTTTAAATTAAGCAGTGGTTTTCATTTGTTCAAAATGGCCTTAAAAGCCATAAAAACATTTTCTTGCATCGGCCAAACACAAGCCTTTGTTGGAGTGATGACGTTCCTGAATGTGAAATTTAGTCTGTAAGTTAAAAGAAAATCTTATAATGCCAAATTGCCTTTGTGCTATTGCATGCTACAATTCATTTTTAAACAATCCAGATGAACTACAACCGCCCCTCGATACAATAACTGCAACTTATGGTGAAAAGTATTTCCATAAATCAGTGTCCACACTATGGAATGATCCAACCAAAGAACATCAAAATAATATTAACTGCTAAAGAACTTTTTAAACGTGCCTTCTGGAACTTGCGTATAATGGCTACAATTTCAGGCATTTATGATTCCTCAAATAGGTGTAGTCGCCATTTGGTTAAGTTCATCAAATTTTATATTTTATCTCGTTTTTAATTACATTCATCGCCATAAATGTTATATATATATATATATATATATATATATATATACACATTATCATAATTAATATGTTCTGCGTTAAGCCCTTCAGACCAGTTGACATAACTGAACACGGATTTGAACAAATGTTATTATTATTATAAAATTCAAACAATTAACATCTAACATACAGCATTTTAATTCAGGTACTGAACTTCAATCGCTCGACTGAGATAAGAAACTTTAATGTATAGCCACCACGTTCCCCCCCCCCCAGCATTGTGTTAATTCTTTGAGATTCAAATGTGCAATTGATGTCTTAACAGTTTAAACACTACATTTCCTTAAAAAGAAAAATCACGCTAAAGATGTTTTGAATTCTGTTTGTAGATTGTATTCTATTGTCCAATATACGCCGATACTTGTTTCACAAATATTTAAATAGAGAAAAATACAACATATACATTATCCACATCTTAAAGTAATTCTCGGCAAGAATCAATTAAATTGTATAATTTCGTACGAAATTGAACTTTCATTAAACACTACTCCATATATGGTGCCACGTTAGGCGCGTCCGGTTGAGAAAGTACTATTAATTTCGATACTTGAAAGAACAGTTCACACTCTGGTAATATTAATTAAATGTTTAATTTTTATAAAAGTAACCCCAAACCCCATTATAAATTCTACGTGGTATTATGGATATACGGAAATAATCCTAATTACTGGAGGGTAGCCATTACGGCTTCCTCAAATGCCATATCGTATGGCGGGAAGGAAGGTCACGTGTTATGACGTCAGATGACATAATGATTATATAGCCCTATCGATCCCGTTCAAGTCAGGTTAAAAATGCTGTGGATGAGCCATCTTCGTGCTCAGCCTAACTAACGGCTCTGCCTGACAACTCGGTAGATGCGTCTTGTTACAAATCATTCAACTGTCTTAAGGAATTTCATTGTATCGTTTTCTTTAGCCAACCATACTGTAATATTTGTAAACACGCTTTTGTTTCGAAAATAGATGTTTGGCTGACACCTGTTGTTTACATCGTTATAACCCAGTAATAAAACCAACTTGTATTAAGTGACGTCAAATTTCAGAAGCATCCAGTCAGTGTCTTGTTTCAGAACTCTTAACTGTACTGTTTAATATGTGGTTGATCGTATTCATATTTTGACATAATTTATAGTTTCTGTGAGCATATTTGTGCTGTTGATCCCAGTGGCGTCTTAACAACATTATAGGCCCCCGGACAAAGCAGTGCACTGGGGCCCCAACCTACACAACCCATAGGAACTTACAACGTACATAGATTACCATGCAGCCCGATTGCTCGTCACCCCCAGGGTAACTGCGCAGCGTGCCCATGCATTAAGACGACCCAGTAGGATAACTTAAGCGTGGTTAACAATAGCATACACAAATTAACACGGGTCCTATGCTTGTGGGGCTCGCGGGCAAGTGCCCATTTGGGCCCATGCATTAAGACGGTCTTCATTGATCCTATATAGCAGACCAATCTCTCTCTCTCTGTCTGTCTGTCTGTCTGTGTGTGTGTGTGTGTGTGTGAATTTTAAGATCTGGTATACAAATTGTTTTTGCCTTTTATTTATTAAAATTTTAACTTTAATTATTTCCATAGCAATAATAGGTATTTTAAATAAATGTTTGCTTCTATTATTTCTTTCTTCAAATAAAATGACAACTGCATATTATTCACAGTAGCGTAACTATGTTGGTTAGTGAGCGACCTTCAAAGGTAATGAGGTGAAGTGAAAGATGAAACACCCTTCAGACATGCCCATGCCAAGATTTGAATTTATACAGCGGAGAACTGTAGCCAAAGGTTCTACCAGTTAGACCACAGTGGCGTAACCCGCCAGACTGTTGGATTCAACCTCATGCAGCTAAAGGTACATCTGGATACTGACTTGTTGAACTAACAAACACCTACAGAGTGGTGCCATCAACAACATTGTCATTTCTTACACCTAACATTCATTTAATCATGAAGGATCCCTTCTTCAATGATTCATTACTGAAAAACAAATCACTGAATGTTTCTGTTGGAACTCGATAATTTAAGTAACCAAGATTTTTAAGATGAGTATCGGGTATCCATATCAAACCGAATTCTAATACTGAATGGCATCTGCAAAAAATCTGATACTGGACCAACTCTAATGTCCATTTATTATATATTTATAACAAAGGCAAGTTCAAAATAGAACAAGAGACTAGAAAATTATGTCTTGTCACACACCAATTATCAGGCACACGAGGCAGGTAAAATATGCAACTGTATTATCCAACCACTGCTGGAGAAACACAAATTTCTAACATCAAACCAACAAACAGAGAATCCTAGAAATCAATGAATGATATATGTATACAAAGTTTGCTAGCTGGATTAAAACATGCATCGTTACTGTCACCATAAGGCCAGGATAATAGAACATCCTGTCTTGCGAACACAGGCTGACACACGTCTCACAGCAGCAATCACACAGGCCATGACGAACGTCCAACCTCTTCACTTCCCTATCCTTTGTACGACCCATTCTTGTTGACAGAGGGGACAACGGTTATTCTGGCCATGGTTCACCCATAGCGACATGCAGCAATTGTGAAATGAATGGTTGCACTCTCCCCAAACAACTGAAATGATACAACCGCAGGTGTGACTGTGCATGAATGGACTTTCACAATAAAAATAGATTCAATTTACACAGGTGAAACTGGAAATATGACATCTGACCGACATGGGTGCTGTTCCAAACAATAATGACTAAGACAATGATTTACATAAGCGTAAACAGTTATTCGCTGACCAATTGAAGAAAAAAATGACATGTATCAAAATAAACCCTTGCCAATGACAATTTCCAAAATTTATACTTCTAATGCTAGTGGGCATTGTCATGCATGAAGGCTAAACACTTTATAGAAGCAGAAAATCGTGTTTACTTACCAACGCAATCCTCTTGTTTGTTCTCTGACTGACATCGTAAACAAGCATCTGCAAGCAAACAGACAAACAAGTATTTAATAAATGATACAGATTAAGAAGCAAACAGCGATCCAGAAATCATCGACTTTTATAAAGGCTTGAGTTGAAATCGCTCTGGTCACTCCTGGATCATGTACATGGGGAATCTGCTATCGGAAAGAAATCCCACAAACACAGACATGAGATGGATTCAAACCCACATGGAGGTTTGTAGAGCAGTTCTTCACCCACTGCGCCATCTGAAAGTCCTTATAAATATTGGAGGATTAGAAAATGCTCTCGTGGAATGGCCAGATAATAATCTTTTAAAAATTGAGACAGACTTCACGTTCTTGATTTAGTTGTGTGAATCCCCTAAAACATAATTTACAAACAATTAGTGAATTACACTTCTTGTTCCATGCTACTACATGGCTTTACTGACCCACAAACTCGAGTAGATGTGGACTGTGCATGCATCGCAGAAATTGTCTACACAACACAATGGTTTTGCTTGTGGCATGTGGTATACATTAATAAAGCTTTCTTTTTGCTCTATGTATGTTTGAAAAGTCGCCTGCAACTCAAGTTTAGTAAAGTATTTGTCAGGCGTCACTCAACAAGCCGCCCACCAACATATTAAAAAATCCAGTTCAAAGTGCTGATTAATTGACTTTTAATGGCCTGTGGGCACCCCCATTTTGAAGCTAGACAGAAGGAAGCTCCTGAATGCTGACATTACTTGAATGCATCTGGTTGACCTGAAGATTGTAGAGCCTGTACAAAAGCATGTAAACAAATGTGAGCAAAGAATTATTCCAGAACGTAATGCAATTATCTTGTTAAAATTACATCATGAATGCCTTACAACCACATCAGTTTGAGCCAGAAGGAACCTTACAAGAGGAAGATGATTTAAAATGGCTCAGAAATTAATGCTCAAGAGAAACTATAATCCAAGTCAGTCTAGAGAGCATCAATGTAACATCAGAGCAGTTCAGTTTTCTCTTTCCCACCTATGAATATGGCTTCCGGTACAGCCGTAATAGCAGCCCTCCAGTAATTTAGATGTTTTCCCTGTATCTAAGATACCTTGATACCATATATACGGAATTTAAAGGCAATGCCTGTTATGGTATTCCGGTCCTTCTGTGTTGTATTTCTTGAATGTATATCTCATTTTAATCATGGCAATCTATAGCGCTCCCCTTTCCAAAATTTATCCAAATTTGATTTGAAGCTGTTTAGACTAGCACAAGATATCACATGTTCAGTCAGGGAGTTCCAGTCATGGACTGTTCTTTGGCTGAAGACATTTCTCCTCAATTCTAGCCTGCATCGACCTCAATTCTAGCCTGCATCGACCCTTGAACAATTTTTGACTGTGGCCTCTGGTGTTGTTGTTAGGTCGGAAGACAAAGAAGTTATTAGGATCTAGCCTGTCCATACCATTCATTATCTTGAATACATGGATCATATCCCCACGCCGCCTTCTAAAATCCAAAGATGGCAGCTTTACTAATTTAAGTCGGTCTTCGTACGGGAGATGACTAATGCTTGGGATCAGTTTGGTTGCCTTTCTCTGTACTTTCTCCACTTCTAGTTTGTCTCCTCTGTACCTCGGATGCCCGATCACATTTCTGTACTCGAGGTGTGGTCTACCATGGCTGTGAATAGTCTCAGCACTGTTGTTTCATCGAGGAGTGTGAAGGTCTTCCTGATCAAGCCTAACATTCTAGAAGCTTTATTGACAGCATTAGCTATGTGCTTGTGGAATTTTAGGTCTTCGTCCACAGTAACACCTAGGTCCTTCTCCGCATGGGTTATGTCTAAGGTGAAAGGTATGTTCAGTGATTATTATTGTGGACTTTTTGGGTACTGTTGTAAGCATTACATATTTAAGAAATATTTTCTGAGGGTGGACTGTCCCTTTAAGTTTAACTAAAGGACTATATACTGTTAAGTTAGTAAGCCCTGGTAGCACAATATTTAGCATAACTTGTCATAGTACTTCATAGTATTTTGATACCAAGGTGCACCCCAACCTGTACCAATATTAATGGCTACTAAATGCATTTGTTACATCATTCACAGAGTTCGTCAATTAATATACATAAACAATTTAGCCATCTTTTCCATTACGTAACATGGTCACAATTACTAATTAGATTCTAATTATTTGTTAAGTATAAAAGCTAAATGGGCCGAGCAACCTTCATGGGTAATGAAGCGAAGATAAAAAAACCTTCAGATATGCTCACGCCGAGATTCAAACACGGGTGGTAGTGATCTGTGATCCAAAGCGCTACCATAACCATAGTAACAATAGTGATAGTTATAGTTGATTAGATCTAGAGGGGTCTAGATCTAGACCACGGAGGCGCCCCTTGTCTGAGTGGGGTTTTGTCTGTTTACCATTTTTACGGCTATTTCAACCGCGGGGAGACTGCCTGGGCGAGATCGACTTGTGGCAAGATCGATGGGCACTGCGATTAGGTGATTAGTCTAGTTTATGCTTACCCATCACCTGAACGCGACGGGCACTGCGATTAGGTGATTAGTCTAGTGTATGCTTACCCATCACCTGAACGCGACAAATTGCACAAGTATCACACTCTACGTCCCAACTCCACATAGCTACAGCGTTCCATTTCTTCAAGTTAAACATCTTTTCCACCGGCTTCGAAGAATTCCCCTTGCCAACATCCATTTTGCTTCTTTTTTACCTAACGCCTAGACTATAAAATATTCCCAGTTACTTCTGCAATACGCCTTTTCATAACATCATCACGACTAGGTCTAAGTCGTGCACAAGTGTACTTGATAACAAGACAAATTCGTAACCAACAAAGAACGGCCACAACAAATGTTTGAATATTTATTATTGATGCCATTCGTTTCTAGAATATTCACAATACTAAACCGTTAAAAGGGCATTAGTTTTATTTGTATTAATAAAAAATATATGCAATTATCACATCTTAAACCTGATATGGTGATAAGCGGAGAATTTAGCTTAATATGTAATAGATCTAGACTTCTAGAGAAGGCTACTGCATTTTTCTTCAGGTTTCTAATTGTTACATTAAAAAGCATTTAACACAATGATTTGATATTTCAATAAAAATTAGATATTTCGCGTTAAAAATCATGTTGAACTAGATATTTATTATGATATAGATGCCTGTTTTTTTCTCAAATCATTTGATATATAATATTCACAGTTCATGATCTCTTGTTGTTTATATCTAATTATCTACGTTTTATCGGTACCTTTAGTATACCATATCATATGATATTCATTAGTCTAGTGTTATAAAATTAATCAAAGTATCATAAAACTAAAGAGCAAATAATAATGCAACCCAGATTGCATGGTTTTGAGTGACGAAATATGTATGTGACGAGAAGTCTGGTTTGTAGGAAACTGATTTAGTTATTAATATCGTGTTTAATTTACTAACCATTTTGAAGAGTAGTGCTTCATAGTTTGAATAATACATTATAAAGTTAAAAGGGTATATCGCTGGTTGAAAACTGCTTTAAATATTTTTCATTACTTTTTAAAATATTTTAATAACTGTGTACGATAACAGCGCATTCTTTTTTGCTGTTCTGCAGAATTGTTGCGGAAATTTACATTTTGGCTGACTTAATCATTTATCTATATAAAACTGACACCTTTACGATAGGTATGTTATAAGTAGTTGCGATTTTCCATATTTCTAATAGCCGGTATCCAATGTGAGCTAGGTTACTGGTTATATTTCACTGTGAAGTTACTGTATTTTCGGTTACGGATAATAATAAATAGCGATATTAGAGGAAGCGACAGTTCACATTTTACAAAATACTTCCTCAGCATGTATTCTGATATTTAGTTCTCGCATGCCCAGTCATAGTTTGTGATAATTACAGGTTATTTAATTTGTATGTAACACTTCATGAAGCCCACTACCTAGTCATAGACATTTCTCCATCCACAAATTTAGACTTTTCGTGTGTGTTAGGTATAACTATAAATACTTCACTGAAATTCACGTAAAGCATGATTTAGTTATTTACTCTTAACCCACTTTCAGTTTGAAATTATAATACTGACAGGTCTACTAGGTAAGTGGTGCCAGCAAAATAAAAATTAATAGTTACTGTTGCCTTGTAGGCTTATTCTATCAAATTAAAAGGTTTACATAGCAATTTTATATTCACTACACATCCTACAAACCAAATATAAACACACAGCTAAGAAAGTTACTGCTGCAATAAACTTTATTTTCTCTGACCCCTGAATAATTTTGTTTCAGCTTTGTAAATTCCACCATTTTACCTATCCTACAAGACCAGTGCATGTGTATGAACTTGGTTATTACTGAACAATTATGAATTCGTCATGAATGTTAATTAAAATTTTGCTGTTAATAACTCAATTAAACGCTATACATAAAGTGCTTAAATAGGTGAAGTAGAATCCAAATATATGGCAATTTGTATTTAATTCCTACATTAGTAAAATATTATTATGATCCCTGGTAGTAAGTATCCAAACCTGTAGAATAGTAACACTTCTTCCAGAAGGAGACCAGAGTTGATTATGTCAGGTTTGATATCATGCACAAAGAAATTGCTGGATCTTTAGTTGCTGCAGATCGGGTCCAGACTAGCAGCAGCAACAGTCTATATATTATCCTAGTATTTTATAAATACTGTCCTCGTAAATTTTGTAAACTCTGAGCATGAAAAGACAAAAATTATAAGGTAGATTTTTAAATTTTGTATGTTCATAGCGAGGATCCCACAATTTTCTGAACAGATTTGGAATTGTGTAAGTTAGTGGGAAATAACATGCATCTGATTATGTAATGCAGCATGTACTTTGTTACTATTTATATAACCAATATGATAATTAGCACATATATAAATAATAGAGTGGAAACTCAACCTGGGTAGACATAGGAAATTAAACCACATAATAGTTCTTTCTTGGTTCTGTCATGATATTCCACAGATTCCTACCACCTGAGTTCTAATCTGGGCGTGGGCATATGTAAAGGTGGTTTCATCTTTGACTTCGCTTCATCACATTTGGAGGTCACTTGGCCTGTCTAGCCTACCATATGCACACAAGTGGCTGTAAAACATCAATCATCATCATTTGTAATGGTGTGATAGAAATTGTAAATAATCAAGCACCTTTTGTAATCATGAAAGTAATCACAGATTAAGATTACATCTGCTATGTAATCTATAATACCCATTATTACATTGAATCTGGAAACGGTAATAGATCTTGCCAACTAATTATTGCGAGATTTTACACTTCGGGTCACCGCCCAGAGCAGCAGGGTCAGAGTTTTATGGTTTTCAATGTAGGCTGGATTCTTGTTCTGAACATCTCAGTTTGAACATCGATCTACTGCATAATACAGTTGGAATTCAGATAGGAAAATACAAGGTTATATGGTGGGCCCCCCAATCGATATACAGGGTGACAAACATGGACATTAGATGGGGATCAAAGGTCAAAATATGGATCTGGGAAGTGGTCACGTTATAGAAGAAAAATACAATGTTAAAGCATAGCAATAATTTAAGCCGTGAAAAAGTGGTCAAGTTACAGATGGGTGTCGGAGATGGGGGTTTGACTATATATTCTAATTATCCTATATATTATATATACCTTACCTATTATTCTCAGAAATATTAAAACAAATTAACGTTGTACAATCTCATCAAAGTCTCTTGTACATTTTTACTTCAAGTACATACTATAAAATGTGTCTGCTTCTTACAAAGCAACATGTAAACATTGTAGCATGTTTATATCAGTATTATACAATTAACTGAGTGAATATTGATAAATGATGATGAGTTAAGTCAGTAAAGTGATGGACCGAGTTGGTTAAGCTATGGGTATAGTTGACTGAAACCTGGAGCAGTTTACTGAACTGAAACCGACGTCACGTTTATTATTTTATGTTCAGCAATGATAAAATATGATGTTATGCTATAAGTATCGGGTTGTTTGTGGTTTGTGTGAATATGGTATAAATATCATCAAGATATTACTATACTATACTAAAGTATGATCTTTTATTAGCTTTTAATACCTGTCTTGTGGGTGCCTCCATGGTCTAGCGGTAGCGTGTTGGACCACACAGATCACTACCAGCTGTGTTCGAATCTCGGCGTGGGCATATCTGAAGGTTGTTTCATCTTTGACTTCACTTCATTACCTTTGGAGGTTGCTCAGCCCATTTAGCCTGCCATGTACACAAAAGTGGCCGTAAAACATCGATCATCATCTTTTCTTTCTTATTATTTCAGTATCTTATGTGTCCCATTATATTTGTTATTAGATCACTTCATATGTAGTTCCTTAACATAGTTTTGTCTGTTTATCTTGCTGGCAGAAACTTGAATGTGGTATTATTTATATGCTGTATTAACTAAAGTGTGTGGTATTTAGCAACAAAAAGTTGCTCAATGTATCAACATGGTGAATTTGTACCTCTGAATTTTAAGGATTGCGCGCTGAACTTGTTTGTATTGTCGGATATAATAATGGCAAATGGTTAATTATCTTAATATGATTCATTTCATCTTATTTCAGAGTACAGTATGCTGTAGGCAACCAAACATGGCTACCACGGAAACAGCAGTGACTGCTGGAGCGAAGGGTTCTAGCTACGAATCAAAACAGCATGGTCCGACAGTAGTTTCTGGCTTCCAGAGGCTATGGCAGGACAGCTTACTCTGTGATACGCATCTTGTTGTACAGGGACAGACGTTCAGAGTGCACCGTTCCTTCTTGGCAGCATGCAGCCAGTACTTCTTTTCGATGTTTGCTGAGGGCTTTTCAGAGACCGAGCAGAAGATTGTGGAACTAAAGGGCGTCACGGCGCAGGGCTTGAGAGCGGTTTTGGATTATGCGTATACGGGAAAGATAATCATAAATGATGCTAATCTTCAAGATGTCCTAGAGGCTGCAGCACATCTTCAGTTCACCGAAATCCTTGGTTTCTGTTCACAGTACATGAACAATGAACTAACTGCGGATAACTGCCTACAGATTCTGAACATGGGTGATGTGTACGGCTTGACTGAGTGCAAGCGCGAGGCGAAGAGGTACATCCTCGAAAATTTTATTCCGGTCTCGGAGAATGATGATTTCAAGACAATTTCTCCTGACCTATTTTGTGAGTTTCTCTCTGATGACAAGTTGAATGCCCACTCAGAGTTGGACGTCTTCAAGGTGGCACTGAAGTGGCTGGAAGGACACGAGGACAATCCTGCAATTTGTAAACGAGTTCTTTGCCTGATTCGGTATGGGCTCATGAATGCTGAGCAGGTAGAACAAGTGTATAGCAATCCACTAATGTTAAGCGAATCCTGTCGGGAGATCCTTCAGTCTGCTCTGAGTTATCACATAAAGTTTTTCTACCAGCCAATGATCGATACAATGCTCTCTCGTATGCGAGCTTACCAAGAGAGTCTTGTTGTTTTTGGAGCAGGCTATCTGGACAACACCCTCTGTTCGCATATGTTGGCAGCAAAGGTCGAAAATGAAGGCCTCCACCAGTTCGTTAATCTGCTAAGTAGCAAGGAGAGACGCTATTTTGCGGCCGTTGCAGTTATAAATAATTTTGTTTATGTCGTTGGTGGCCAGACAGCAATGGCCGGCGATGGCAGCCATGCCACAAGTTCGGTATTTCGCTACAATCCCCGCGATGGTAAGTGGCTTCAGGTCTCCTCTATGACGGTGCCTCGGACACATTTTGCCTTGATAGCTTTGCCAACGTGTTTGATTGCAGTTGGTGGCAAGCACAACCGGATGGCCCTGAGTTCTACAGAGAAGTACGACTTTTCTATCAATGAATGGTCATTGATATCCAATCTGCCTAACACTCTGTTTAGCCATGCAGGCTGTTGCCATGGCAACAAAGTATACGTATCTGGTGGATGTCCAGGTGAGGATTTTACGAGTGAGGTCCACTGTTATGATCTTGATCGTGCTGGTTGGCAGGTAAGAGCAAAGATGCACCAGAGTCGGGGATACCACGTGATGGTGACTCATGGCAACCAGATTTTCACCTGTGCTGGAAACACAAATGCAGGTGATCGGCGCGATGTTCTCATGACTGAATGTTATAGTGTTGAGCTTGATCAGTGGACAATACTCTCGCCGGCACTGCATGGCCAGAGCGAGGCACCGGCTGTTAAGTGCGGAACAAAAATATACATTCTTGGTGGCTACAGCTGGGATGCGCAGAGCTTCCAGGACACCATCCAATGCTATGACCTCCAAAAGGACAGCTGGTCTGTCATGGAGAGCAAGCTGCCTGAGCCCATGACAGGTGTCGTGGCATGTCATCTTCAGCTGCCGCTGCATCTCTTTACAGACCACGTCATTAACAGTGTCCCAGCAAAACCGACAGCACCACCTAATGTCCCAAAAAGAAACTAGAACATATGATATGGAGAGGTCACATCTATTATGTAACATTATGGCTCATATTGCGTAGGTAGCCATAGATTCTACACACATAATACAATGTTGTTGAAATTTCTCAACCTATTCTGTGTGGCCATTAAATTCCTGAATACATTTTTTGTTAATGGTCCAATTTTTCTCTTTGAAGTTAGCTCATGATGATATATGTGTATCACGGTGAGGTAGGATTGACAATTGCTTTGTTTTTATATTAATATATATATATATCACAGCATTTTATATTTACAAAGGACATGTGTGTAGTTCACTTTACTAGTGTTCAGATTCAGTTAGATAGCTGCAGACTTCCACTGTATATGTGTATACGAAACTATGCATGTGGAGAAATAAATACTCACTTATGTTGACACATGCATCATCTAGGTACTGCTGGTTGCTATATTTTACTATCCTGAAGGTTTATGCCATTTGTCCTCCTGCGTTTACCTTTGTTCATATTGATTGTTCAGTATCCATTATAATTGTCCTTGACATTTCCCCATTAAGATTATCGCCTTCAAAATAGAAAATTTCCTGCAGCTCTGTTGCTGCATTCAAAACCCATCCATGCTGTCACAGCTCACTCCGCAAGACAATCTTAATAGGTGGTGTTTGTCATATAATATTTGCATGCTCCATCAACAGTCTAGACAGTAAGTGAAGTGCATCGCGCCTGGAGACATGCACCAAGCGTAACTTTGATCAGGTACTGCTGTAGTCAGTTTTCACCCATCTCAGTGATAAGTTATGTCATCCGGTGTTTTATTGTTGTCATTCACGTCCATCTATGGTTTCAGCGGTTAGTGTAAACAGTGTATTAGTTAAGAGTTGGTTATAGTTATAATGGTCAGGTTTTGGTTCACTTAAATTTATTAGTTTAAATTACGAGACTGGAAAATCTGTGTTTCTGATGGTTATGAAATCGTCGCAGACATTAATCCCCCTTAAATACTATTATTCATCATCATTTGAGAAGAGATCTAGTGATTAGGCGATACTGTGAAATTTAATACCCTTGAATTGATTTTGGCTCTGTTGACTGCGTAAGGAGATAATTATGAACTATTTATAGAACGGTTCAAGTTTTAGGCAGACACACGTCCAGCTGGATTTTTTTAAATAAATTCAACTGAAAGGTCTTCACTCGGAGATTCTTCTATCTGTACCAGGTATTTTGTTATATCACGGCACAAATTCAGATATATTATGGAAACAAATATTAGTTCAGTGTGCTTGAAAAACCAATATATATATATATATATATATATCAACATGATCATAATCTGAACCCAGTCCTGACTGTTACTGTCAAACAACTGCTATACACACACACACACACAACATATATATATATATATATAATGTTATTGTCAAACAACTGCTATACATATATATGTTACAGTTAATCTGTATAATCAAGTAATATGCAGATTACCTGAAATTTTCAGTGCATAGTTCTGAAGCAGATTTGTGTAGAATTTCATTTTTGAAGTTTGTTTTGAAGTGTTTTCAATGTATACAAATTACACTGCTAAGCTTAATTCCATTGTTCATCCTCTTGTGGTAGAGTGTATGTGTGCATGCGTGCGTGCGAAGACAATATTTTTCTTGCTTAAGGTAACTTGTGGCAATTTGAAAATTGAGTTATTTTAATTTTAATCATCATTAACTTTTTACCTTGGTTGTATATCACTATATATATATATATATATATATGTACACTGTGCTTGGAACAAATCTGACTTTAAGCCATAATTCTAAAACATTTCGCTCTATTTGCATACTTCTAATTGTCTGCAAGCAGTGTACTTTTCATCCATAAATGTCATTTAACTGTGTACTCTATGTTTGTTTACATGCTACTTACATGTGTACAATACCAGTAAATTGGTGTGAAATGGGTTACGTCACGACAGTGCTAGCAGCATCATGTCCGAGATGTGTTTGTTTTGTGCTGTGTGTGTGTTGTGTTGGTTGTCGGTGTGGTCATAATTTATGCATTGGAAGTGGTCTTCCTAACCAGAGGAAGTTGTGTGTTTAGTTAGACGTGCATAGTTAATTTTGTGAACGTGGAATTATGGCAGCTGTAATGGCGATGCTGGTACGAGTACAGTGGCATTGGTATCCGTGTGTGTTCCAGTTGCTGGTATTGTGTTGTGGGGTGCAGGTATCGTGATGTAGGTGTGCATTTCTGATGATGTAGGTACTTAAACAGTGATGCCGATGTGTATTTGGTGATGCAGGCACTGAACATGATAATGTGGAAGTTGCGTGTGAAGATGCAGGTTTGGAGCATGACGATTCGAAAGCTCTTGATGATGATTATCATACTGATGCAGATATTTATTTACAGGTTTTTAAATCTGTTTAATCGGGATCAGTTTTGTTGTTCCAAATGAAAATGTTTTTATTCGGCTGAGTTGTTGCCTATCCGGGTGAGGTGCCAATCGGTAACTTATCATTGGTTAACATGCATCAGTGATTTTGTTTTGTGTAAACTTAACTTCGTTTCATTGCATCAGAGACAATAACAACTGTAGTGGTTGGTTATTAACTAATAAATAATATCTAATTATAGAATTTTGAGTTATAGCAAGTACTGCACTAACAATCTGCTAGTACACTAAGTAATATATTTATTTGTTATGCTCATTGCACATTAAGGTAGATTGAGCAACAATATACAATAAATAAGGCTGCATGTTATTAACTAAAAAGATCACAGTTAGGAATACAAATACAAATTGTAAATACAGCAGAGTCTGTATAACATTATATTTATGTTGTTAGAATATGATAATGTACTTTATATTTTAAATTTAGCATTTAAAAAAAATTCATTATTTAAACAAAAATAACAGTATTATTATTCACATCTTGATCTACAACCTGTAATACTTTTTATGTTAGAGGAACAATTCATTCTTCGAAAACATAACTAATATGTGTAATGTTCATAAGCATAACCTCAAATTTGACAATATTCACTTGTTTACACTTTTATAGCAGACTCATATAAATGCTCGATTACTTTGATGTCGAACTTAGTTTCCAGTCTGTGTAGTTTCAAAATAGAGGTGTTCACAGAAAAGTTATAGTTGATTCTCCATTTCAACGGAATCTTTTAATAATTATTTAATAATAATAATAATTTGTGAGAACATATTTGTATTAGCCCTGAAAATTTTAACTGAAATATTCTTTTAAAGTACGTTAGGAAATTGTCTGTGTTGTATTAATTGTTTGTGGCAGAGGATCATTCAAACTAACTCGTAGCAGAAATGTGAGAAATCTGTTTCTAACAATCTGATAATCGAGTTGACAGTTATTCAATGTACACAACACTACAGCTTTCTCCAATACACTCATTGCTCCGTCAAGCCAGTCTGCTGCTTAGTTTAAATTTCCATGAATTTAAGTTCACTTTATAGTAGAAAAAGTTTACTATTTGTTTATTAATTGTATTCTTTTGCACTCGGATTGAGTAAATATTTTTTATACAACATCTGAAGAATGCTGGTTTTAAATATTCTTCACTATCTTGGGGAGTTTTACAGAGTTATATCATAGGTGCTCTGATAGCACAGTGGTTACAGTGCTGCACTGGAAATTTCCATGTTGTCGGTTCTAATCTAGCTGATGCATGCATTTGTGGGATTTGTTTCCTTAGACAGTAGCCTATCGGCTATATGTCCCACGTATGACTAGCGTTTATGTTAAATAACTCAACAATAACATATTTGTATAAAATAACACTTGTACTGACTCAAACTATTAGAATATTATACTTTAAGTCACAGACACCTGATACATGTTTTACACCACAAAATAATTTGTAGACTTCTCTTTTCTTAAAACAAATTACCAGGAGTATCTCTGGATTAAAAATTACTTATCACTAATATGATTGCAGCTGTTTCTAATTCATAATTGCAAATAAATCATTGCCACATGATCATGTGATAGTTGATTAAACTTTTCAATGGAATCATATTTCTAAATATAACTGAATTGTTGCTCACATTGTAACAGACATTTTAATGAAAGATTACCATCGCCTAATTAAAATTTATTTATATAAACTCCATAGACTTTAAGTATTTGATAAAAATGGACCATCATCTTTTTTCAAGTTATTCTCTAATCTGAAAAATCAATGGTATTGTTAAGTGATTTAGCCTCATTGTTAGTCACATCTGGTTGTTAGTCACATCTGGGACATCGCCGAGGTGTGTCTGCTGAGGGAAACCCCCACAAACACTTGGATACTAGATAATTTCAAGCTCACAACCTGAAGGTTTGCAGTGCAGTATTCTATCATTTAAAATTAATAGTATTGTAATTAAACTGATTTGAAGAAGAATGCAAATGTTTTAAATACTAATTAATGATAATTCAATTTAAACACTTCAGTAACTAACCGATTATTGATAATAAATTAATTGGAGAAAACCGAACTGTTAAAAGTTGAAAATTTTTAGTACATGCACTGAAAATGAATGAGGCATAAAGCTTTAAGCATACATTTATTGACCATTAAAAGAGATGCTGAAATATGTACATCAAAAGCCTTAAATTAAAAATGCTAATATTTGTCGTCAAAACATTTATGAATGAAATAACAAGGACATTTCTATACACTGCATCAATAAGGCTATCACTGTAAACAAAAACAAAGATATTTTATGATATATCACTAATAACTTGTTCACAAACACCATTGGCAAGGCTGGATTGTGTTATAAATTGTATATAACTGATATTCTTTGCTGATCATTGATAATTAATCCCTGAGAAATCAGCTACACGCAAGTCCCATGTAAATGATTTAGCATTTCCCAGCCTGTATAGGAATTTGGTTAAGCAGTTCCAAATTATTCACACAAATCAAAATCGACGTGTTTCCTCTTTAATCCAGCCCATGGTGAGTAAGTATATTGTTGTGTGCCAAATAGTATTAATATTTTTCATCTTACTCATTTCTTGGTGAGCATTAAAAAACTAATAGTTTAATTTTGTTTGGTACAGTAAGCAATCAGTAAATAAATATAAAAAAATACAAATAGATGCTGGCTAATATAACTGATGAAGAGAAACGTAAGCTGTTGAACAGACGAGAAGCACCTAGCATTTTATGTTACAAATACCTTAAATAAAAGAAACCCTACCATTGCAAAAAGAAAAGGGAAAATGTATAAACTTGTTATATTAAAGAACTATATATGTCTAACGAGGTTATTAAAAATGTCAGGTCTGTCATGTCAGGTCTGTGCCCATTTACATATTTGATTTAGTTTAATAACTATAAAAGAGGTTTACTATTGTAAATAATGTTTTAATGAAGATTTCTTAAAAATTAAGCAAGAGAACATATTTGGTATTTTCTATCCAAAACAATTAAGAAGTAGATCATTCTTATAGCTGGTGTCTTATAGACATTATAATATATATTTTTTCAAGTACATCAGAACTGCAAATATAATCTTTAATTATAAATACATAAAGTTATGTTCTTAGTCACAAAAATTTATCAATGCCATTCATCGATCAGTAGTGTCTCTGGATCAGTGGTTCTATCACACAGACGCAGCTATTGGACAATGCAGATGCTAGCCTTTTCTGGATTAGGCTCTGATTTTTTTCTACAAAAAAAGATGAAAAATGTTCTTAATGTCTAGAGAGAGAGAGAGATCTTCAGTTAGCTTTGCTCCTGATCACATCCGTGATATATGTCTATGGGGGAACCCCTTAGGCAAAGGAGATGAATTTTTTTACATAAGTAATACTGGGATATGGACACCAACTTGAACTGTGACATGGAGAACTCTCCTGTGTGTCTGTGCATGCATGCATGTGCGTGATCCATCTATTCGTCCATTCATCCATCAATCTATATAAACCAGAACATTAAAATACAGATTCCACTGACCGCCATAATAAGCCTGATTGAAGCAGTCCTCACTTTCCCATGTGTTGACGATCAGGTAGCCAGGATCCCACTGACCTTTGACCTTCTTTCCAGACTTCAGCACATCCACACTAACTACTTGCCGTGCATCGTGCTGCTTCAGGAGCTCACTGGCTTCTGGAGAGTATGCCTGGCTCAGCGACTCATAATCTCTGATGTCCAGATCCAGGATCTGTACTACACTGTGACGGATTTCTGGAGTGAAAACAATCCCATATGAAATGTTGACCATCTTTTTTATTTGAAAGGAAATAGAATAAATGTACACAATCCGTGAAAAAAGTATATATACAATGCAATGCTTTGTCTATTAACAAATTATACAAAATAATGTTTTAAGAATCAGTTGGCTGATTGTCTTCTAGGTTAATTTGCTGGAATATATATTGAGACTACATTCTACAACTTTTATTACAGTGCCACTGTTTTACTGGTCATAATTTCAAAAGTATTCTGTGGGATGTTTCATCTTCCAGTGCAAGACTCCATGCAGCCTAATTATCTCATTTACCAGTTATCTGGGGAGTAAACTCTCAGTTATATGCACCAGGTGTGACCAATGCCATGGCTAAACAGTTTTATCACTCACATAGTCATTCATCCCAATAACTGTTTTGAATAACTTTAATTTCCCAATTCAAGGCATTGTACAAACTGAATTGATTAAAAGTGATCCAGACACACAGAATACGAATCTAAAAGTTTCTTTTTTGTGCACAAAAAATACATAATTAATGCACTTTTCAGGCATAAACATGTACTGCCTTAATCTAATTGAACTGGTAGTGGGGCAGTTTATAGTACCAAGCTGTTTATCCAATTGGTAAAAAATATTTTATGGCCACTTTTGTGGAGAAAGTAAGTTAAATTAACTGAGCAACCTCCAAAGTTAATGAGGTGAAGTCAAAGGTGAGATATCCTTCAGACATGCTCATGCTGAAATTTGAACTTAGGTAGTTGAGATCTGTCGCCAACTGTGCTACCAGTTAGACCATACAGGTGCCTCGTATCTAATTGGAAAATCGGTGACTTACGAGAACATGAAACTACTTGCTAATATTTGTTCATGTGATTTTGTATTTGTATTGTAGCTGTTAAGACTACTCACACCCAGTCCATACTGCTGGGAGAAGATCCATACTGCTGGGAGAAGATCCAAAGGAGTAGTATATGCATTCAATATATGCATTCAGATACATACTTGGAGGTGACTACTGTATATACTCGTGTATAGACCGCACTCGTATATAAGACGCACTGGGTTTTAGGACCAATAAACCCTCCTAGAGTTGAACCCATGTATAAGACACACTCAAATCTGCAAATTTATTCAAAACCCACTAATTAGAGCATCGGATTAAATAATCATGGCATTTATCATGATTAAGTTTGGCTTCGAAAGACAAGAGGGAAAAAACCATCTAAATAACTTATATTTTGTTCATGTGTTCATTATTAATGTTGAAAAAATATTATTGTATTTTCCCCTAAATTATGCCAAATATTGCTTTCCCTTTTAGTCTAAGCCATGTATATGACACACTTGCTTTTGGCGGCGATTTTGTGGTATCAAAAGGGCGGCCTATACACGAGTATATATAGTATATTTGGGCAACTCGTGTGATAATATTATAATTGAAGCCCGGAGGAGGAGGTTTGCAGCTTAGGCAGTATATGCTATCCCCTAGAACATTCAAGAGCATTTCTATAGGTCAATCTGGAGGAAAACTGTTTATTTCTATATGATAAATTATTGTACATGGGCCACTATGAAGAATCCCAAATAGCAAACATTAGTAGCAACCATTGGCTACAATACATCATAGAACCATGGTTGTAATGCATGTACGGTAATTATTAACATTACATATATATATATATATATATATATATATATATATATATATATTGGACCACAGAGTGTAGCCACTATACAGATATATACTCTTTGGTGTTTGAATGTGAATGGTATGAAAACATTGTAAACTTGGCAATGTTTACATTTTTCATTGTTGTTAATAATATGTAAGCTAGGTTCTTTTCACAGTTATAGTGTATAAAAACACTGCTCCTTTGGCCAACAGTTCTTTTTTCTATCCACTGCTGCACCACCACAAATATCTGCTCCCCCAATTATAGCTAATCACAAAACTTCTGATATTTGAAAGCTAATTGTTGGCTATAGTAGCAATTCCTAGCCAACTCTTGCGGTTAGATAGATCTTCATGTTATCGAGTTCATATGAATCATTACTAATGTCATACTGAATTCTCATTTCTATCAATTTTCTCAATATGTCTTCATTACGTGGCAATATATAGAACATATTTTATTAAAGCTACAACAAATACTACTACTAGTTGGAGTACTAATTAAATTACTGAAACTGATTTGTGTGTGTGTGTGTGTGTGTGTGTGTGTGTGTGTGTGTGTGTGTGTGTGTGTGTGTGTACACACACACACATGCACACACATATACTACATATTTGTTTCTGATGTGTCTAGAAAATACATGGGATCAGCTAAATGCTTTAAATAGTTTTCATGTTATTTGTATTTAAGAAATTAAAAGACACAAACTAATTAAATATTAAATGTCATGTATTTCGACTGGTTATATATTCACATAATTTTCAACTAATTATATTACAAATACAGATATACAATATTTGTATCTATATATCTTCATATGCTTTTGTTTATATTTGATAATATCAGAAGTAGTCATCTTTGTATCTAAATGCATTTCACTTTGTACAATTGATGAGCGATTCAATTCTGGAATCGAGTGGAATTGACAAAATGGAATCGACCCCATGTCTGGTTCATATTCCAATGCTCTTTTCTGCAAAAGGAGAACTATTTAAAGTTTATTCAAATGGAAATCTCATAAAAGTTGTTTGATAGCTATATGAATTTGTTTACAAAGTAAACAAACAAGAAAAATAGACAACAATAACACCTGCTTATATATTAAGTTCAGTCAACAAATATGTAGAAAACTATATCAAACATATAACATGAATAACATATTATTTTGGTTGTTTAGAATAAGATAGTAAAATTATTTAGTTATTATTGTTATCTTAGTGACAAATGTTTTTACCAATTAGCAAACATAAATGTCCCTATTATATACAAGTACCATTGTTTATAATATCAATATTTAATGTCACGGAGCGAATGACTGCTTTGTATAGCCTGGACACCAGTATTAACTTGGACATATATGCCTGAATGTCAGCTCCCTATAGAGAAATTAGAAAGATCACGCTAAAGCCTTATATTGATGGATGAAAGTTCCCACAGTCACATTTAACATGGGCTCCAGAAGGGCTGCAGTGAAGTTTGGTACCAGCTGTACTTTGGGGGCACATACCCTGAATAAATGTTTCTTTATTTTTGGCACAGACAAATAATTCAATTCTGGATACTGCGGATACAGGTATTGTGACTGCATGGTGAAATGATAACACAATCTGTGAAGACGACTCAAATGAATAGTGTATACAATCAGATGAATACCTACCTCTCCCCCCCCTAAAAAAAGATAAGAACTATTAGCATAAAGAAACGGAAATTAACTAAAGATAAAAATTCTCCATCTCTGTCTGAAGTATTACTCTTTGCCTTTCCGTAACCAGAGAACAGTCTGCTAAATTGAGAACTTATTTATTATCATTTTTGTGCAAAATCTGCCTATAAATAATTTGCTATTTAAATGGAATATTAGGGAAGTTATTATACCGACACTTACTGGTATGTTCGCAACAAGGCACAAGAATCATGTCAATACCACCGAGCCAATCGGGCTGTTTAATATCCGGCACCGAATACGTCCATCTGTCAGCGGCCGGGTAACTCTCAAAGGCCAAGAAAGCCAGACCTTTATCAGCAGGCCAATACCCTTCTAACTTTGTGATCTAAATGAATAAATTGTTACAAATAAATGCCAATTATAAAAATAGGTATTTGCCATTTCATAATAATTTGCAACTTGTAATATATATATATATATATATATATATATATATATATATAGAGAGAGAGAGAGAGAGAGATAGATAGATAGATAGATAGCAGTATAATTTACTTTCAATTTAAATTTATGTTTGTATCTGGCAATTTTATTTATTATAACACTTGCAAAACAGACTTTGGAGTATCTGATCAATTTTAGGGCCTTTTAAAATGAGATCTTCAACTGTATGTGAACACTGATAATTTAAATGGTGCACAAAATCTGGCGTAATAGGAAAACAATTAATATGGATAATTAAGACAGGGTTACATAGGGCAGGTTTTGATGTTCTGACTAAATAAAGGTTACGAAAATTCTTTATGTCTTACTCACATTAAATTAAGTGAGAGATAATGGTGAACAGAAACTATGCGAGTTGAATCATCTCTGTTACACGGAACTAAATCCATGTGCTCAATCAAGCATCATAACGTATACCTTGATATGTATGTATTCATAATGTATATATATATATATATATATATATATGTTGTGTGTAGTGTGTGTGTGTGTGTGTGTGTGTGTGTGTGCATCATGTAAATAAGTTATCATTTTTACTTCAAATGTAAAAAACAAAAACAACAATAACTAGCCTTGTTCCACTTGTTCCCAATGACTCAAACCAGCATCAGCACTGGTGTTATTGGAAGACAGCCAATTGGCCAAATAACACCAGGCAACATATATACATAATGTACTTTTATCAAATAAAATTTATGTTTATCCTATATTATGTATCTGTTGCCAAATAAGTATTTGTTTGTTTTTTGTTTTTTCCTCCAGGAGACTCAAAGCTGTCTCCTCGTGTTGATTGTTAATGAGCCTAGACTCTCATTCCATGTATTTACATTATTTATGCCAATATTTACTATGAGGAGTTTAAAACCAGTTTCGATCCAGATCAATAAATCATCTTAGGCTTATAATGAACTATGTATTAGACTGACAATTTACCATAAATTGTTGATAGGATGATTACGATTGATGTTTTAAGGCCACTTTTGTGCACACGATAGGCTAAATGGACGGAGTGACCTCCAAAGATAACGAAGCGAAGATGAAACTCCATTCAGATATGCCCACGCCGAGATTTTAACTCAGGTTGTAGTGATCTGTGATCCAGTGTCCTATTGGTTAGACCACGGAGACACCGACCATAAAGTATTGAAACAAAACAATAATAAAACACACATACCTATTCAATACATTATAAACTGGACGCAAGTTCATGGTTTATAAATTGATCACTGTCATAATAATTAAGTGATGAAAAAAACCGACACCAAACATCTTTTGTGCCACTAAACCTCATTCACTGATAAACTGATATATTACCCAGTCCATTCAATATATAATAATCTTTATAAAATTCTGTTTAATTTGTAGGAAGAATGCACTAAAATGATCAGCAAGTTTGTGGATGTAACAGATTTCCATCATCACACAAATAGATTAACATAGGATAGCTTATTAACTAAAAGGGAAATATTTTCAATGTTATTTCTAATAAAGGGATCCCAGTAGATGTTTATAAATAATACTGTTCTGTGATCAAATGATCACTAAATGAGTCGACTATTAAAGATATTGGTCATTACATTTAATAAAGTGTATGGATACTTATATTACCTCCAATTAATGTAGTAATAGCAAGAGCAGATACTGAACTCAACTAGTGCCCACTGTAATATCACAGTCCACCTTCTTTTCAAATTTTCAGGACTAATACAGCTATAACTCACAAATATCATAAATAATCCAGTTCAAAGTTCTGATTAATTGACTGTTAATGGCCTCTAGGCGCCACCGTTTTGAAGCTAGACAGAGACCGGAAGCTGCTGTGAATGCTGACGTCACTTCAGCGTATCCGGTTGACCTGAAGTCTGTAGAGCCCGTACAAAAGCATGTAAACAAGTGTTAGCAAAGAATTATTCCAGAACTAAATGGCATTATCTTGTTAAAATGATGTCATGAATGACGTACAACCACATCAATTTGAGCAAGAAGGATCCTGACGAGAGGAAGAGGATTCAAAATGGCTCAGATATTAACGCTCAAGAGATACTATAATCCGAGTCAGTCTAGAGAGTTTCTCCTTCCCATCTTTGAATCTTGCTTCCGGTGCAGCAGTAATGGCAGCCCTCCAATAATTTGGATTAGTTCCCTATATCTATGATATCAGGTATATTTTGTGATTTTTATTGTGGAATTTTTGGTTACTGTTCTAAGCATTACATATTTAAAAATATTTTCTGAGGGTGGACTGTCCCTTTAAGTACATATCTGTGCGTGTGTGTGTATTATAATGCATACATGAGCACATGGAATGAGGTGTATTATTATCAGTAATATCACAGTATCAGCTATTTCTAGCCAGATCATAGTTATTGTTTAATGGGTATAATTTAAATTAGATAAATATTAAACTTCAAAACTCAAAACACATTCATATTAATTGAAGAACAGGAATTAAACAGTAAAATGAGCAAAATATGAAAAATTCCAAATCGTCATTTCATGATGATCGAGAAACCGCCAATGTTTGGTATGCCACATACATCAGCGCATGGAAATTGTCTGCCTACCTGGTCATAATTAGCGATGCCCTCAACTTCTCCATCACTATAGTTACTATGTATTGGCAGGTTTTTAATCAGTCCATTCTTACACCTCTGATACTGATCAGCTGGGAACCTCATGATGACTATAGCTCCACAGTCTGGGCCATGAATATGCTAATACGTTGAGATTATCAAAAACAGATACCCAGGTAAGTACAACAGTTTGTCACATAGATTTGTTCCTAAACATTTACAACTAATCATTTGAACATTTATGAAAGTGAAAATATAATCCAAATTTCCTCTACAATGATTAACATATACACAAAATATAATTTGGTATGTGATTACCTCCTCCATGGTGAACCGTGACAGTGTAGTACTAAGTATTTGTCCTTTATTGCCTGTGACAAAACACACACATAAATAAATATATATAACATGCATCTTGTTCATTGTAGCTTTTACCTGTCTAATTAAGTCATGCCAACTTAAAAAATGCACACAGGAATCATCTGATTTAAAGGTGTCAGTCAGTCGTGTGTAACCCGCATATCTAGATCAATATATATTGAAAACGGACTTCCAGGAATAAATACTGAGAACAAGTAATTAAATACATCTTAACTTGATCAGATTCTTGGCCATTGGGCCTTTCTCAATGAATTGGAATATTTGTTTGCATTACATAATAGGCTCCAAGAGGAAAAGCATGTGGAACTTGGGACTGAGGGTGATAAGCAAATCTAGATTCAGATTAATTCTACCCAAGGACTAGATATATAGACTCTATAGTTCATATTAAACAGCACTATAATATCATTTTAAAAACATCTCTACAAAATAAATAGGGACAGGGGACTTAAAAACAACCGTATTTGATCTACAAAGAATCGAAAGATGTATTCATTTATTAATTGGGCATAAATTATCAAATTAATTATATTCAGATCCATAATTGATCACATTTGTTCATATCATATCGATATGATAAGAAGCTATACAAATTTTGTGAAGATGTTGCTAAAATGACTGATAAGTGATTCGGTGATATCTGGTGATGATGACCAGACAGGACAATTGGTCTGATATATAGAGCTATTATGAATTATCATATAGTCTGATGTGTATCACAAATATAAACAAGCGCACGCATGCGTAGATAACAAAATCGCTATACCGACCAAATACCATTATGAACAAACCATGGAATATCTTGAAATAATGTGATAAACCTAGAAATACAGGCTAAACTAAGACCTGTCACTGGTCCAACAGCAATTTACCAAGGCAAGTCAAACTCCAATTAACTTTATTAAGTTAAAATGAAATCAAACTTCAAGTTCAAAGTAACATGCAAAAGGCTGAAAAGCTGAGTTAACACAACACAACAAACCAGGAAAGGTATGCTGGAGTGACAAACAACACAGTAAATACATAAATACCAGATAATCCCCGCCAGTTGTAATTTATAAACAGACAGCTGTCAACCGCTGAACGACCTCGTTTCTTGGTTGTCAACCAGCGCTGGTTTGTAAACAAAACCGCCAACTTCCGGTTTCTCGGAAATTGCAATAGACTGCGACGCGGCTTTTCTGAGGCGCCAGGCAACAATATTTGAATCACATTAATTTCCGGGCTATGCATAGTTTATTCTCAACTAAAAAAACAATCTTCATATAATAAGTAAGATTTTCAATCAGCCTTTATACAACATTAAAAAAAAACAGTTATCACATAGATACAATAAAAATCTATTTAGCTGTTTTCTGTGAAACATAACTTTTATTTGATTTGATACAAGATCTAAAATTACCCCGATAGGATCTAAATTACCCCGAAAGGCTGAAAAAATTAATCTACCAACTTTGGTCTATAGATGCCTAAGAGGCGATATGATCGAGATGTTTAAGATGGTCTCTGAGGCATATGATGAGCAAGTGATGCCATCTGTAGGTACAGCAGAAGAGTGTTTCTATCAAACAAGAGGGCATAGCTATTAGCTGCCAAGAAACCATAGCAAGACCCGGCTGAGACAACACTACTTTAGGGAAAGGATAACATGTTCCTGGATCAGCTTACCTGATAAAGTAGTGGAGGTTCCTAGTATACAATCATTTACGAGGAGACTAGATAAACACTGGATGGATCAGGATCTGATTTTTAATTATGAGGCAGCTCCGAGATTGGGTCAAGGAGTTAATGATGAACTAACAGCCCTAAATTTCTGTTCAAAATCGGATGAGGATCTGGACACACAGGACTAACAACCTATGTCCAGTATCTACCTAAGTAAGTTATTTTGTACACTGATAATGTAAATACATATAATAACACTAAAATAAATAGATACATTAAAGTACCATGGTAGCACAAAAAATGAATACACTTTTTTCCATTGTGGTCCTGAGCTAATCAATTGTTGTATAGGACATAACATGATATAGTTTTTTATACTTTATATTGGGGTAAGACTACACTGTGACAACTCACACACACACACACACACAGAGTGAGAGTGGAAGACCAATGAGTGAGTAAATAAGAAGTGTTTAGAAACACACAAGAAAGGTCATGGAAATACAGGAAAAAGCCACCAAATATAATCAGTCACAATCTATGCAAATCACAACCATAGTATATACATTTTATTTTTATTCATGTAGCAAACAACAATTAAATATTGTTTCTAGTTTTTCATTTTACTACAAAAATCTAGTAAAAGCTGCCATATAAGATTCAATCATGGGAAAAGAACAGTTTTCAACTCACATATCCCAGAAGGTAGAACAGACTCCAACCTGGTATGAGAGAATTCTTAATAAATAATTCTTCTACAACTCTTACCAAGTGTTAATCTAATGTTCTGTTATTTACACTGGATGCGTTTCTGTTTCCTCTATCTGTTCAATCTAGTTTGCTTTAACCACAATGTTAGTATTATATACCAAAGCTGTGCTACACTAACGTCTCTTATCGCTATTAAACACATATTCTCTATGCATGCACCAACCAGACTGCCATTGTTATATGCACAAGTGAATATAATTTTGGGACATTTAAACAGATGGCGTACCAGTCATTTCTGTTTGGTTCCGTCTTTTTATTTAAAATGTATACACACATGTCACTTATTTCCATATAATGGAAACTGCGATGTTTAAATAACAATTTATTATATCTATTTATTAATACATTTACCAAATATTTACAAAAACTGGTGACCGCCATGACCAAACTTAGAGTTAAGCTCTTGCGATCGTTTAATTAAGAGCTTCCTCTTGGCATTATCAAATCTGTTTACATTGAGATCACTGTCTCTGTCAAAAGGGCGCCTTTCTTTTACATCTGACTTCTTTTTCTTTTCCTTCTTTTTCTTTTTCTCTTTCTTCTTCTTCTCTTTGTTCTGAAATGTGAAACAAGACTATTTACGGAAAATAATATGGAAAATTAATAATATTTAGATTAATATTATCATACGACAGTTTAAGACATTATCATTTGAAAGCAAATATTCAAGTTTTTTTTACATGACATTCTTCAGTGTGTGTGTGTGTGTGTGTTTCATATGGCACACTTATTCATGAATGAAAAAACTGCCGTCAAGAAACTGAACCTAAAACAGCCTCATTTTGACTTCTTTGTAATGAATGAAACTGTGGCTAAAATAAAGTTACTGTATATCTATTTTTTTAAATAAATATTAATGCATGTGGTTATATTAATCATTGTCCATATATGTCATCTACTATTGAGCTGTACCATAATTATATGTGCGTGCATGCCTATAGATCATGTGTGATCTATAAGTTTATCAACAAGTGCTGTCAAGGTAACTTTGGCTTTAAAAATAGTTAATAAAAAAGACATTTTAAGTGAGCTGTGTAATGGCCAAACATATTTTGGGAAAATGCTAGTTACCATCTGGTGATAAAAATCATAAATTATAAAACAAAACAGTAATTTAACCAAAATACAGACAGATTAAAAAAATAACACACAATAATGTGAATACGATTATAACTAATCTAGAATGAAATTTTCCTTTCAGTTCCCATTAATTAAGAGATTATCTTAAATCGAGCACACCTTATCATTACATGTTTCACTTAATTTTTACATTTGATGACATATTACAATGAAACAGATATAACACTGATTTCCAAAGATATGGTTGATAGAGATAAAGCTTTTTCAATTCCACTTCAAAATAAAGCTAATTTCATTTCAAATGTTATATTTTCCATCTCAGAAATGGGAACTTTCACAAAAAAGCCATATTATATGTTTTAAATTATGCATTTCAAGACTAAAAAAAACCCACAAATAGTTATCTGTAATATGCCTGAAATGTTTTTTATATAAAATTAACAAGCTGACCCTGATTCAGACATATGGTATATACTTGATTATAGGCCGCACGCGTGTATAAGACGCACCAGGTTTTTGGACCAATAAACCCCCCTAGAGCCGAACGCATGTATAAGATGCACTAAAATCAGCAAAGTTAGCCAATCACGAATTAGGGCTGCAATTAGGGCTCAATAGTTATTTTACCAGCCAAAGTTGTCAGTTGCAGAAACATTGGCTTTTCCAACCTAGCATTTCCATTTAAATTGATATATATCCTTTCAAAATACATACTGCACAATATGTCCCCATTTATGGAGATGGACACTGAACCATATCATATTGAATACAATTTATATTTTACTATGTTCATATCTAATTGAACACAGTGATAGAGAACAGTGAGTTAAGAGAAAACTTTGTGAGAACATACACTCTCCAACAAAGTTGAGTGAATCCCAAGCTGTCCCAACACAATTCAAGCTCAGCTTAAATCATCCAGAGACAGATCAAATGCTCCTCGAGTTTTTTTTTTGGGGGGGAGGGCCGAAATTCAAACCCAAGAGGTAGTGGGTCTGTGGTCCAACATGCTACCAATTAGACCACAGAGGCAATACAGACATTAATTATATGGTTTTATTGATCCACACCCTAACACAATACAAATATATAATAATCAACAGTTCATAGTTCAACCAGTAATAAATTATTGATGATGTCCACAATCTGGTCAGGAATTTTCTTCTTGTGATAATTCCTACACAGAGGATCAAATTAAGTTACCAAAAGCTGCATATAATTCCTACAGCAAAATATGAAAACAGTTAATATAATATATGAAATCCATATTTATATCATAAAATGAAGGGGAAAAACACAGTTATCAAACAAATACCCAGGAAAGGGATTGAGAAACCCACCACATAAACAAGTCCATGTGCTTTTATTTATTGTCAGGGTTCATACACTTTCGTATATATATGGCTTTCCAGCAGTTTCCAGGATCCAATCAATATTTTCCAGGAGTATTTTGACATTTCATTAATGGAACAGAATTTTTATATATGAATGTAAGACAATGAGTATATGCAGAGATCTACAAATATCTAGGATCTCATTTTACATCAGTGATCTAGGATAATGTATGTACACCAAAAATTTTATTACACGAGAAACCATAAATATTAAGCTATTAATTTTTGCTTTTATTAATGTAAAGGATATTCCCTTTAATGTCAAGTCCAAATAATTGACAATATATATATATATATATATATATATATATATATATATATTCATCTTTTAATAATTAAACTTTTTCATCAAGTTTGATTTTTAAGTCTGTTAACTCTTGGCTTTTATCAGCAGGAAACAGATAAATCTCTCCGTGGCTATAACCATAGTACAAGATAACTAATCACTCTGTGTGTGTGTGTACATGAATATGTGTGTCCTTCACATGAATAGTTTTTCTAAAAATCCTCATTCGTGTAGTAATTTGATATACTAGATGGCAGTACATCACAGTGACTAGTCTAGCTCATTAAGGATTTTCGAAATTGACCACATAAAACACAACATAACCTTACATCACCGCATGGCCTCACAAATATTGTCATATTACTCAGATTTGATTGTGTGTGCATGATTGTGATGATATTGATAGAATAACTATAGGCAGAGCATCACACAGGAGTGCAAGGGCAAACATCACAGTGTGAGGCTGGCAGTGACAGTCCATATTTACTGCTCAAACCTCTTCTAACCTCTTTCATGGCTGCCAATGCTATCCCAGTGTTTTCCATACATGACTTTCCCCGTATAATCACCTGTTTTGACGGGTATATATGCTACTTGCTTGATCTAAGCTTCCAGCTTAATAAGCCAGAGGTTCCAAAATGTTTAAGGAGAAATCTCCTTTCAATAGTTTTTTTCCAGGGGTGTATTGAAAAACAAGGACTATTCCAGGACTTTCCAGGAGTGGTATTAAATCAAGTATATTCCAGGAATTCCAGGATCCATGTGAACCCTGTATTGTAAACAAAGACAACTGGCCAATCAGGAGAGAGTATTTGAGTCACATGACCATCATAATGCAAATGGATGTTTACCAGCCAAGATCAATAGCTCACCAAAATCTTTCCCATCTTTCAAGCATGGTTCTTATTATCAGTAAATATTTATAAATAAGACATCTGAAATGGTTACAGCAGTTGATTTTGGTATTATTTCAGATCAGGAAACTATCGGATGATAAATATTTGTCGTTTATCATAATCCATTTTCTGCTGAGTATCTACTTCAGGTAGTTTTTATTCTAAGTAGGATTTTCATGAAAGAAATATTTCTGAATTAAAAAAAAAGAATTAATGGTAACTTAGTTTGTGGATTAATTTTTTTGGTAGCAAACTTCAATTCCAATTTTATCAATTCCAACACACATCTGAAACACATACAAACAACTGTATGATAACAAAGTCTATCCAATACTGATATTACCTTTTTCTTTAACTTCTTCTCGTGCATTTCAAGAAGAGATTCTGCCCGCTTCTTTTTCTAAAAATACAATAAAATACATTGAAGTTAATTTTTTGAATTGATATATTAGTTTTGATCTCCGCTATACAATGGTACAACACTCTTATAAATAGAGAAACATATGTAACAGTTAGTTGGGTTTGAATGTCTATAATGAAGATCATAAATGATAAGGGAGTATTGTGTTTGAGGGATTGCAAAAATACATTCACCAGGTGGCACCACTAATTGTTATTTCAGTTCATATGACTCTTGGTAAAGTTTCTTTTTAATGAACACACACAAGTAAATGTGTGTGTGTGTTTGTTTGTCTGGGTGCTTGCAAATCTCTCTGACAAAGAGTCTTAATTGGCGGTGAACATGACATTGGTTGGGACTGTGATTGGGACTTTTAAAAATTAATTTTTATCATTCTAAACCCTTAGTAGCCCAAGCTTTAAAGTGTGCATAGAGTGCATCTTTTAAGCTTATCTGGGATATATGACTGAAAGACTATTCCCTAATGAAATAAGATTAAGAGAGCATTCCACAAACAACACCGGGGATTTTGATTCCATGACTTGGAGGTCTACAGCACTAGCTCAAATAATATGTGGTATTTATAATAAAATGTAACATGATGTATTTAAAACAAAAGTTGACTCCACAGGATATGTTTTAATTGTGTTTTAAATGTTATTATTATCTATATGACAATCGTTAACTTGGTTATGTCCCCTCCCCCTGAAATGATCACATCATGGACATACTTTAGGAAAACATCAGACGAGCACAGGTATGAACCAGATTCGAACTCACAACTCGGATGTCCACAGTGCAGCACGCTAACCACTGTACTGTACGAGTGACTGTTCCTCGATGAGGAAGATCCGGACTGTTTGTAATTGAGTGTCTCACCCCGGGGTTTAAAATTCGAACTAAAATTACAATGTTAAACAGATTGGACATTCAGGAAAGAAAGTCCTGTCAGATTGATGGGAAAAAGTATTATGTTTCAAACCTTAACCTCTCGCAGAATATAACTCTCATCTATTCAGACCTGGACTTAGTATTCATGTAAACCCCCCCCTTCCCCCAATTTTGCATATCATAAATGATGAAAACGTGAAGGGGAATGGTTGAGTCGAAGTAAATGTTAAATGAAAGAGTGCAACTGACACCAAAAATTACAGTTTATATTAGTTTAGTTGTTCCAAAACAACAGAAGTTTTATATGTGACGCAGTAAAAAAAAAACGAACACTGAGCACGACAACATACATTATAGACTTCCACTTGTTCAGCCATCTGTCTATCTCTGTCAGATAACACCGGTTCCGTGTGCTTCCTTTTTTGGCCTGTGCCTTCTGGATCTTCCTGAAGTGGTGAGAATTGTGATGAAAGTTAAAATAATTTACAGCCATTATGGAGCACATCTCAGCACACGTAATTAATAGTAAACAAATACGGAGTATACCACTTTCACGCAGAATACAATGTCATTACAACTGAGAAAAAAGATTATGCACAGATCAGATTGAAGGTTTGATCCCAGCAAAGCAGCCACTGGATGAAATTCCATAAAAAGGAAAAAGATTTGAAAGGAAGCTCATAGCCAACAACATCATCATCCTCATCATAGAGGAGGTAAGACTGATAGATGTCACATGATCTATCAATGTTGTCTATCAGTGATTTGTGGCCTTTATTGAGAACTGGCCACAATACAAGACAATCCAAATTTAGCTTCATTGAGAAGCTTGTTCTTGAAATTTGAGCCATGCCAGAATAAATGTTAGGTCTAGCACATGTTATAATCAAATTTTATTCATGGAAACATAATAAAAATAACAATAATATTACGCAAATACATGCATTGTGATACATGTGTACAAATTCATAACATTATTGAACTAATTTTTGAAGAATTGTTTTAATGAAAGTTCATTTCGTTTTTTGGTAGCCATTTCAAGGCTTTAGTATTTGTAATTGTATTGCGTGTCTACTAAATATCTAAAATGATATGATTCCATCTAAGAAATTGTGGTAGCATTTATACAGAAAGTGAGCTGTGTCTACGGATGTAATTAAACAACAGTCAATGAACACAAACAGTTTATTTTAACTGTTAGGTAGAACTGTCAGAAACACATGTAATGTCATGGTGAGGCACACTGATAATCAAAAGCAACTTATCTAATTCAACAGTTTGCATGTTTTCCCTATGTCTCTTCGAAACCGATTATCATCATGTGTGAATTGCTGCGGTCAGCTAAAATTGAGATTGGCCAAGGGCGGTCAGTTTTATATGCTGATTGGCCATTAGAGACTTCAAGTGTTGGCCGTAATATGCACTAGAGGCGTGGCCGCTATTGGCAACATAATTAGCATTCCATTAAATGGGTTGATGTTTGGGACCATAGTATCTGGCCACATTATAGGCACTGACCGTCGTTCAGGCATGGCTGCAACGAGGCATTGTATTGTATTATATCACATAAAGGCGCCTCTGTGATCTAATTGGTAGCATGCTGGATCACAGACCACTACCACCTGTGTTTGAATCTCAGCATAGGCATATCTGAAGGGTGTTTCATCTTCGACTTCGCTTCATTGCCTATGGAGGTCGCTCAGCCCATTTAGCCTACCATGTGCACAAGAGTGGCCGTAAAATACCAATCATTATCTCTATCACATAATAAATGATCGACAATTATTTACCTTTGATTTTCGTTCCCTATCCACCGGTGTATCAGTCCATATTGACTGATCTTCATCTTTCACCTTACAGCCATCACCCAGCTTCCTCGCCACCAAACCCATATGCTTGCTGATGCCAACAGATGGCAGCTCCGTCATCCAGGTCTCTCGCTCAACTGGCTTTGTGCTGTCATCTACCTGAACAGTAAAAAGAGTCAGAATAGCAAAATATAATACGACCAAACACTGACTGAAATAATATCACTAATAGTAAACATGGTTAAAAACACATCTAACAAAATAGTTACAGCTGTCTTATAATTCACACGGCAGTTGCCAAGTTTTATGTATTATAATTCATATTATTAGCAAGTTATAATATAATCATCTTCGAAAGGTACGGCATAATTTTTCCACTGAACAATTATATTTATGGGGACTAATATTTGCAGTTATCTCATAACCAAGGAAACAACAAATAGTAACACCACTCATAAGATAATAAATCTACAGTAATAAGAACCACGTATAACGACATGAATCACTGGCCTAAATAGCAAGTGATAAATGTACACTATCTATGTGAAAAACACTGACTGAGTTAAACAATATTTACAACTGAATTATAGTTAACGCAGCTACAGATACTTATAGTTATAAGGTTGAGTAAATAAACTGTTTGCCAGTTTTCAGGGCTGGTCTTGTGAGTGAATTTTTGCTTAGTTTGGGATTGTCAGGGGCCAATTCACTGTGAAAATTAGATTATTATTATTATACCAAACTTATAAAGCGCTCTTTTCATACCTAAAGCCTGTTCAAAAGCACTGTACATAAACTCATATAAATATATATATATATATATGATTTTCATATATATATAAAACAAATATAATACGATTATTTCATAACAATATATGTATAAAGCTAAATTGGGATATATAAAACTGACTAAGAAAAAGAAATTAAACACCAAAATGGCTGGAGAACAAATGCATTTTAAGTGTTTTGGATTCATGAACGTGAGCTGGGAGTGCATTCCATAGCTTGGCTGCTGAACACTGAAGAGATGATCAGATGAAACATCCCATAGATGTTGGTAAAACTGGGATTTAACTGAGAATAATCATATACAACTTTGGATTTGACAAGTGGTGTTCTATTTGTGGATGAAATATTTCCAGATTTGGAGTCCATTTAAGTTTTGTCAGTTCGAAACGCTTAATTTTTATCAGTTCCAATTATTGTGATAATGGATAGATATTTTGTATAAAACAATTCAATATACATGACTAAATAGAAAATTGGCTCATGTATTAGTTTGTGGATTTAGCAACATAAAATTTCTTTTAATTTTCAAGTTTTGTGGTGCAATTGACCCCATGCCTGCATGTGTGCCAAGAAATTAAAATGATTAAGTTAAAATCTCTTTATTGTGATTAATATTTTACCCCTGATACACAATCCTGCAAGGAAACATAAATCCCAGAATTATGTTTAATCTGCAAATTAATTATCAATTGTATCTATGGACAGACTGAATATTGTCTGTTATTACAATATAAGTAGACATAATGTCATGTTTATTACACAATGCACAATTTATTTTTTGGAATATTGATGGTTAATTCCCATTGGAATTGATAAATTTGTTTATGGAATTGATCATATCGAATTGTGTGGAATTGGATTTGGCACTGGCAAAATGGAATTGATCCCAAGTCTGAACAAGAGGTCTCCAGGAAAGGGAAGAAACACTAACATAGATTAAAAGAATTTAAAATAAGAGTTGATCAAATAAATAAAAAAGACAGTAAAGTGAATTAGCTTCCCAATAGAAATGTACTTTTAATCATCTTTAATAAATATTGTTTTACAATCAACCACAATTTCTTTCATAGTGTCATAAACAGTTCTAATTATTGGGTGAAGTCCTAATTTTAAAAAAAAATAGATTTTATAAAAAGCTTTATTTTTACCCCATGTATCAACTTGTATTTCATTTTTCTTGCCCTTTCTTCAAATTCTTCAGCAGCACTGAGGCCTTGACCTTGTTGACCTGGCACAGGAGGCACTGGTCCAATTCCTTCTTCGGTATCACTGCTATGGTCTCTAGACTGAACAAATCCCGGAGGCAATGCTGGTCCAATGCTTCCTTCATCTTGCACTTCATGCTGCAATGCGGGTCCCAACAGGTGACCTTCGGGTCTTGCGGGACCGATCACTTTTGAATGCTGGGGTTCTGTTTCTGAATCTGATGAAGACAAGTCAGAGTCTTCTGTTTCCGAATCAACATTTGGTATTTTTGATGCAGAGGGCAAAGCTGATCCAATTATCTTTGCTGACGATGAGTAACCTTCCTTGGTTGACGAGGGAGTTGGAGTCTTCTGAAAGCCCGGGGGAAGGGCTGGCCCAAATGTTTCTTCTGAGTCGGACATTTTCTAATTATCAGCCCAGCTTCTCACATACCGATACCTAGTGAAGACATAACGAAGAGAATGGATACATTTGTTAGTCTTAAAATCCAACATGTATATGATATCAATATGTACATGCCGTTACAGTATATTCCAGTGAAAACAACACTATTTATCAGTATTTCATCACAGAGAATTAAGTGACACATACGGCGTGCCACATTTGATGGGCCATAACTATAACAACATCTGACACGTCTACTGATC
The DNA here is from genome assembly GCA_025642065.1 of Paralvinella palmiformis. Classification (NCBI taxonomy): domain Eukaryota; kingdom Metazoa; phylum Annelida; class Polychaeta; order Terebellida; family Alvinellidae; genus Paralvinella; species Paralvinella palmiformis. The sequence goes on from JAODUP010001053.1 coordinate 225,284, forward strand.
TAGCCCAGTAGCGGTGTTGCATTGTGAAACAATACCAAAATCAATCATAGTAAACACTGTTGTGAAAAGAGAGGACTAGAATTGCAAATGAATCAAGTGACACATACCATGTGACTCTACCAGTGAGCTAAATACATTACTAGTACTACAGTTTAATTACGCTGCCTTCTCAAATTTCAGTTCGAATACTAACTAGGCCAACTTAATTGAATCGTGAAAACTATATTATGCAAATATTACCCCTATCTTGTGCAGCAAGTATTTGTTTGTTCTCCACCAAATCATTATAAAAAAGAAGGAAGTGCACGTTATATATCCCTCAAATATTTTGGAGCGTAGATAATGGCAGCGCAGTGTAGGTCCTATATGATTCTATCAATGGTACCATGCAATAATAAACGAGTTTGTTTCCATCATTTCCTTGTAAATTTTAATGTGTCTACTGATCTGTAGATCCAACCTGAACATTTCAGGTGAGATCTAGATCTACAGATCTCTCTTACTTAGTCTTAGATCTACATAGTTTATTCCCAAACATGTTAAATGTAATGAGTAGGACTAGAGCTAGACACAAGGACTCCTAGATCTAGACACTAGGAGAGAGTGGTTTGTTTAACTTCAGCCGAGGAATCTGCTTGTCACACCTACTGACCTACGCTAGGTCTAGGACACACGCCGATGATACGGACTTGTCCAGGGGGATTAGTTTCTCGGCTCCCAACATTGTGGATGGCTAACCATAAATAGGCCTAGAGTCTAATCGTGACTATATCTAATGAGTAGATCTAAATGATGCTGCCACCTCCACTGACTAAGAAAATGTGAGGAGAACCAGGAACACTAACTGGTGTCTGTGTGAACTCTGTCAGTCTGTGTACTTCTAGGCGAGGTGACGTCAGAGCACTGACTGAGTGAATGAATGAAAAAACAAACGGGAACGTTAAAGTCGATTCACTGCCAGAGGCATCGGCAGTAATAACTAATATACTATGGGCCTGGCAAGTGATGGGGGAAGGAGATATAAAACAGCCATTCAATAAAAATTGAACAAATTGGTGATTGGAAATAAGTGCTCACACTTTGTGACTTTCGTGCGCTATCCTGTTTTAACCATATTTGTTCTAAATGGGAATTTGACTTATTCGTCTCCCGTGAGCTTCGCCACAAGAGACAGATCGCCACTTGAAACAGTTCGGCCGTCATTTATTTGGACATTTATAGCCACCCATACATAGATCTAAATTGATTTTTCCCCCCCAATTCGATTCGTTTATTTCAACATTCATATTGCATAATTTTAATGAAAGCAAACGCATATAGAATGTTGAAAAGGAGGATGCTTGAAGCATTGCTTATATAATGCATTCCCCCTTAACATAACATTAAAACATTCATGACAAATTTAAAAATAAAAAGATGTGGAATAGTCAATAGACATAATTATATCTTTTATTAGGAAACAACACAAAATCCATATAAGTTATTGTAGCAATAACATATTATTGTGTATATTATATCATATCTGTTGTATTTGAACAGTAAATAAAATTACAAACATACCTCAACATCGGTATGTCAGTCACATAATTTCTTTTACATATTCTTAATTAAGTGCATAAAAATATTAATTGTTTTAACATTGCGAAGATTTGCATCCAACTGGTTTCATAATTTAACATCCATAATACTAACTGACATTAATTTTCTTTTCGTCTTACATAAGTTTACATTAAAATTTCCCTTTTTACTAGGCCTGTAACATAAGAATGTATTTCTTTGTAAATTGATAGGTAACATGTTCTTTTTGGCTTTATAGAATATAGTTAAGGTTTTTCATTTTACAATATCTAAAATTTTCAAACACTTATATTAAACAAACAATGGATGGGTATGATCTAAATAACTAGCTTTGGCAACATTACGGATTGCCTTATTTTGTAATAGCATCAAAGTATGTAATTGAGACTTTTAAGTATTTCCTCATATATCACATGCGTAACTCAAGTAGGGAAGTATTAATGAACAGTATAACATTTATAAATGTTTTTTTTTTCAAGCATATTTTTCGAGACATTTTTACAAACAGCATTAATATGATTAGAACATAACAATTTTTCATCTACCAATACTCCTAGGAATTTAGTAACTTGTACTCTACTGACTTCTAATCCATCAATCTTGACTTTACAATCAACCAGATAAGGCTTGTTATGGAAACACATGTAATTTGCTTTATTGGTGTTCAGAGATAATTTGTTCACTTTAAGCCATTGACCCATTTGCTTTAATTCATTGTTGAGCACATTATTGGAAACATGGATGTTTATTTATTACATAAGCCTAATGTTTAATTAAAAACTAGGACTGGTAGCCAGCATCAGCCTAGCTTATGTGGGCCACAGGAGTCCTGCTGTAAATCCGTGTTCTTTAGATGTAATCCAAACAGTTAACTGGGGAGACATGTGAGTGGCCGGGGTGTAACACGTGAACAATATGCTTATATAGCAAGAATTTCGAACACAGTAGGCTGTGGAAAAATTTCTGACCCTGCGCTTTCTTCGTATAATTAGCAGTAAGTCTTATTGCCTCTGACTTAACGCCAAATGGCCTGTGCACAATAAAAAAAGGCAGACCTTGCATGTGACCTAAGGAAAATCAGCTCGGACAACACGTACTGCACGTAGTATGTCCAAATACTATAATGACATTGAATAAACGAGACACGCTGGTACATTATTAATAATGTGCGCCAGAACTGGTTCATGGTCATCAGCAGATGAACCTGACACCAAGGAAAACGCTATTACATATTCCAACACATTCGAATGTGCCATCAATGTGCCTATACGGTAAAAACCACGGTAATTACCCAGTTTCTCCCGATAGTCAGAAATACCTTCTGCCATGGCAGAAAGGGGAGAAACTAAATTTGGGGAAAATTGCCATGAAATTAACCAATTAATAGAGACTTTAACAGTCTATAACTAATATACATATAAATAAGTTATTTAATTATGAATCATGTAAAAAAAACCGTTGCACATGTCATATATTTATTGAAAGTATATGTCAATAATTCATCATGTTTAAGATTGTGAGATAAATTTCTGGCATGTGTGCAGTGATATACATTATAATGCTGAATAAATTTGGTTTGATAATGCCTAATTTGTTATGCGACACTTCCAGGCCAAATCAACCGCCATATCCCAATTAAAGCATTTTTGCCGAGGCTGCACTAAGCATTGACCATATTACTTGCACGGTGGAGTGAATTCTGATCTTGTGGAATTTCTGGTTCGCCTACTGCCATCTCCAGCATCATCGGCGCCAATCGAAGGAATTTTCAAAACGTTTGGTCAAATTCAAAGCAAAGTCAGCAACAAACTTGGCAACATTATCACAGTATGTCGTGTATATGTACATCGTTTTGTTTCACATCTGCGTAATGTACATGTAAACATGTATAACCTATCGTAAATAAACAATACAATCAGTAATATTCCATCGGTCACAAGACCTGCAGCGTATTCCCGCCAATATAATCACGTGATTCGGGGAGTGGCGCCGATGTCGACTTCCGTTCATGATAAGACCTTTGTTTGTTGAGCAAGGCAGATTTTTTTACCAGAAGCACAATCATAACAGAAAATCTAATATATATATTGGTAAGTTTAATTCATAACTATATACATTAATAGAGCTAAACTATGTTATATTACAACAATAAACCTAACTTCGTATAACATGTAAACTTGATATTTAAACATAGCATCATATCAAATATCTGCGTTTATGATCGTGATAGAAAAGAACTAAATTAGTGGCGAATCTTGGACATAAATATTCCTAAACACTGGTCTACAAGATGTAGCGTAATGGCCTCTTGTATCTCCAGACAGGACGAAACGGAGATGGTGTAAGGTTTGTGCGGAGCGGCTGTGTTACATGGGTAAGTTGTTGCTACTTATTTCTACATAGGCCGGTTCTGCTGGCATAAATGCCATGTCACTGATCGTTATATGTCTCATAGAATTGTTTAATTACCGAATAAATTATATTACCATTGCATGTGCTAGGCATGCATAAAAGTTATGTTTCCCGATTTTAATATATTAGTATAATTATATATTTCCCAGGTTTTGTTTTGTACGTTGAACCAAATAAACACGAACAAATAGATTTATGTTGTGACTGTGTGCGTGGTCAAATATGGCGCTGCGAACTACAACGACAAACACCCCCTGTAACGTGTGAAAACGACCAATAAGTCTGTCGAAAGAAAAACTCCATCGCCTAAGAAGTCAACAGTCACCGGAGTCTAGTTGTTTGCCCGCTTCGACTAACGATTATAAGGGGAGCCTCCGTGGTCTTACCGTAGCGTTTTGGATCACAGATCACTACCATCCGTGTTCGAATATTGTATATTGATTGTTATATATTACTGTGCATTGTACATGCCGAAATAAGGTGTTATTTATGTCATTTTGTTTACCAATACAAAACGTCAATTGCATGTTCTGGTATCTAGTCAGTGAATAGGTCTCTTTCTGACTTCACTTATTTATTCTCAGAATTATATACCTATCATTGCTGTCTATTTATTATTGAATATTCCAAATTCTATTGTATGAAAATTGTCACTATTTAAATATTTCACTTGTTTCGCTAAATTGTAACTTAATGAGTTAATTATTAGAATATTGCATTTTGTCTGTTCACTTGTATGTTATATATTGTCATCAAAATTGTTGTTAAATACTTCAGTTATTTTTTAAATGGTAAATTACCAAGTTGAATATTTAAGCAATTATTTTTTTTTATTTATAACTTCAATTATCTTTAAATTTTAAAATGTCTTTTTACAGTGTTTTTGTTCATGTTTCATAGTTGATTTTAAATACTTCAATTATTTCGCTAACATTAAATATTTAAATATTCAACAAATGTTTTGGTTTTCCTTTATAATTTGAGTTTTTCCTTTTTCATTCTTATTTTGAAATAATTTATAATATTAAAATATATATCATTTTGATTTTCAAGATAATTTACTTCATTAATTCAAATGTGTTTGTCAATTAATTCCTTAATGTATTTTACTTCAACTTAAAATTGAACAATTCAATTCATTGTTTTTGATATGTTGTGTTTGATACTTGTACTTTATTACATTTTAATACATTGCAGAATCTGCAAGGCTTGATAACATCATGCAGTTCATGCAGATGCAACAGAAACAGCTACAATGCATTGAAGAAAGGTTGAATAAGCAGTCTCACCCACAACAGTCGTACCACGATGAAAGAGATTATCGGGATTCCTACCGAGTAAGGTACCGTGGAAACTACAGACGAAATCGTCAAGGATATCATAGAGGGAACATCCATGTTAGGAACAGAGGTGAAGTCCAAAACAACTACCACAGGATTAGCAGTACTGGACAAAATGGCAATCCAGGAGGACACAGAAATGAGCCTAAAGTTAGCAAGCCGGGTAATCAGAGTGAGGGCTGTCAACAAGTTAAACAATATCAGGATCCAATTATTTGCAATTATTGCAAGGAACCAAATCATCTTGAAAGTTTTTGTGTCAAAAAGAGACGTCACCGTCGTCAAAATTACTCATATTTAACAAACTACGGCCGCTCGACATAGAGGAGTCCAAGTCGAGTGGATCTATAAAGGACTCCAAACGTGTTAATCTTATTGATTAAAATATTATGTATTCTGAGCGCAAGAAGTTAATTGAAGAGTGTCCAGAAATTGATGCAATGTTTGAAGATGTTCCAGTCCGATGTTTAATCGATTCTGGATCTCAAGTGACGACTATTACCGAGATATACTACAATGTTCACTCCAAGGACAAGGTTCGTACAGATAGCACATGGATTAGTTTGAATGGATCGCATGGACTCACAATACCAACAGTGGGTATATTTAGAACATCTGTGACCATACAAGCCAATGAGTTTCCGGATAATTATGTCATTGTCGTGCAAGACCCTGTCAGTATTTCAGTGCAGAAACGCAAAGAAGCACTTCCAGGCATAATAGGATGCAATTTTGATTCACCAAGCCTCTCAACTACAGAATAAGTGTTTACTAGCACACGAATTGAGCAGTGTTGTACATAAGTATGAGGAACACTTGGTTTTACCACAATCAATATATATGAAAGGTACACAGAACGAATTCAACTTAATAGGCATGGTGAAAACCAAGAACAGTTTGATTATCCCTCAAACAGTGAAATATCTATATGCGGAACAACACGTCATTTAATGGATAACTACACTGTATTGGTGGAACCATCACCTGCACCCCTTCCAGAAAGTTTGCCGATTTATCCCACACTGAGCAAGGTAAAAAAGGGCATGGTCTATTTTAGACTAATGAATTTTTCTGATACTGCTGTGACTCTGCAAAAATCAATCAGGATAGCAGAGATATGTACTTGTGATGTAATGAAACCAAATATTGATATATCAATGACTGAAGAAGGACGTTTTGTTGTTGATATACAGAAACCAGATGTTGTGCTCAGTCATCACAGCCATACCATGTGAACATTGCTGACATCAAGATGACTAAATCCGATGATGAAAAACTCAGAAATTTATTCCACGAATATAGTGATGTATTATCAAAGGACAAAAACGACATAGGATTTACAGATGCAGTGGAACATTGAATACACACTACATCGGACATACCCGTGAAACAACCAGACAGACGAGTACCACCACAAGTTATATCAGAAGTTCGCAAATTGTTGCATTATGTAATAGCCCTGCAACCTTCTCAAGATTGATGGGCAAGTCTTTTAGTGATCTATATGGAAAAGGACTCATTGTATATCTGGATGACATGCTCCTGTACAGCAAAACAGTGACAGAAATGATTACACAGTTGGATACCGTATTTAAGAGATTACGGCAATTTGGACTCAAGTTGAAACCAGAAAAATGTCCCTTTTTTAAGGCAAGTGTTACGTTTTTAGGACATACGGTATTAGCTGAAGGAATCGAAACCGATCAATCAAAGATCCGTGCTGTTGAAAATTTCCCTAGACCAACTACTGAGAAAGCTGTTCGACAATTCACGGGTTTAGCAAGCTACATTAGGCGGTATATTCGCGGTTTTGCTCAAATCGCTGGCCCTATCTCAGACTTGCTTGCCACAGGAACTCGAAAGAAGCAGAAACAAAAGAACAATATAGGACTAGGGGATAGATGGACGAATGAATGCGAACTAGCCTTTATATCCATAAAAGATAAACTCGCCTCAGCACCATTACTTTGTTTTCCAGATTTTGAAATACCCTTTTGCTTAGAAGTTGACGCTAGTCTTGATGGGTTCGGAGCCATCCTGTCACAAATTTAAAATAAAAGCAAGGTGATAATAGCATATGCCAATAAAAGACTGAGGAAACATGAGAAATCGATGAGAAGTTACAGCTCTATGAAGTTGAAATTCCTTGGCCTAGACTGGGCTATTACTCAAAAATGTAAAGAATACCTCTATGGTTCAAAGTTCAAAATCCTGACCGATAACTATCCACTTAGCAGAATTATGAAATCCAAACAAACAGTTGCAGATCTTAGCAAGTTAGCAGATCTCTCCGACTTCAATTTTGGTATTGGATATCGTTCGGGTCGCTCTAATGCTGCTGCTGATGCACTAAGCCGAAATGTTAGTGGATCTGAAATTGAAGATGATGGAACATGTACAATTACAACACAACAGCAGTTAGTGACATTTATCCAGAAGGTTGATAACACAATTGAAATGCCAGAGATCTTGATATCTTCCATTAGCAAAGTCTCAAGAAACTGACGAACCTCTTGGTGTTGTGCAAGAAATGAATATCAATATTGTTCCAGAAATACCAAACACTGATATTCAAAAACTACAATAATAATACATTTCTTGTCAAAAACATGTACCAAATTCAAGTCAGTGCAAAACCGAACCATTACCAGTTAGGAAACTTGTTTCCAAATTCAACCAGTTGACGTTGGATGATGGTATCATATATCGTACATTTTACTGGAATGGAGAAATTAAGGAAGTGTTAGTGTTATCATTGTTTCTGAGAAGTGTTGTATTGCGACAGTTACACGACCTTTTTGGACATCAAGGTGTAGAAAGGACGACAGAGTTGATACGATCCAGATTTTACTGGCCAACACTCACAAGTGATGTGGCGGAACACTGCAGAAAACGTATACGATGCCGAGTTGCTAAGGAACCAACTCCAAAAACTAAACTAATTTATTCACTATATGGGAAGTGACTCTCATGTTGAAATCGTTAAATGTGATGTTCTGTACTTGGACTAAATTACACGTTATTCACCAACCAAAATACCTACATAAATCTTTTGCAAGTTAGACAAATCTTGCCAAAATGACACTTAACAACCCTTTATTATTCTCTCGTATATCCATAACTAACTTAAGACATTATTTTAT